>JAVANC010000018.1:45970906-46258177 GCA_033319125.1 Parnassius glacialis
TAATTCACTAGACATGGAAGTACAGTTAAAAAAATATCGTTGTCAAAATATTTTAAGGTGTATACATATAAGGCTATTTTTATTATTTTCTTAAACTTAAACTATAACATATTTTTCAATTTAAACCTCATATTTTCAACTTGACCGCATTCGTTGTCTCACGGCGGTCCTCGTGGCGGCACTCACAGCATACACGGGGTACACGAGGTCCTGGGTCCGGTGATCGCACAAAAGAACGACGAAAATTGTGCATTACCATCTCATTCCGCATCCAGCTTGTATGGCAACTTTTGTATATTTTGTATACACCATAGAGAAGAGCCAAGCCCAAAACTGTGCATATTATAATCAGCACGACGGATATCCCAGACAGGTGGCTTTTAATTTCTTCTACATGTGCAGAATTGAGCCACCTGAAATGTCTTGCGTAATAAATACTTGATCTTTCTTGAGTTCAGAACGACACATTTTTTTTATATAAGTCCAATATTATGTATTCATTTTTGTATTTAATTTGGATTCCACATATTTTTGAACGCGGCCCGCGACCGAACCCAGGCAGACCGCCGAGGAACTGGCAGGGTCGCCATGTAGTGTTGGGTGGTTCGGGGAATAAATAAAACGTCCAATAGTCTAGACTGTAGGTTTAATACTAACGCTCTCTTATTCTATCCTACATATATATAAGCACACACTACAAGATGAATTTTTCTTTCTGACCCTGTGTCTAAAGTATATTAAAAGATATCTATGAAATATTATATGAAAGTATAATATTAGATAGATATATATGAAAATTCAAATATATACGTAGAGACATGAAGATTTTAAGTCCGAACTTATTTTTTTTTTGATTATTTGTTTATTTATTTAAATAAAACGAATTTTCCTTTTCATCTTAGCCTGGCAACACAAAAACATCGAAGGAAAGACGCATATAACCATCTGCATCTTTCTAACCTAATATATAAAAAAAACTGCCATTCATTTAATATTTTTATATATTTTGGAAAGGTCATTTGAAGTTGAAAGGACGCTAATAGTAATTACTATTTTTTTTCTTAGTAAATATTAGAAAAGAATTGGTAGTGGGACACAAAAAATAACAACCCGCAACTCTTGAGTAATGATTTTAAAGGGGATATCACTTACTACGATAATAATTAAAAATTAAAAATTTTGGACAACCGACTTCAGTATAAATAATTAAGATAACTCAAAAACTATTGGTCTGACCTTGATCAAATTTATATGGGACCACTTGTGAAACACCAGCTCTTAATAATAAGATATAAGCTCTTAATAATAAGATATAGAATAATAATCGAAATTTAAGAGTAATCGATGCAAATATTTGAATAAAACTGTTTTTACGGATTTTATCGCGTTTAATTAACTTATTTTATATTCCCGACGTTTCAAATGACGGTTCAACACCTAGCAAAAGTATTATCACCACTCAGAGGACACACAAGAGCACACACGAAGGATTCATACCATTTTGCCAGTGAGATAAAAGACCAATGTCTTACTGATAATGAAACTATGGTCAGTTTTGATGTTCAGTCTCTATTTACATGCCTATCTGTTGAATACTGCATCTCAATTGTAACTAAGAAACTAGAGGAAAACAACATGCCAGCAAAATATGCAGTATTACTCAGATATTGCCTTACATCTGGCTATCTATTGTGAAAGGAACAGTTTTACAAGCAAGTAGATGGTGTTGCGATGGCCTCACTAGTATCTCCCATTGTCGCCGATAGTTTAATGGAGGACTTTGAGGAGGAAGCCCTGCTTAGTGCACCAGTAACTCCAAGTTTTTACAAGCGGTACGTAGACGATACTTTCACAATTTTACCATCAGACAAAGTAACTGCATTTTTAGAACATCTTAATTCCATAAACTCTAAATTCAATTTACTATGGAGTTAGAGGCAAATAATTCTTTAGCTTTCCTAGTCCTAGTCATTAGAAATCCTAATAATACCATAGGTCACAATGTGTATAGAAAAAAGACCCATACAAACCGATATTTAAACAATGAATCCCATCATCACCCTTCACAGTTAGCTACCATGGGCAAATCTTTGTTACAGAGAGCACGAGGGATCTGTGACAGCAAACACCTGGCTGCCGAGCTTCAGCACGTCAAGCAGGTTCTGCACGAAAACAATCTTCGGGTTCCGCGCCTACGTCACAGTGACCGAGTAAAGCCGGCCACAGTCGAGCGTGTGCCTGCTGTACTACCGTATGTAAGAGGTGTCACAGACAAGATTGGCTACATCTTGAAGCGAGCTTCTATTAGAACATTCTTCAAGCCGCCGAAGAAGATTAGTCAGTTCTTACCATCCGTCAATTGCAATATTCCTCAACAAGATGCAAGAGTGTACAAGCTTGATTGTGAGTGTGGTCTCTCATATATAGGGCAAAAAAACGATCTATAAAAACCCGCGTAAATGAACACATAGCTGACGTGAAGCACCAACGTTCCGGGAAGTCTGCAGTTTGTGAACATATCCTAGACGGCCCCCGCCATTACATTAGATTTGATAAAACACAAATTCTCGCGAAAAAACATCGATTCCTGACAAGGATGATACGTGAGGCTATTGAAATCAATAAAAATCCTAATTTCAATAGAGAGGGAGGATGGGTACTACCACCTGCTTGGGATCCTGTAATTCATAAAATTAAAACTAAACCCAAGCATACCACTGCAAGACTTCAAGACACAGTTAGTTCATTCTGCGTAGATCGGACCAAAATTATTAATTAAAAAAGCTGAAGGTACTCGAGTTTAACTCTGACATCGAGACGTCAATCACCCCAGTCACCCGTGACCACGGTTGCTGGAAAGGAACCAAAATGTCGCGAATATAAAATAAGTTAATTAAACGCGATAAAGTCCGTGAAAATAGTTTTATTCAATGTGTAGTGTTCGCGTAAATATAAGAAATCACGATGCAAATATTGTTAAAGATGACGTCGCTTCCGGTTAAATAACTATTTTCTTTTATTTTGAATTTGTATAAGTCTTTTCTACTAAAAAAAATGTCATCTGTGATCAACAGTTACGTTTTTTTTTATAGGAGAGGGGGCAAACGAGCATGCGGCTCACCTGATGGTAAGTGACTACCGCCGCCCATGAACAACTGCAACACCAGGGGAATCCCAGATGCGTTGCCGGCCTTTTAAAAAGGAGTAGGTTCTTTTCTTGAAGGTCCCTAAGTCGTATCGGTCCGGAAAAATCGCTGGTGGTAATCGATTCCACAAGGATTAGTTGTGCGAGGGAGAAAACTTCTTCTGAATCGCACTGTGGAGGACCGCCAATCATCTAGATGATATGGATGGTATCGCAAGTTCTGTCGCGATGTGCGATGGTGAAATTGAGCGGCTGGAATTAGTCCGAACAATTCCTCAGAGCACTCCCCGTGGTAGATGCGATAAAATACGCAAAGAGATGCAACCTCTCTACGCAGTGCCAGTGAGTCAAGCCGATCGGAAAGAACTCGGTCGTCGACGATTCGAACTGCTCTGCGCTGGATGCGGTCAAGTGGAAGGAGCTGGCACTGGGGGGCCCCTGCCCAGAGATGGGAACAGTATTCCATGTGAGGCCAAACCCGCGCCTTGTAAGGTTGCAAGCGGTGTGCCCGCATGAAATACTGTCCCGCTCTGCTGAGCACGCCAAGCTTTTAAGAGGCCAATTTGGCCTTCTCTTCCAAGTGACCACGAAACTGCACGTCACTCGATATGTCGACAGTCGACACCGAGGATTCCGATACTGGCTGAGGCAACAAGGGGAGTGCCTTGAAACTGAGGAGATACGACAAAGGGGTTCTTTTTAGCGGTAAACGCGCAAACTTGTGTCTTCTGGGGATTGAACTGGACTAGATTTAGTCGCCCCCAGTCTGAGACTTTGTTCAACAAAGTCTCGACTTCAGACACAAGTTTGTTCCGGTACTCGGCGACGTTTTCCCGAGAAATATTGGCACGGCCGGTGTATAAAGCATCACCAGTGCTGTCGTCTGCATAGCAATGAATGTTACTGGTTTGCAACATATCATTGATATGCAGAAGAAACAGCGTTGGTGATAGCACCCAGCCTTGTGGAACACCAGCGTTAATAGGCTTGTAATCGGAGCATGTACCGTCTACTATCCTCTGCTCCGATCTGCAAGAAAGCTGGTGATTCAATTGCACAATTTCTCGGGAAGCCCATAGGAAGGCAGCTTCGAAAGAAGCGCTTTATGCCAAACCCGATCGAAAGCCTTCGCTATGTCCAAACTAACGGCCAACGCCTCCCCCTTGGACTCCACTGCCTCCGCCCATCTATGGGTCAGGTAGACCAGAAGATCACCAGCTGATCGACCCCGACGAAAACCGTATTGGCGGTCACTAATCAGCTGGTGATCCTCAAGGTACCGCATGAGCTGGCTGTTAAGGATCGTTTCCATTACTTTGGAGAACAAGGAGGTGATGGCGATAGGCCTGTAGTTGGACGGATCTGAGCGGTCGGCTTTTTTAGGGATCGGGTGCACCAAAGCTGTCTTCCATGAGTCCAGGACTACGCCTAGGGAGTAGGAGTACCGAAAAAGACGCGTTAAAACCGGTGCCAACTCCGGAGCACACGTCTTCAGCATAATAGGTGGGACTCCATCAGGCCCACTCGACTTGTTGACGTCCAGGGAGAGGAGTGCTTTACGCACCAAGCGCTGTGTAAACAGCACTTCCCGCATGGATCACTCACACCGCGGGATGTTCGGCGGTGTGTTCTCCCCGTCATCTAGAGTCGAGTTGGAAGCAAAAAGAGAGCCTAGCAGATCGGCTTTCTCCTTTGCGTCATGGGCCAGTGAGTCGTCCACCCTGTGCAGAGATGGCTGAGATGGCTGACAGAAGTTCCCTTGGACAGCCTTGGCGAGAGACCAGAATGCACGTGTTCCCGAAGGGAGGCGAACTAGTTTCTCGCCAATTCTGCCGATGTGCTCTGACTTTGCCTTGGCAATGACATATTTGAAGTACCTGGAGGCGGAATTGTACTTCTTTTTAAGAGCGCTGGTGTTTACATCCCGGGACGTTGATGCGTCAGCCCAGGCCTGGTAGCACTCCTGCTTATAGCGTGATGCTAGTTTACAGGAGCGACCAAACCATGGCTGGGATCTGCCTCCGATGGGCACCACAGAGGATGGAATAAAAAGTTCCATACCCTGAAGTACCACATCAGCAACAGAATCGGCAACAACGCTGGGATCTTCCAGCGAGAAGCAAACCCGCTCCCAAGGGTAGGATGCAAAAAAAGACCGCATTCCGTCCCAATCGGCCGACCTATAGTGCCAAACACGGCGGCAAGCTGCAGATCGCAACTGCGATGGGAGCGTGAGTGGCACCGTACTCCGGATCAGATAATGGTCTTACGATATTTTCTTAAATATTGATATTTTTGAATATTACAAAAAAATTAGTAGATGCGCCTTTTTATCATGAGTAGAATGGTATATTTAACTCATTTATTCAAAAATTGTAAGATGAGCCCTTTTATCTTATGACTTCTTTCTATGACTTCGCACCGAGCTTGATACAGGTCGACAGTGGAGGGAGTGTGGGTACAGTCGCGTTTTAAAGTACTATATGGTATTGGGCTATTGTTTTATAATATTATAGTAATTAATTGTTTTATTGTAGAATCATAATAGGTGTTTTACTAGCTACTTAAAACTTTCGGGTCACATCGAAACCAGATGTTGATGGTGTGTTGGTGTTACTGGATGCCACTTCATCATCACTTTCATCTTCGCATGAGCTTCCGTCGTCAAGTCGATCACATGGTAATTTTTTCGGTATTCTTTCTCAACACTTTTAACTTTACTGCACAATTTTCCCCATTCATCTTCTCCTTTTAGTACACTAAGTCATAAAACAATAGATATAAAAAAGTTTTTTTCTCCTTTTTTAAAACCATCGTCGCGAGTCGCAAAATTAGCTGTGTATGCGACTGTATTTTGGGAGCGAACAAAGCGCGGGAACCAATAGCGTGCGGCCACAGTAAAACTGGCGGATTGTTCCCCCGTCGCGCCCCCTTCGTACCACTCACTCATAAATCGCTCAGTGCCCAGGTTCAAGGCCAGCGTTCTTTTTTCAGCGTTCGCGCGTACATTGATCTTTAATCAGCTGATATGAATTCAGTAATTCCACTGCTGGTTTTATGTTTCAGTATTTTCAAGATTTTTTTTAACGAAATTATTGTTTCATTTAGCAGTACTAACATGATGGCGCGTGAATAAAACTAATAAAACGTTGTAAAAAAAAAGATGATTTTTTTCATCAAGATCGAATTTATGTGTGACCCATGATCAAAGGTATACTTGGTACTGTCGTCTGTCTTAGTATATACTTCATCAAAATATAGCAGGGCTAATGAGTTAATCGGATACACTAACTGTAAAATTAGAAGAACTATTTAACAAGGGCATCATTATAGATGTTATCTGTGTTACAGAACATTTTATTAAAACGGGTCACGAGGATTTATTACACATATCAAATTTCTGCCCAGCTGCTTTCTTTTCGAGAAATACTATGCGAGGAGGAAAATGTATTTTTGTTAGAGTAGGATTACAATATAGAGAGTTATCAGATGTAGCAAGGCAATCAGTTTCAGATGTTTTCGAATGCTGTGCGATAGAAATAATAGCTCACAAAATTATTATTATTTGTACATATCGAATTCCTAAACATAATTATGCAGTATTTTATGAAAAATTAGACATTATATTAAGAACATTTTGCCTATCTTCAAATGAAAAAAATATCGTCTTGTGTGGAGATTTTAATATTTATGTACTAAAAATGAACAAAACTACATTGGAGTTTGAATACTTTCTCATGCAATGCAACTTAAAATTAGCACTTTATACACCCACTAGATTAAGTAGTCACACCTGTATCGACAATTTTGCACACAATTACCAAAAGGAATGCAAGGTTCTTTCGGATCATACGTCTCAAATACTCCAAATGTCAATTACTCGTAATAAAACTTTTAAATTAAAATTTTGGAAAACTAAAAAGCAGGACATATCCATGGAAAATTTAATTAATTTTAAAACTCATCTAAGCTGCTTATCTTTCACACAAGTATACAATGCCAATAATGCAAACGAAGCTTTTGACAATTTTATGAATGATTTTTCTCTGTTTTATAGATTATGTTTTCCGGAGAAAATTATAACTATAAAGACTAACGAAGCAACGAAATGGCTATCTCACGGAATAAAAATATGCAGTAAGAAACAAAGGCACTTACTCTGGGCATACAGATTAAATCCTGACGCAAAGAATAAAATAGTTTTAAAAACTACACCAAACTCTATAGAAAAATTATCAAGCTAACCCAAAAAGCGCAAAAAACCATTTTATAAAAACCTCTCAAAATAAATCTAAAGCTACTTGGCAAATAATAAACAAATCTAAATTGTGTTTGCCACAGAAGCCTATAATGTATGTAATAAAAGAAAATTTGTCTTTTACACACCCCATGGCGATTGCAAATGCATTTAACAATTATTTTATTGATGAAATTGAAAATAATGTAAACGCTGACATCACATTGAATAGTATTAGTTTTAAAAATTTGACATTGAATTCACTATTTATGGAACCTGTATCAAATAATGACATAACAAGAATAATTTGTGGTCTAAAGAACACGAACACTGTTGGATATGATGGCTTCTCTAAAAAAAGTAATTAAATACACCAAGGAAGTAATATCCCCACCATTAGCACATATAATTAACTTAAGTATTACTGATGGCGTATTTCCAAAAAAAATGAAAAAAGTTATTATTAAACCCCTATATAAAAAATATGACAAAACAGATTTAAAAAATTACAGACCTATTGGAAAAATCCCTATATTCTCAAAATATTTTGAAAAAGTAATTTATAACTCTTTATATACCTATTTCGAAAAGTATAAATTATTTTGTAAAGAGCATAAGGGGTTCCGAAAAAATACTAATATCAATGTGGCACTGTATGACCTACTAGCTAATATTATGACATCTGTAGATAAGAGAAATCCAGTCTGTGCCATTTATACTGACATGACCAAGGCTTTTGATTATGTGGACCAAAAGATCTTGTTAAACAAATTACATGGTATAATAGGAAAAATTCTTCAGCTCTTTGAATCGTACCTAAGTAATAGAATCCAATGCACAGAAATTTCTAGAATATGTCCAAAGGGTAAATAAGAAACTACATATTTATCGAAACCAAGGCACATTAAATACGGGGTTCCACAAGGTAGCGTACTAGGGCCACTATTCTTTATAATATATATAAACGATCTACCAAAAATAACGTCACACAAAATGGTTCTCTTTGCAGATGACAGTTCAGCTATAATAAAATGTGCAAATGAAATTAATTATGAAAGTGATATAAATACCTGTTTATGCGAAATTATAGAGTGGCTTAATAATAATAATTTAAAAATAAATTTAAATAAAACAAAAGTTATGCACTTCCATCAACGCCGTGAAAACCCAAACATTAACATTTCCTACCAAGGTTTTAATATTGAAGAAGCAAATATGGCGAAGTTCTTAGGTATAGTGATTGATAATCAACTCACTTGGAAGCCTCATGTTGAGGATCTATGCAAACGACTTGGCAAATCCGCATATGCGCTTTCTCAACTTTCAAAAAAGGTTAACAGCCAGGCTCTTTTGATAGCATACCATGGACTAGTAGCTTCCATTTTGCGACATGGCATCATTTTCTGGGGACAGTCTTCTGAAAGGGAGCTTGTATTTAGGATGCAAAAACGATGTGTAAGATCAATGTGTGGTCTCAAAATAACAGATAGCTGTTTTCCTTATTTTAAATACTTAAAAATCCTAATACTGCCGTCATTGTATATACTGAAAACAGCTATTTTTGTAAAAAAGCATCCATTTCTTTTCCAAAAAATATCTGATATTAGAAAGAATCCAATACGCACCCACTACATAAAAAGGTTATGTAACATAAAATGTAAAACATCATTAATGAAAAAAAGCTTCTTTGGTGTTGCCGCACAAATTTATAATAAACTACCTGATTCAATAAAAAATATGACCTTATTTAAATTTAAAAAGGTGCTGAATGACTTATTAATAGACAAATGTTATTATAAAATTGATGAGTTCTTGAATGACAATTTTGACTAGTTACTTTTTATTGAATATTATTATTTTTTGTTATTGTAATCAATTTAATTTTATAAATGTAGAATTTCATTAGTATTCCAATTTCAATTATTTCTATTCTATTTTATTTTATGACATGATTTTTCAAAAGAACACTCAATTATATTTGTATGTCTTTAAGACAAAACATATATTGTATTTGCACGCCTCATAAGGTAATAATACAGTGTACATATTCTAATTTTCTGTAACACCTTTTATACCTGTATTATGGAAATAAATGAATTTGATTTGATTTGATTTTGATTTAATTCGTTTTCGGGAGTGTTCCAAAAATACCCTGTATATTTATACAGCTCTACCAGTAAGAAAACAAACAAAAAAATTAACTTAAATAATAATACTGAAATATTTTAAACAGAAGTGTAAACATAAAATATTTTTCAAGGCTCGTGCAAATCGTAAACTGAGGATATAAAGGAAATTGAAGGTCTGGTACGGCAAGTTGTACGTTGCAGCTGCGGACGGCGCTAGTAAATCGATAGCAAAATGTTGATGGAAAGTTGTGTGATAAAACAAGATGACACACTAAGCTCAAAGCAGCTCAATTTAGTGGGGGCATCCACAACTTTTTCTGCCACCAGGGCGGCGCCACTTTACAATGAGGTAAAATATTTGACAGATTTCATAGCGGGGATGATAATTTCTTAGGAAAATGTAATCTTTAAGGTTTCTTTCTGTATTATTAGGTATATTTTATATTAATTACATTAGAAATGAATAAAGCAAACTATAAAGTATAACTAAAAGCCGTTTAAAAAAAAAGAGTTATAAAGTGCAAAGAATTAAAAATCAAACCACTGACGCATTGTGTTATGTATTAATATAATATTCTAGATAATGATAAACTGTTATTTAAAACTGATTTCTCAACTAACTGACATTGTGTAACAAAAAACTTTACCTCAGTCACAACTAGTGACATCTGGTGAGTGGCAGATTATTAGCCCTCATTAAATCAGTCGAAGTCAAGAAGTTGGTCTGGGTAGCGGTACCCTCTTGCCTGTTTGTATTGTGTTCTGGTTTAAAGGGTTGATAAGGATTTGTTATATTTACGCGAACACTTTACGTTGAATAATATAATTTTACTATTTTACCGAATTTAGTCTCTTTTACATAGGACAAACAAAAAGATCCATTAAAACCCGCGTGAAAGAATATATAGCTCACGAGAAGCACTGACGCTCTGGGAAGTCTGCAGTCTGTGAACATGTTCGAGATCGCCCTCGCCATTACATCAGATTTCATAGACCACAAATCCTCGCAAAAGAACACCGATTTCTACCAAGGATGATACGCGAGGCTATTGAAATTAAAAAACATCCTAATTTCAATAGAGAAGTTAGATGGGTGCTGCCATCTACTTGGAATCCTATAATTAACAAAATGAAATCCAAACCCAAGCATACCACTGCTAGACTTCAAGATACTGTAAGTTCATTCTGCGTAAATCGAAACCAAAATTAATATTAAAAACTGAAGGTAGTCGGGATAACTGTGAAATCGGGACGTCAAAAATCCCCCCCCCCCCCCCATGACCATGGGTTGCTGTAAAGCACCCGAAACGTCGGGAATTAAAATAGTAAATTAAACGGGATAAAATCCGTAAAAAATAGTTTTATTTAAAGGGTTGATGGTGATTATTGTCACATTTTATACATTACTTTCTAGCGTTAATGGTAGGACAAAGGTTTCTCTTTCAGCTTTATTAGTGGAACCAATAAGCCAACATGTTCATAATTAAATATTTTTGATATACCACGAATATTTGTAATTAAAAAATGGCTAGGTGCTATTAGCACTTCTTTTTACAAATAATTACTTTATATCGTCCCGTGTCCTGCGGCGGGTCTCATTAGGCGACAATAGGTAAACCGAGGAAGATCTCATAGCCTTCGATATATGGCAGTCCACCATTTCTTAAATGCAATATGGACAGTGCATACCGGCTACCATTGGTTTATCCATTTCTAATCTTAGTAATATATAATATAATTAATATTTATTAAGAAACAATAATTTCTACCCTTTTCTAATAAATTAACTTATTGAAATTAGTCAAATATTTCACCTCATTACTCTGTGGCGCCGCCCTGGTGGCAAATTCGTGTGTGTCCTCTTACAACGCTTCGTTGTAATATTTCCCTACATGTCAAACTTTACAATATAAGAGCAAAAACTCTTTAATGTATTCCAGTTTCATCGTTATAAAGGAGTTTAAAGGGTATGTAAAAAGTTCTCACCTCGTCCGTACACTGGGGCACACAGTGTACGGGCGAGGTGAGAACGTTTTACATCCTAATTAACTAACGAGGGTCTAATGAAAGATAAATGGCGATCAATGTTTATCCGTTCGAAAATACTTGTGCTGAGTACCGGCTTCGTACTCAACAGGTAACCTAATCAACATGTTGAGTTGAGTTGTTGGCCATATAAATACTAGCTCCATTCGGGATTCAAACCCGCGGCCCACATTGCCACTGCACCACGGATCCGCATTTTATGAAAGATTAGCGTTTCGCCCTCGCTCGGCCTGGGTAATATCTATTATTGAGGCTGATAGATAGACAGATAGACAAAATTATTAACAATGTCTGTTTATGTCTGAATAGCACACAAATAACCCCCGAGCTTAACAGAAGTCTGTTATTTCAATATAACAGACAGGAACATCAATTTGATTAATATGTTTAGAGTTGACATATTCTTGAAAAGGCTCATAACCAGCAATGGATTAAAAAAGAGGAAGAGAAAAAGAAAAAGTGGGTCAAGAACATGTCGTGTCTTTTGTTTAATTGTTAGTCAAAGTACATCACGTCCTCCTAAAGATCCGAGTTACTTGCACTCGGATCTTACTCACTCCCAACGATAATGCAAACGGTTTGTAAATAAATTATTACTCGTTAAATAAGTTTGTGAGTTTCAATCACATCAACAAAGAGTCACGTAAACACACTTTTATTACAAAAGTAGTTGAATACTTAAATGTTTTAATCAATATGCTAAGTCACGTCTGCAGAAACTTCCAGTCGGACTGTGAATCAGAATCCGAAAAGTTTTAATGAAACGCGGTTTGCTTTGAAAGTTTATTTTGATTCGTCTTGCTAAAAGAGCCCATTTCTTTCGTAATGATGTAATAAAATTCATAATTCATTTTTCTCCTTTCTCGTTTTTGGAACTGAACATTACAGAGTTAAAATATTTGCAAAGTTATGAGTACGAAGTGACTGTAGTATTATGAACACCTAATGCGATTTATTGAAAATAATAAATACCTTTCAATGTTATTCTTTTCATGCCATAATAAAAAATTTCATGCATAATTTAAAATTTCATGCCGTGTAGTGGCGGTTAAGAATATCCACTATCCCATATCTTCCCGTGGGTGTCGTAAAAGGCGACAAAGAGAAACAGGCAGGGGATGGGCAGTAGCATCTTCCTGGTAACGGCAAAAATACAATAAAAAAACTGCGGTTGCCAACCCACTCGCCAAGCGTGGCAACTATGGCAATATACCCTCCATGATGAAAGTTACAAAGTGTAGGACGTCCTTCCACTAGATGGAGTGACGACCAGGAAGTCGATGGATGCAGGTGGCTCAGGATCGTGCTTTGTGGCATTCTTTGTGGGAGGCCTATGTTCAGCAGTGGACTTGTGAAGGGCTGTAATGATGATGATGATGATGATGATGATTTAATGTAATAATATGAACTTCATTAAAAACTAAATTTAATGAGTTAACCAAAAATCTATAATGTTTCCTAATAAAACATTAGTCACAAACGAAATTATAGTCCATGTGATAGTAAATGCCTGCAAGGACTGCAGTAAGATGGAATAGCTTACGGCCTGTCATTATACTGGCTCTCTATGACCTTCAGCAAATTACGAGAATTGCTTTTAAAAATTAATATTTCATTTAATTACTAACACAAGTATAAACAAATAAATATCTATGTAAATATAAAAAAGCAGCTAGAACTGTCATTCATATAACTGTCCGCGTGAATGCGGTATAAATCATTTAGTAGCCAAAAACAACAAATGGGTATTGTAGAAGGTGATTCAGAGAATTACCAAAAGATCTTTTGGTCGTCGATAGTCGGTGGAACAATTATCTATAATTAATAGAATCAGGCGTTACTTTGCGGATATCCATTATATTAAAGTTGGCAAAACATAACCTCGCGTACAACCGCTCGATAAAATAAAATGATGTGTCTTACCTACTTTGAATAGCACCTCTCTCCCTCCCTCAATTGCATGAACTATACCCGTCACCACTAATCTCAACACCACTACACTAGGAAAGTCACACCGCTGACGACAGATGAACGACGAATACATATGAAAGGGTTGACGGATCGTAAAGGTTCTGTTGCCAATCTATGAGATCAATATAGCTATTATCAATATAGAAATTAACATGTGGTATCTCAAACACACGAAGTTGAGTTAAATAAACGAGAAATTAATAAATATAACGAATGCAAAAACAAACATATAGTAAAATATCAAAAATTAACGACCAAATTAAATGTCAAACATCTGAGTCAACGTGAGAACGAAACGCAACCATTGACTACGAACGCGGATCATAGATTAAGCGCGGTCTATAATCTGTCAAAACAAACTCTGGATGATGCAACAATTAGAGTATTATCGAAAGGCCTTAATTTTGCTTTAACACCTAAAAAATTACCGTACGAAGAAATTATTTGCAGCGTCGAGGACTGTTTATATATAAACAATATGCGAAAGGAAGATTTGGAAGCGATACGTCAAGACATTTCGTCTATATTACGTCGAAGCTCAACACCAAAACCGAATCTACCTAAAGACGAATTTAAAGAGTTGAATAACCTACGCAATAAACGAGAACTCACGATTCTCCGCGCAGATAAAGGAAACGCCACGGTAGTCATGGATACGTCGGATTATAATTCTAAAATACAAGAACTTTTGACGGATGCAAGTACTTATAAAAAGGTTAAAAATGACCCAACAAATAACACACTCAAAACAACTAGTGATCTCATAAAGAAACACTCCGAAAGATTAAATCTAGACGTAAAATCGATAATACCTACGTGTGCCAAACCACCGAAATTGTATGGGTTACCAAAAATACACAAGCCCAATGCTCCACTACGTCCTATAGTGAGCCAAATCGATTCACCAACTTACAAATTGGCTCAACACTTAGCGAATATACTCTCACCGCTCAGGGGACATACAAGAGCACACACAAAGGATTCCTACAATTTTGTCAGCGAGATTAAAGACCTACATCTGGCAGACAATGAAACTATGGTCAGTTTTGATGTGCAGTCTCTGTTCACATGCTTACCTGTTGAAGACTGCATCTCGATTGTTACTAGAAGGCTAGAGCAAAACAACATGCCCGTAGAATATGCAGTATTACTTAGACACTGCCTTACATCTGGCTACCTATTGTGGAAGAAGGAGTTCTACAAGCAAGTAGATGGAGTGGCGATGGGCTCACCTGTATCTCCCATTGTTGCCGATATATTCATGGAGGACTTTGAGGAGAAAGCCCTGCGTACTTCTCCCGTAAACCCAAGATTCTACAAGCGGTACGTAGACGACACTTTCACAATTCTCCCTTTAGATAAAGTAACTGCATTTCTAGACCATCTTAACTCCTTAAATTCTAAAATTCAGTTCACAATGGAGTTAGAGGCAAACAATTCTTTAGCTTTTCTAGATGTGTTAGTAATTCGGAATCCTGATAACACCTTGAGCCACACTGTGTATAGAAAAAAGACCCATACAGATAGATATTTAAACGGTGATTCTCACCACCATCCTTCACAGTTAGCTACCGTGGGTAAATCTTTGTTTCAGAGAGCACGAGGGATCTGTGACAGTAAACACCTGGCCGCCGAGCTCCAACGCGTCAAGCAAGTTTTGCACGACAATAAGCTTCGGGTCCCGCGCCTACGTCACAGTGAACGAGTGAAGCCGGCCACAGTCGAGCGAGTGCCTGCTGTACTGCCATATGTCAGAGGTGTCACTGACAAGATTGGCTACATCTTGAAGCGGGCTTCCATTAAAACATATTTCAAGCCGCCGAAGAAGATTAGTCAGTTTTTACCATCAGTCAAGTGTAATATTCCTCTGCAAGATGCAGGAGTGTACAAGCTTGATTGTGAATGTGGTCTCTCTTATATAGGACAAACTAAAAGATCTATAAAAACCCGTGTTAAAGAACACATAGCTGATGTGAAGAATAGACGCTCCGGGAAGTCTGCAGTCTGTGAACACGTACAGGATCGCCCCCGTCACTACATTAGATTTGATAGACCACAAATCCTCGCTAAAGAACACCGATTCCTTCCAAGGATGATTCGCGAGGCTATTGAAATCAAGAAACATCCTAATTTCAATAGAGAAGATGGCTAAGTGCTACCATCTGCTTGGGATCCCATAATTAATAAAATTAAATCCCAACCCAAGCATACAACTGCAAGACTTCATGATACTGTAAGTTCATACTGCGTGGATCGGAACAAAAATTAATAATTTTTAATCTGGAGGTAGCCGTGGTTAACTATGACATTGGGACGTCATACACCTCAGTCCCCCCCGTGACCATGGGTGCTGTAAAGTGCTCGAAACGTCGGGAATATAAAATAAGTTAATATACGCGATAAAATCCGTAAAATTAGTTTTATTTAAATGTGTAGTGTTCGCGTAAATATAAGAAATCATTATTGAGGGAACTTCTTGCTATCAGTATTTTCTGGCAGCGAGTTCCTTGATTGTTCTGTTTTCATCAGAGAATACCAACAAAAGCAAATGTTCTGGATGAACAAAAAGGCATTACGTTTAATTACCGGATCAATTATGAGTTTACACACCGAGGGCAGATATCGAGAACATTTAATTAATTTCCAATAATTCTTAGACCTTTTCTTGCAAGTCGGATTTGTTTATCTAAAATGGAATGTACCAGTACCGGTATCCGGCCGTCGTCACTCTCTGGTGTATATTAGTACATACGTAGTAGTATGCTTGTTACTCAATATATGAAACACAGCAATATTATGTTGCTATTTATGTGCGAGCGTGTTCCTTCCCTGATCTACCCAATCTTTTCGTGCTACATCATACGCAGTACCAAAGTTTGCAAAGTGTTTAAATTAGGTTTTTTTTTCTTTATTTTAGTTCCTTGTTTCAATAATTAATATATAGTATATATAATATAAAAATATAGTGATTAGGTGATTGTAGCGCCTATACAATATACGCTTGGATAATGGTGTTATAATATACTCGTAAGTCTACATCGGAGAAGCTGTTGTCATACAGGTCCATTATGCAACTCAAAGGGGTACGCTTGCCCGCATTTGTTTTACACAGATTACGGAAAAACAAACAATACACGTGAGTGTTTCGTATTCTTTGAGAGCGACTTGGTACACGAAGGTATATACAATTACAATTAACAAAGGACAATCGAAAAAATTACGACAAATTTTGTAAAGAAAAATACAATCAAGCAGTAATCGCCTATTACTTATAGTTGTTAAAGAATAACTATGCAAGAGGTTATGATGAGGGGACCAAGAAGGGTAACATTTATAGTTTACAGAACGTAAATATTTACATTGAACCGATTCTAGTAAATCACGATACCTTTGGTAAAAGGAATTCCAAACTTGTGTGGCATATTCCAATTGAGGTCCTATAAGAGATTTATAAAGCAGTAGATAAGTGCCAAATTTTTTAAATGGCTTACAAGTTCTCAAGACAAAACCGTAAAGTTGCAAGGCTTTATTGATAATGTGGTTAATGTGGTTATCAAAATGAAGTTTAAAATAAAAGAACACGCCAAGGTTTTTAATAATAAGCGAGACGTTCTCAAGAGGATTATTACAATGAGAATATTTGAATTTAATTATATTGCCTTTTTTAGTAAATGTGATAGATTTACATTTAGCTAGGCTAAGAATTAGTTTATTTTCAAGACAATAGGAAGATAAACGATCCATGTCCTCTTGAAGTAGAACACAGTCATCTAATGTTTTTATAATACGAAAAATTGTTAAGTCATCAGCATAGAGTAAGAAATGGGAATTTTTTAAACAAGTCGATATATCGTTTATAAAAATTAAAAACAGAAGAGGACCCATTACTGAGCCCTGTGGTATACCAGACGATACATTTATTTCATCGGATGAGAATCCCGTAATGACCACCTTTTGTGTCCTGTTTATAATATACGATGAAGACCATCGCAACAAATTTCCGCGTATACCGTTATAAGCAATTTTACGAAGAAAAATTTCGTGACCCACCTTATCGAAAGCCTTGCAAAAATCTGTATAAATTGAGTCAATTTGGAGGCGCTTGTCCATATTATCAAAAATAAAGTTAGCAAATAAAACAAGATTACTTACAGTCGAGCGGTTTTTGATAAAGACATGCTGTTCCGGAATTATGATATTGTGTAAGCTTGGATCATTCATCATCATCATAACAGCCCTTCACAAGTCCACTGCTGAACATAGGCCTCCCCCAAGGAATGCCACAAAGCACGGTCCCGAGCCACCTGCATCCATCGACTTCCTGCATGTCTTACCAGGTCGTCACTCCATCTTGTGGGGGGACGCCCTACACTTCGCCTACCGGTACGAGGCTGCCACTCGAGAACCTTTCTTCCCCATCGGTTGTCGGTTCTTCGAGCTATATGGCCGGCCCACTGCCACTTCAGCTTACTAATCCGTTGGGCTATGTCGGTTACTCTGGTTCTACTGCGGATATCCCTGTTCCTAAGTTTATCACGCAGAGAAACTCCGAGCATAGCCCTCTCCATAGCTCGCTGAGCGACCTTGAGCTTCCTCATACGGCCAGCAGTGAAGGACCACGTCTCAGTTCCGTAAGTCATCACTGGCAACACGCACTGGTTGTACAATTTTGTTTTAAGGTTTTGAGGTATTTCTGACGAGAAGATGTGTCGTAGCTTCCCGAACGCTGCCCAGCCGAGTTGAATCCGTCGATTGACCTCTCGGTCGAAGTTGGACTTACCTAGTCGGACTATTTGTCCCAGGTAAACATACTCGTCAACAACTTCGAGCTTAGTGCTCTCAACAACTACCGGCATAGGTGTGACATGGACATTAAACATAATCTTTGTTTTGTCCATGTTCATCTTAAGACCTATCCGTTGGGAGACACTATTGAGGTCATTGAGCATAGTGCTTAGCTCCTCCAGCGATTCTGCCATGAGGACTATATCGTCGGCAAATCGAAGGTGAGTGATGTACTCGCCATTGATGTTAATTCCGTATCCTTTCCAGTCCAGAAGCTTGAAAACGTCTTCCAATGCAGCGGTGAAGAGTTTCGGGGATATAACGTCACCCTGTCTTACACCTCTCTGCAATTGGATAGGTTTCGTACTCTGGTTCTGTACTCGGATAGCCATCGTAGCTCTACTGTACAAACACTTCCGCACTTCGATATACCGACAGTCAACTTGGCACCGCTGAAGGGACTGCAGCACCGCCCAAATTTCGACGGAATCAAAGGCTTTCTCATAGTCCACATACGCCAGACATAGTGGCAAATTGTACTCTTCGGACTTCTGTACAATTTGCCGTAGGGTATGTATGTGGTCTATGGTGCTAAAGCCCTTTCGGAAACCGGCTTGTTCGGGAGGCTGGAAGTCGTCAAGTCTGCGCGCGAGACGATTCGTAATGACTCTAGAAAACAGCACGTAGACGCGGCTCAGAAGGGAAATCGGTCTGTAGTTCTTCAAGAGAGCGTTGTCACCTTTCTTGAAGAACAAGACCACCGCACTTCTGCTCCACGCCTACGGTGTAATGCCACCATGGAGGACGGAATTAAAGAGCTTCTGAAGGACTTCAAGTACCGGTCTTCCACCCGCTTTCAGAAGCTCCGCTGTAATTCCATCCTCGCCTGGGGCCTTGCCGTTTTTAAGGTGCTGGAGAGCCATTCTAATCTCGCTCAGACTGACGTCCGGGATATCTTCGGAATAGTATCGAATAAGACTCGCTCTTGGATCGTTACTCACATTTGCGTGTGACTCCAACGATGACGTGTACAGCTGCCCATAGAACCTCTCAATCTCACTCAAAATCTCAGGTGCCCCGGAAACGATGCTGCCACATTCGGTCTTCAGCTTTGACAGTTGGCTCTTTCTGGCAGACAGATCTCTGGCAAAGACTTTGGAGCCTTGGTTCCGCTCGATCGCTTCTTCAACACGAGCTGTATTGAAGTTGCGTAAGTCTCGCCGCATGCATTTGGAGATCTGTCTGTTCAGTTGCCTGTATGCTGTCAAATCTGTTGAAGAATGTAGCCTCATCTCCCGTCTAACAGCCATGAGATTAAGAGTGTGATCGGAGAGTTTTTGTGTTCTTCTGCGGTGGGTCTTGCAGAACTTAGCTCCGACCGCATGGACAGTTTCCACGAGCTTGTCATTCATATCGTCCACTTCATTGCAGTCTTCGAGGCACTGAAATCGGTTTTGTAACTCGAGCTGAAAGGTTTCGGGACTTTGGATTAGAGCACGAGGGGGACGGAGCGTTGACTTCATTAGACGAGACCTCTCCAACTTAACATTTAGGTTCAGTGTGCCTCTAACCATTCGGTGATCGCTGCCGGTTTTCACCCTCGCGATCACTGAGACATCACTGAACAGTTGTCGTCTTGTCGTCATAATGAAGTCAATCTCATTTTTCGTCGAACCGTCGGGGCTCGACCAGGTCCACTTCCTGTGGGGCCGCTTCTTGAAGAAAGAGTTCATCATAAAGAGTCCCTCTTTCTCCATGAAGTCGGCCAGCTGCTGGCCCCTTGGGTTCCGTTGCCCTATGCCAAATTTCCCTACCTTCAGCTCACCGTTCTCTCTTGTGCCTAGTTTTGCATTGAAGTCTCCCATTAACACCGTATATTGGGTTTTGGAGGAATGCATGGGTCTAGAGATATCCTCATACATTTCCTCCACCTCCTCATCGGGGTGTGCCGAGGTTGGTGCGTAAACCTGTATGACCTTCAGCGAATACCGTTTGGTGATTCTGAGTATAAGGTACGCAACCCTTGTCGACACACTCCCGATCTTTACAACGTTGTTAACGAGAGACTTGTGGACGATAAATCCGACACCTCCTTGGGACAGATGGTCGCCCTCCCGGTGATAGAGCAAGTTGCCGGATTCGAGGATTACCGTGTCCTCCCCCTCTCTTCGGACTTCGGATAATCCTACAATATGCCAGCGCAACTTGTCTATCTCTTCTTCCAGCTCCACGATCTTCTCGTCAGTCCTCAGGGTGCGTGCGTTGTACGTTGCCAGGTCGAGTCGTCTAAGGTGGCAACCGAACCTCCACCGGAGATTCTTAGCACCCCCTGCCCCGCCGTTACCATGGTCGCCACCGTAGCCAGGAATAGCGGGGCCGCCGGGGACTGGGGGCCGTTTATTATTGTCATTGCTCATGGTTGGTATATTGCCATAGTTGCCACGCTTGGCGAGCGGGTTGGCAACCGCAGTTTTTTTATTGTATTTATGCCGTTACCAGGAAGATGCTGCTGCCCATCTCCTGCCTATTTCCCTTTGTCGCCTTTTACGACACCCACGGGAGGATATGGGGTAGTGGATATTCTTGACCGCCACTACACGGCAAGCTTGGATAGATACAGTTATTAACTAACCTTTCCAAGACATTCGACAAGGTAGACAGAAGCGAGATCGGGCGGTAGTTAGAAACAACATTTTTTGCTCCTCCCTTGAAGACAGGGGTAATATTTGCTGTCTTCCAAACCTTTGGTACGTTACCCTCGCGTAGACTACGGTTGAAGATATGAAAGAGAGGAAAGCTTATGGAGTCTGCGGTATGCTTAAAAAAGAACGGCGGAAGACCATCAGATCCTGAGCCTTTAGCAATATCTAAGGATTTAATTGTTCCGATTATAGTATCTAACGAAAAGGATATATCACTTAGAATGACGTTATTAGTAGAAGTACACGGCAAGGAGTCAAGGTCTATCAATGCAGCAGCACTTTCCGCATATACAGATCCAAAATATTTTGAAATTATGTTGCATATGTCTTGCGGGTTGTTAGACTGAGAATTATTATATATCATGTTGTTGTGAATGCCATTTTTATCCTTTCGCGTTTTCACAAATGACCAAAACAATTTTAAATCGCTATGCATACCAGTTTCGATTGAATTAATATAAGTCTTATAACATTTTTTACATAATGATTTAAATCTTTTACGAAATACTCGTACTGCGAAAACCTCATAATCCGACTTATTAACGTACTTTTTCCATTTAATCTACGCTTTCTCTTTGTATTTAAAAACATGAATAAGAGGATGTGAGAACCATATAGGAAATTATTTAGATTTAGTAGGCCGTAAGGGTACATGCTTTCTAATAATTTTATTTATCTCTTCATAAAATAAGAATACAGCTGATTCCAATGAGAGTCCGTACAGTATTTTGGCCCAATTAATAGAGTTTATTTCACTATTAATAACAACATAATTAGCTTCAATAAATTTATACTTAGGATCTGCATAACGAATCCTTGGTTTTTGTGGTACGTCTAAAAATATATGTGCTATAAAAGGTGGGTGGTAATTATCTATTTGAACCAAGGGAAACAGTGGCAACTCACAGTTGCAAGTATCAGTGTTACTTATAAAGAGGTCAAGAATGCGATCTATAGTATTTTTAAATACGTTATATTGTTTGGCATTCAATAATGACAAAAAGTTTGAAAGTAGTCGGTAGGTAGGTGTAAAGCTATGTAGCGGATCTCGCATAATTGCATATTTATCATTAGAAACCCATTCCACATGTGGCAGGTTGAAATACCCAAAAATAAGAAAAATCATTAAACGCACTAGAAGTGAATTCATAATGGATGACATTAAATAATAAATCATATGTGTTCATATTTTGGTTTGGGGAAATGTAAACGCCACAAACTACACTATATTCATGGTGCACAGATGTTTCGAATCTTAAAAATACATAGTCAATATTAGAGGGCACATTGCAGCATACATTATCATCAGACGTTGGTGGCGGCCTGATTACGCAACGAATGGCAGTTAATCCACGACGTACCGCCATCAAAACACCGCCCCCATCCGATTTACCACAGGCCTTCCGGTCTCTGTCACACCGAAATACTAAATAACGGGAATCCACTTACTCCCAATCAGCAATATTAGGTATTAACCACGTTTCAGTCAACACTATAATATCAAAACACTGCAAGAATATTATTGTATAAAGTATTAAGTTTGGTGCGTAAACCTCTGCAGTTTTGATAATAAATAGTTAATTTATTATTCACTTACAATAAAAAACATATAAATAATTGTTACGTTGTTGGCTAAAAAATAGGCTAAAATATAGGAAGACGATAATTTGTTATTACGTGTGTAAATTAAGTGACAATTAACACAGTTTACATCATACATAACCATCAAATCTGCAATTAAATGTTTTTTTACACACATCATTGTAGTATTGCATACAGAATGTATGCAAGACCACTAACCATCAGGTGGACTGTGTGCTCGATTGTCACCCATATCCTATAAAAAAAATTACAAAGTGTCGCATAAAACTATAAAAACAGTAAAAACTAAGTTTTAACTCCAGTAATTCCTGATAGCAGGTAGCGAATATTAATGCAGGGTATTCGGTAAAACACTCGAATACTTGCGAAGTCGCAGAGTAATGCACGCTTGAGAGCGCTCGCCTCAAACAATCCAAGAAAGTAAACATTAAGCACCTAATCTCACTATAGCGTGTATAAGGTTGACAAATATCAGCTTTTCCGATCAGACAACCCAAAATTAAAGTAAACACGTAATTATACAGAAATACAATATAAAACCTTAGACTATGATATGCTTAGACTATGTTGCGGGAACATTAATTTGTTTAATTTTAAGTAAATCTTCTTCAGAACGTATAGTAAAGCCAGGGTAGGTGTCTTTTGCCCGAACAAGGATGTTTCCATGTTTGACCCAGATGAATCTATATCCATGCTGTCTGACTGCATCTCTTGCTCGACGAAATAGCTTTTTATTATATTATATTATATTCTTATTATATTTTATTATAGAGAGGGCGCAGCGTTCTCTTATTAAAGTTATGTACTTTAAGAAGAGACGCTTTTCTACCGATCTTCTATTTCGTATCAGCGGCTTACTCTCTGTCAGGAAGTTATATATACTCTGTACAACCCTTAAAACTCACAAATCATTGTCTTATGATCCATGCCATTTAAATAAACGACGTAGAAACATGGTTGCCCAGACGTACAGAACTAAAACCACATTTGCAAGCAGACAATTTATATTGCGTTCTGCCTTTCTTTATAATAAAATAAACAAAGATATTTATATATACGACAAAACATATCACAACTGTAAAAAACTTTTGTTAAATTGGATTCATCACAAGACATATGACGAAACTGAGAAGCTACTGGATTGTGTAGCATGATTTGTTCAGATTCAGACACTGTAATCACACACACTCTTTTTAACTCACGCAAGCATAGACACACACACACACGGACACGCACACATACGCGCACGCGCACGCACACGCGCACGCACACGCACACGCACACGCGCACGCACACGCACACGCACACGCACACGACCACGCACACGCACACGCACACGCACACGCACACGCACACACACACGCACACACACACACACACACACACATACACACACACACACACACACAAGTAAATAAACTAAGAATAGAATTAATATAGAATTTAAGTAATATATAGCATTAATATGGATATAGAATATGTTTATCCATACTGCCTTGTAACATGGATATAGTAGTGGAAGGGCGGACCCTCCAAATACAGGCATTATTTGCTTAAATGGAGGTTCCAATGTACTAGTTATTAAGGCATATACTTTTTAAAAACGAAATAAAATTTATTATTATTATTATTATTATTATTATTATTCTTTAGCGTTAGATGCTCGTTGGTGTAGATTTTGTGAGATGTTCCTTCATATTTTAGTTGTTCAGATATAACATTTTTCTTAAGACGTGCTGCAGATATAAAATTATCACATCTGACAATTATATTCTTCGGTCGTGAACTAGTCGGATTTAGTTGTTGTACGCGATGAACGGCTACAATATCTTGTGAAGTAATCGGCTGTTTTATAATACTGGCTATATTTTGCACTACACTTAACAAATTCTCGCCACACTCGCCACATTTGCTGCATATAATCCAGTCTCGCCTGAAGCTCGACGAGTTGAATATGATCTGACTCTGGGGAGATAGGCCTTGATTTTTCCAGGTAGCTAAGTCGATTGTCAACATCCTCAGTTATCTTATTTAAGTAGTCGAAGATGTCACTCATAACTCCTATTGAAGTCTTGACGTCCTCAGTATCTTTTAACAGCTTGGAGATCTTTTCATCCTTTCGTGAGAAGTAGTTTTCCATCATGCTGAGAATTTTATTCTGGAAGGACTGAAGTACACTCCTGAAGTCTGGATCTGTAGAGCTTGAGGCTGCTTTACGAAATGTCACAAAAGGTGGAGGTGACACCATTTCAAGGTTTTCATCTACGCTCATGTCACCAGAGCTAAGCGGTCTTTCGCTGTCGATTGACTGATCCTTTCAACAAAATGTGTTGTTAAGTTTATCCATGACATTACTATAGCACAGCACGCAGTCTACTCTATACCAGTTATTACTCTGTGCCAAATAAACAATAGAGCTAACGCTGCGTCGTACCGCCGCAAAGCTGGCCGGTTAAGTTACACGCACACTGATAAACTACTCGTACACGGGAAGCGCTTGTACGTTAGGCACAGGTGATACTAACGACGTCGCGCACGCGAATAACATCTGTGTGTTGCTGGACATCTTTCGGGTAAGTTTTGCTTCGCAAAGAAGATTGATCTCCAATAATACGTATCACCTCAGAAGTTGACCTTGTATAATTTAAAAATGAAAAGTGACTAGTCCAGCCCTATTTTATTTTATTTTTTATGCTTCATTCCTCTGTCAACATATAATTTATACATAGCTAATGAAACTAGGTGTGCCGAGTTTGTCCTCGATTTGTTAGTTATGATGAGACCTTACCTCTAGACATTGGCGGATTACCCTTTAAGCAAACTAGGCCCTTGCCTAGGAGCGCATTCGATAAATGCTACTGGAACTCCTCAAAGGATAGAACTTTGTATGCCGAGTTTGGCTCAGTTTTTTAGTTATGATGAGACCTCACCCCGGACATGACGCAGTGACCTGAAGATGTACATCGGTGAATGCTACTGGAACTCCACGACCAGTAGTACTAAGTTTGGCTTCGTTTTGTTAGTTATGATACGAACTTTCCTCCGGACTTGATAGAGTGACCTGAAAGTGTATTTCGGTGAAAGCTACTGGAATTCTTTGACGAGGAGAACTAGATGTGCTGAGTTTGAGCTCGTTTTGTTAGTTATGAATAGACCTTTCCTCCGGACTTGATAGAGTGACCTGAAAATGTACTTTGGTAAATGCTACTGGAAATCCTCGAAGAGTAGAACTAGGTGTGCCAAGTTTGGCCTCGTTTTATTAGTTACGACGAGACCTTACCTCCGAACTTGATGGAGTAACCTGAAGGTGTGATTTGGTTTGACTGCTACTGGAGCTCTTTGACGAATAAAATTTCAATGTACAATTATTTTAGTATAGTAAATATTATAAGGTTTTTAGTAAAAACTTGTGCGTATGGCTCCGTGGCGCAGTGGCGTAGCAATGATTTGCAGCGCTAAGGGCCGCGGGTTCGAATCCCGCACGGAACAAGTATAAATATGACTGATAAATAATTATTTTGGTTCTGGATGTTTATCGTTGTGAAATCTATGTATGTAAACTGCCCTCGCAATACAGGACAAAATCTTAGTGTTGAGGCAACGTTTTTAAAAAGAAAGAAAAGGAGAATTAAACTACTTTAAAAATTTACGTATAATCATGTTATTTGTATTTTTTTTAATGCGCTTAAGGCATGCACAATTGGATTTACCAATAGTTCATTTTTATTTTTTGTTGTTGGTAGACGCGCTGTTACGAATTATGGCTGCAGGATATGTAACTACACTTAGCATATATGGTGGTTGTTGAAACACCTTGGTGGGGTGGTTCTTTTCTAGCTCAAAGTCTAAGTATAGCCCTACTATATCGAGGAAACTGAGCCCGTTTTCCGGGCAGTACAGCGCGGGGAGTAGGACTGTATGATTATTTAAGTTTTTAGCTTTTAATATTTATATATATATATATATATATATATATATATATATATATATATATATATATATATATATAATTTATTTATAATATAATTTATTTTCATGTTCTTTTTTATTTACACGCACACACACACATATAGACAGAGATAAATATATATCTGTCTATGTGTGTGTGTGTGTGTGTGCGTGTAAATAAAAAAATCATGAAAATAAATTATATTAAAGTAAACATATCTCAGTTCTTAAATACATTAATATTAACTCCTGTACCAAAACCCCCCTCAGAAATAGCAGTGTAACGGATATTACTTTTACTTTTACTTTAAGTTTAACTATTGTGGCACGTTAAGGTACGTTGTCACTTCACCAACGATTGAACTATTTGTAGCAAGCAGTTCTCTACAGTTTAGATTTGAAAGCACGAATAAACTTTGCCTAATATTCAGGATAATTTCCGTCCCTGCAGCTAATTTGCGGACGTGACTGTCGAAGATACTTTAGTTTCATGCATCGTTAAGCATTCACTATCTCGACACTGTATAAAACTAATGACCGCGAACATTACACTGGAGATGTTACTGCCTTCTTTTATATTATTCAATTCAATTCAATTTATTTTTATGTTTTCTGTATGTAATTTTTATTTAAATCACTTCTTTTTTTTCATCTTTGTTGTCGGTTTTTCAAATTAAATAAAACTACTTTAAAGGATTTTATCCCACTTACTTTTAACTTTAAATTCCCAACGTTTCAGACTGATGTCATATACGAAGGATCAACTTTTAAACATTAATTTTTGGTCGAATATACGCAGAAAGAATTTATAGTATTTTGAAGTCTTGTAATGCTTGGGTTTGGATTCATATTTATTAATTATGGGATCCCAAGTAAATAGAAGCCTCAGCCATCTTCTTTGAAATTTGTACGTTTATAATATCAATAGCCTTGCAAATGGTTATTGTGGAGATTTGTGATTTGTCCACATATCCTAAGGAATTAAAAAGTTTAAATTAAGCACAATAAAATCCGTAAAATTAGTTTTATTCTAAGTGTAGTATTCGAGTAACTTTAAGAAATAAATTTTCACCAATTACAGAATGACATTGCAAAGTTTTGCTAAAAATACGGAATATTTTATTTCTAAAGATATTCCATAACCAACACCGTTCCCGCCAAACAATAATGTCAAGAATCGACGCCAGGGGGCGCGCAGAGCGGTGATTTCCTACCGTTTGACGTTCGCGCGAAACCGGTTTGGTTGCTTTTGGGGCGGGTCGGAAGTGATTGAATGCTGTGCAGTGACTAGCACGGCGATTCTCCCGGAGAGTTGCTAGAATACAGTGCCACCGAGAGCACGTACCACCAGTCGCCGGGGAAACCTCCATTTTGAAGTCGGTTTTGTTAGCAATTGGTTGCCACAACGAGGGTTTTGTGTGTTAAATCTAGAATTGTTACGCCGGGCTGACAAATTTTTAGGAAGGTAACACTGACTGCGATTAAAGTCTGAATTGCGTGTTATGCGCACCTAATTTACCGCGAATTTGGTTATTCTAATTTGCAAGCATATAAGTGCATTTGACAATATTAATTTGCTTGAGTGGCCTTTGATATAGTTCGGATTTGTTTAAGGTATTAGAGGTTTTACGCTTTAGTTTAGTGTTAGTGGCGTCTAGAAGTATAGTTAATAGACTGTCATAGTGAAAAAGGAAGAAAGTGACGGTGGGTGATGCCGGGGGAGATCACCACAATTTGGAGCGGCGACGGAGCCCGGGCTGCTGCCGATTTCGAAGGCCCGGCAGGTCTATCACCACCATTACCACAAACTAACACTATACTCAACACATACAAACCTACGGCCTGACCAAGCCCTAAAACAGCCTTCGCCTCAACCCAGGTACGTACTATTTATTTGAGTAGCCTCCCCATTAAATTGTATTGTGATAGAAAATTTTCCCAGTGGCCTTTAGAGGCCCGACCTGCGTCTGCCCGTAGAATTCCTGCTTGGGACCCGGGATAAATACTTTGCAGGGGCAGCCGTAGGCCGTATCAAACACACTTGACAGGCATGTTCGTAAGTGCATACTAGAGTTAATTACATTATGATTCCATGATGCCAGACGTCTTTCTACATTTACTTGTACATCATCGCCGTTCTGTTTATTTATGTATATTGTTGTCGATTAATTACCTTAGAAGAAGTAATCTATATACATCACGTAACATAATTAACGCACATGCTGAAAGTAGTTTGTTCAAAATCGTTTACTGAATCGATTTTTATAATTTTTAATAAAGGTAATTTTTATCCCCAAAATAATTGAAACTACATATTTTCAGTCACACTAAACCTGTATAGTCTAAATAAACTGAAATAGACCGTAGCTCAAGGCAATAAGACTTTTAAAAGTGCAGTTTTATTTGTATTAATACAAATTCCGTCATTCAATAAAAATTAAGAAAATTGAAACTTATTTCAAGTACGTTAAAGTCATTACAAATACAGAGTTTGGACTGCCTTATAAGGTCGCAGCGGCCAGGCCGGTACTTCCAGATGAGCTGATTTGACGGCTCTTGCCTTTTTTTACGGGGACGTATTATATCATTAGTTTATTTTAGTGCCGAGGACCTGAAAATAGGATAGTGAACGCTTTTAGAATAGTGAAAAATTACACTGAATTGCTTTCTAATTTAGTTTCTTTCTGTTTTTAAAACTTAACCTCCACACTAGGATTTTCTCTTGTATTGTGGGGGAAGCTTATAAACATAAATTGCACAAGGACAAACATCAAGACCCGAAACAATTATTTGTAGTTGTTCCATGCGGGATTCGAACCCACGACCCTTAGCGCTGCAACTCAATTACTAAGCCACTGCGCCACAGAGCCGTGGTGGACATTTTGAAAGTGTATTAAAATACAACATTACATAAGAGTTAAGGCTATCAGGAACTTAAATATTTGATTCTTAAAATTATTGCAATCTTGATTCTAAACAGATCTCAGAGAATAAAGATCTTGGTTTTAAACACACCGTCTTTGAATCATGTTGTCGTATTGCCTCTTATTTTTAGCAGTTCATTATTATTTAAAATTACGTAAGTAAGTATGATCGTGAAGTGTGATCAAATGTTTACTAGACTTAAATAAACAACTCAATGCACGGAGTTCTGACATAGCTCTTTTTACAATCTAGAATTCGAAAGAACAATAAAATAAAAAAAATACCTAGAAAATCGATTGTAGTTTATTGTTTATGGTAATAAATCGATTGACATAAATAATGCACTAGTGAAATTCTCCTTTCTGAACGTTATCTTCCAACAGAGGACTTCTCATTTTGAAACTTGCCTTGACAATTCAAACTATTAAAAAAAGACAGATTTTCGGCTCGATTTAAAACGAGCGCAGTATAATCGATTCTCGATTAAATTGAGCATTTTAATATCTGTTTTCGATTATTGTTCTGTGTTAACTAGGGATATAAAAAAATATTGGGTACATATCTACAGGATAATAATAAAAAATACGAAATATCAACATTCCAATCTAATTGTTTCACCATTTCATTTCATTATTAACAACAGCTTTATCAGTGATTTTATACTGATCCTGCTTTTATATCTTTTAGTAATGATAGTTAAAAGTGAAAATAGCCTATTACAGTGTAATAATAGTAAAAAATCACCTAATACAGTGTAGGTATTATACATAATCTAACTTTTACTTATTCTGCATTAACTCGGCCCCTAGAATGACAAATCTTGCCAGATTTTCAGGTAAGCATTGTTTATATATACGCTTTCAAATGGTCCTTTTTTCATCTTGTTAACAGTTGGGCCCAAGAATGTATGGAGACGTCTCCTTCTCCTTTTATATATTTTCTGTGACTTTGTTGTAAAAACTTATATATTAATCATAATATTTAATAAAACTACCTAACCTACCTCCTTCCCCCTATGGTGCAGACTATGAGGAAGGCAAGGCTGTAATAGTAACGATAATGATGATAAAACTGAATATATAAAAATATTTTATGATATTTCCACAGATAATATTACACTTGCATTAAATATAGTTCTTCAACGTAAGCGTGTGATAACTAGAAGAGTTGTTTAATTGGATTGTAAATCGCAAGCGTACGTGCTCGTGTGTTTCCTGACACTACAAACCGCAGATGGGGGAGGGCAGAACGTTGCAATAACGTCAGGTTTATGGTAACCGCGCAGCGATGTACTATTTTGATAATACCTTTAACATGTTTCATTGTTAAATTAACCAATTCTAATTGCACCTTACGAACAGATTTTATTACTAGTCTTTAAACTTTTATCTTGCTTTTTTCGTCATCGGTCTGTAAAAGTTAACTGGTGAGCATGGTTCTCTGTCGTTGTAATTATATTTGCCAACCTGGGTAGGTTGATTGATGATACCAGACGTATAGCACCTTTGACGTTGCTATCAAACATAACTCATTGACTACTCTTTTTAAAAAGTAGAGAATCTTATATTTGTTGAGCATAAAAAGAACTGCTGAATATATTAAATAAAATATATGAGCCCCAATATTTTGAATAGAATGTCTTTATTTATTTTCAGGGATTGTATTCTAAAAGTAAGTCGCTACATAAAAGAATTAGTGCTGTGAATTCTTATTACATACCACATACTTTTATGTATTCTACTACTTACACATCGCATATTATTACATATTTATTATAAAGAAAAAATAATAATACAAGCATCGGTGTCACTAGCAGGTTAGACATCCCATGTGCTAAAAGCGTTATTCGTATACAGCTCTTTATAAATATTACACATTACATATTCATAAAATTGAAGCATCTGTCTGTAATATTGGAATAACTGGCTTCTAATAAACTCAGGGGGGTTATTTTCATATTACTAATTAGTAAATTTTGTCTGTATGTCTCTCCGGGCTATTTTTCGGAATGGCTGAACAATTGCGATAAATATCAACAGACAGAGAGCAATACCAGCATGGGATTTGCCTATATTCTATCCGAAAAACTTAAAGATTTTATTTAAAAAAATGAAAAATGTGATAAAACAGGTTCTTGCTTATCTTAAACCTAAATAAAAACTATTGGTAAATTCAATTGAGCATGCCTTAAGCGCATTAAAATAATTAAATATAACATGATTATACGTAAATTTTTAAATAAGTTTAACACACGTTTTCACTTAAAACCTTATATTTATTATTATGTTCTAATTTTACGATAAAATATATTATATATAAATTTCAATTAAAAAAGCTTGGAAAATCCAAAAGTGAACTCATAAGATTATGAAAAAATTAAAAAAGAATTCGTAAATTGTAGTTCTATTCGTCGAGGAGTTCCAGTAGCAGTCATCATAGTACACTTTCAGGTCACTCTATCAAGTTCAGAGGTAAGGTTTCATCATCACAAACAAACCTAGGTACACCTAGTTCTACTCTTCGAGGAGTTCCAGTAGCATTTCCCGAAGTACACCTACAGGTCACTTTATTAAGGCCCGAGGTAAGGTCTCATCATAACTAACAAAGCGAAGCCGAACTCAGCACACAAAGTTCTACTCTTCGAGGAGTTCCAGCAGCATTCACCGATGTACACTTTCAGGTCACTCCGTCATGTCCGGGGTGAGGTCTCGTCACAACTAACATAACGAGCACAATCTAGGCACACCTAATACTACTCGTCAAGAAGTTCCATTAGCAGATACCGAAGTACACCTTACACTCCATAAAGTCCTGGACGTAAAAGTATTGTTACGAGCTTGGGGTTAGAGACAATAAAAAACTGCCGATTGAATTACCAAAATTTACACTTTAATTACACATCACTAATTTCAACTTAAAATCACACTAATAATAAATAAAAATCACTTTAGTTCGCGGTTATTTCGCTTCGAAGTATTCTCTTGTATCGCTAATTCAATACTGCCTCGGTCGTGGTCTATACCGGCCTTATATAGGGCCTCAGATAGTTTCCAAAACCTTCTACTGTAGCGACATCTAGAATGTTCGAGTACATATTGGACCCAAAATTTCTGGAAGGATCTTGACTCTCCTAGTTCTGCTACTTGATACTAGAGGGCGCTAGTGTAACTAGTGTTGCCATGTACAAGACATTAATAGTAGCGCGTAACACTGCCCATCCTAAGACATGCTCGTCCCAAACATTATTGGCCCCATAATAACGCGCCAGTCGATCCACATGGACGATCTTAGGAGTAACTCTAGCACCTTTTTGTATCCAGTAGGTTACATCATTGATCCTTGTCACAATCCGGTACGGTCCATCCCATTTAGCTTGAAGCTTATGAGATTTCCCTTTGCTACGAGCTGAATTGTGTAACCACACAAGTGAACCTTCGTCAAACCCTTTGTTTTTCATTTTGCGGTCATACCGTGTTTTCATCTTCTCAGACGTTTGCTGGCCCGACTGTCTGACGTGTTCATAAATGTCATTCATTTTGTTCCGTAAGTCATTTGTATAATCGGTTATACTGCGTGGGGCATCAGGTGGTATTCCTGTAATCAGGTCTGCAGGCAGCCGTAATTCTCTCCCAAAGTTTGCGAAAGCTGTCGTCACTGATGTACTTTCGTGAACAGCGCTTCGATATGACAACAAAAACGGTTGTTTGTGCCTGTCCCAGTCTTGTTTCTGTTTTTCCACAACTTTTGCCAGGTACCTTTCCAATGTCTGATTAAATCGTTATACCATTCCATCAGATTGTGGGTGGTAAGAAGTTGTTCGTGTTTTATGAGTACCCATAACTCTGCTAGTTTCCTGGAATATTTGAGACTCAAAATTCCTTTCTTAATCGCTGTGAATCTCTAAGGGTACTCTAAAATGACAGAAGACTTCATAAACTAGTATATCTGCAACTGTTGAAGCTTCTTGATTTGGAATGGCGAAGACTTTTGGCCACTTAGTGAAGTAATCCATCACAACTATGAAATGCTTGTTACCACTTTCACTTACCGGAAACGGCCCCGCAACGTCAATGGATTTCCTCTGCCATGGTGCACCAACATTGTACAATTTCAATGCGCCTCTACTACGAGTTTGAGGTCCCTTTACAGCCGCACAACATGTACATTTGCGGCACCAGTCCTCGACATCGTCACGACAGTGGATCTAGTAAAACCGTTCTCGGATCTTCAGTAGATGGATGGGCCGGCTCGAACCGGGGTGGTACCACGACCTCACAGAAAACCAGCGTGAAGTAGAGATTTACCTCTGCGTTTCGCTTGGTGAGTGCAGGTGGCCGAAGGCCCTTTTTACTGGAAATGAGGCATTCCATCTTAGTCCTCACGGGTGACAACGCATCTACATTTTGAATTGTAATAGAGGATAGATGTAGATGTCTATGGGCCGCAGGAACCACTTACCATCAGGTGGACTGTGTGCTCGTTTGTCACCCTTATCCTATAAAAAAAAAAAAAAACTCCCAGGTGGCCTCCTGAACAACTATTATGGTACAGCTGTAGAACATACGGTACTTTAGCCTTAGGGACAACCATTTGCAAATGACATCTGTCTCCCCGACCATTTTCCCATTTACGGCACAGGACTCCATCCTGAATCAGCAAGCTATCCCATTGGGCCCAATAGTTTTTCGTGGTCGAACTCATTGCTGAGACGTCGCTCCACTTGGGCTTAAGAGCACTGGCCTTCATCCATTGCAGAATCGGCTTAATGTCCGAACGTTCCTGCTGTGCATGTTGTAGGCTGTCCTTCAACTCATTGCTGAGCTGGTCTGTCCTGAGCATCCTCATAGATACCACTTCCTTACCTTCTTGCCTAGTACAATTCTTGCAATCTTCAGGGCAAGGTCTTCTTGACAATGCATCTACATTGCTATGAGGTTTCCCGCTGCGAAGTTCGATCACAAAGTCGTATTACTGCAGTAGTTCAATCCATCTCGCAACTTGTCCTTCCGGATTTTTGAACTGCAATAGCCATTTCAGTGCAGCATGTTCAGTTTGTAGGCGGAATTTCTGCCCCAGAAGATATTTGCTAAAATTCTGCAAGGATTTTATCACAGCATGCAATTCCCGTCTTGTGACACAATAGTTCCTTTCCGGCTTTGACAATGACTTGCTGAAGTATGCTATCACAATCTCTTGAGCACCATTCCGTTGAGACAACACACCGCCAAGTCCTATATCACTTGCGTCTGTGTCAACTATAAATTCCTTGCCCGCATCAGGGTACCCCAAAATAGGTATTTTGCACAGACGGTTCTTGAGCTCCTGGAATGCAATATCGCAACTTTCATCCCAGCAGAAATTTCGCTTCTCCTCAGTTCGCTTGTGCAGAGGTCTGGCTATATATGCAAAGTTCTTCACAAATCGCCGATAATAAGAGCACAAACCCAAAAATGCTCTAACCTGTGTCTTGTCTTTTCGAACCAGCCAATCCTTGACAGCGGCAATTTTCTCTGGATCCGTGCGGATACCTTCTTCCAACACCACATACCCCAAAAATCTAACTTCCCGTTTGAATAGTGAGCATTTCTTCGGACTCAACTTGAGATTGGTACTCTGGATCTTCATGAGCACGCGTTCCAGGTTTTGAAGGTGTTCCTCAAACGTACGGCATATGATGATGTTGTCATCTAAGTAGACCAGACAGGAATCTCCAATTAGCCCGGTAAGTACAAGCTCCATCAACCTTTCAAACGTTGCTGGAGCACTGCACAATCCAAACGGCATGACTTTAGATTGCCACAGACCCTTTCCTGTAGAGAATGCAGTTTTCTCCTTGTCCTTTGGGTCAGTTTAAACCTGCCAGTAACCACTTTTCAGGTCCAGCGTACTAAACCACTTTACGCCTGTAAGCATGTCCAGCGTGTCATCAATTCTTGGCAAGGGATAGCTGTCCTTCTTCGTGACGTCATTCAGACGGCGGTAGGCAATACAAAACCGCATGCTGCCGTCCTTCTTCTTTACCAGTACTACAGGTGAACACCATGGGCTAGATGAAGGTTCAATAACACCATCCTTCACCATTCCCTCAATCATGGTTTCCACTTCCTTTTCACGTGCTACAGGCAATCTTCTTGGCTGCTGACGAATAGGCAATTCTTGTTCTGTGTTTATTTTGTGTTGAACTAAGCCAGTTTTTCCTATGTCAACTTCGTTTGACGAGAAAACATTGGCGTACTTGAGTAACAACTTCTTCGCCTTGACCATTTCATTCGGGGAGAGAACGCTGCGACAGTCTTCTAAAAGTGTGATCATTCTCGTTTGTCCATCCTTGCTGGGGGCCCCAGTCGATAGATAATCGCACCGACGCAACCAATCAACTTTCTTACTAGTACCAAGTAGTAGAGCCAGGCAGCAGCTTTTGCTGTCGCACGGATGGGCCGGCTCGAACCGGGGTGGTACCACGACCTCACAGAATACCAGCGTGAAGTAGAGGTTCACCTCTGCGTTTCGTTTGGTGAGTGCAGGTGGCCGGAGGCCTTTTTTACTGGAAATGAGGCATTCCATCCTAGTCCTCACGGGTGAAAACGTATCTGCATTTTGATCTGTAACAGAGGATAGATGTAGATGTCTATGGGCCGCAGCAACCACTTATCATCAGGTGGACTGTATGCTCGTTTGTCACCCTTATCCTATAAAAAAAAATCAATGTGCCTTTTTCTATAATCTGTTCCTGATCACAAAGTTTCAACACACCTACTCCTGAGATGTCGGTGGTTCTGACCAAGGTTCGAGCCACTTTCCATGGAAGGTCATTGTCTACCCTTTCCACGAGTATACAACGATGAGCTTGCCCAGGATTCCGAGGAAGACTAACCGGCACAATCGTTTCCGATCTCGGCGGAAGAACAATCAATTTTTTTTATAGGTTAAGGGTGACAAACGGGTACACAGTCCATCTGATGGTAAGTGGTTGCTGCGGCCCATAGACATCTACATCTATCCTCTATTACAATTCAAAATGCAGATGCGTCGTCACGCGTGAGGACTAAGATGGAATGCCCCATTTCCAGTAAAAAGGGTCTCCAGTTCTCTACACTCACTATACAAAACACAGAAGCGTTAAGCTGCTATTTTACGCTGGTTTTCTGTAAGAGCGTGGTCCTTTCCCGGTCGAGCCGACCCATTCGTGCTAAACTACTAATATAGCTGCAGCAAGGCTCTACTAACTTTAAAAATTATAACATGGAACAACAAAAAATTTTTTATTTTATTCTTGTATTAACTATTATCACCATAAATATAATCAAATTTCGAAGTTTTTAAAATATTGCCGAATTATAAAATCAATATAAATAAACGTAACAATTTTTTAGACATTTAAAAACGTTGAACATACCTATACCTATGAAAACTGCTGTGGAAATTGGCACCCGTTCAGACCTCAACTCTTTTATTAGCGAAGTAAGATCCCAACCTCATTTGGTAACTTGGCCCTCTTTCCACATTACATTTATTTATTTAAACATTTTACAAAACATGTAACCAAGGGCGGACTTAATGCCGAATAGTATTGTCTGCCAGTCAACCCGTGGCATGGTTAAATATAGTGGTAGGTGCGATTACATACGAGTACATACTCCTGTACGATTTACATATGTTCCTAATTTCGATGTGTGTCCATGTGCAATGAGTGCATATTAAACGTCCATAGAAAAAATACAAGTATTTTCGAACGTTTTTTTTTTAAGAAAACGGTAAAATATTTCTTTCGAAATATAGAATTTTCAAAAGGCATCGAAAGTAGAATCAGATTTCGATTATATCTTTCCTAAAATGTTACTTTTAAAGTTATAAACAATATATTCATCTGACGATCATCCGCCCTCAGTGTTACATTCAAATTCAAATCGTTTATTGCGAATATAGGTTGATACAGTGGGTGTTGACGTAGTTTATCACTTATAGAACAAACATCCAGTACAGCTATATTCCGCCATTTGGCATGCATCACATTTTATTACTTTTATATTAAATTACTTAAACATACTCTAGTTATAATTGGAGTACACATGATACAAAATTAAAAATAATAGCGATAAGTCAATTTAGATAATATAATATAAGTCAAGTCAATTTAGTTATTATGAGTCATGTATCATCATCACACATCAGTCATGTGTCATCGCCCTAAAGTACCCCATTCATTCGCTTTCGAGCAGATATTGTCTGCAGTCTTCCCATTCTGCAAGCCATCTAGCTTTACAAAGGTTCATCGCAGCACTGGAATAACAATGCTTCCTGTTCCTTCAAGCTACTCTCTGCGCTACAGTGTGCGGCACGGCTCTGAGCCTTACTACTCACCTCTGCTTCACGGCACTCTGGCAGATCACTTGCCTTCTTCTCGACTCACCGCAGACTACAAGGAAATTCCCTGGCACTTGCAAATTCGTTGACATCTAGACTGCACTATCGACCTCCGGTCTGAGCAGGGGGGTGATGTGGCAGCGCTATCGTCGCGCCACAAGTAAAACACATCGAAGTCTAAATCGCACTAACAAAGTTCCGAAGTTAAAGCAGCATATATAGAATAGCTCCGAACTACCAATTGGAGCGTTCGCCGCTACACGGGCAGAACACCTTGCCCGGCGGGAGATCTCCCCTTTTCCTTCCACCGGCCACACATTGTTGTCGATTTATTAAGTATGTTTTTAGAAGAATGAGGACATTTTCTTGGACTCCGTATGCTTCTAATTTACTTAGGAGTATACTGTGATTAACATAGTTAAAAGCTTTAGTTAAATCTATATAAGGAGCAGATACTAAGTGCTTATTATTAAGGCTTGTTACTACAGTCAGCAGAAATTGAAAGACAGCTAAATTTATACTTTTATTATTTAGAAATCCGACTTGTTTCTCTGTGAACATTTTATATTTTTCAAAGAAATCATTAAGGTTTTGACTTATTATCTTTTCAAAAATTTTAGAGAATATCGGTATGAGTGCTATGGGTCTATAATTTGCAACATCACTCTTGTGATTTTTCTTAAATACAGGTTCATCATCATCATCATTACAGCCCTTCACAAGTCCACTGCTGAACATAGGTCTCCCCCAAAGAATGCCACAAAGCACGGTCCTGAGCCACCTGCATCCATCGACTTCCTGCATGTCTTACCAGGTCGTCACTCCATCTCGTGGGGGGACGTCCTACATTTCGCCTACCGGTACGAGGCTGCCACTCGAGAACCTTTCTTCCCCATCGGTTGTCGGTTCTTCGAGCTATATGGCCGGCCCACTGCCACTTCAGCTTACTAATCCGTTGGGCTATGTCGGTTACTCTGGTTCTACTGCGGATATCCTTATTCCTAATTTTATCACGCAGAGAAACTCCGAGCATAGCCCTCTCCATAGCTCGCTGAGCGACCTTGAGCTTCCTCATACGGCCAGAAGTGAAGGACCACGTCTCAGTTCCGTAAGTCATCACTGGCAACACGCACTGGTTGTACAATTTCGTTTTAAGGTTTTGAGGTATGTATGTCTTACAAGAAGATGTGTCGTAGTTTCCCGAACGTTGCCCAGCCGAGTTGAATCCGTCGATTGCCCTCTCGGTCGAAGTTGGACTTACCTAGTCGGACTATTTGTCCCAGGTTAACATACTCGTCAACAACTTCGAGCTTAGTGCTCCCAACAACTACCGGCATAGGTGTGACATGGACATTAAACATGATCTTTGTTTTGTCCATGTTCATCTTAAGACCTATCCGTTGGGAGACACTATTGAGGTCATTGAGCATAGTGCTTAGGTCCTCCAGCGATTCTGCCATAAGGACTATATCGTCGGCAAATCGAAGGTGAGTGATGTACTCGCCATTGATGTTAATACCGCATCCTTTCCAGTCCAGAAGCTTGAAAACGTCTTCCAATGCAGCGGTGAAGAGTTTCGGGGATATAACATCACCCTGTCTTACATCTCTCTGCAATTGGATAGGTTTCGTACTCTGGTTCTGTACTCGGATAGCCATCGTAGCCCTACTGTACAAACACTTCAGCACTTCGATATACCGACAGTCAACTTGGCACCGCTGAAGGGACTGCAGCACCGCCCAAATTTCGACGGAATCAAAGGCTTTCTCATAGTCCACATACGCCAGACATAGTGGCAAATTGTACTCTTCGGACTTCTGTACAATTTGCCGTAGGGTATGTATGTGGTCTATGGTGCTAAAGCCCTTTCGGAAACCGGCTTGTTCGGGGGGCTGGAAGTCGTCAAGTCTGCGCGCGAGACGATTCGTAATGACTCTCGAAAACAGCACGTAGACGCGGCTCAGAAGGGAAATCGGTCTGTAGTTCTTCAAGAGAGCGTTGTCACCTTTCTTGAAGAACAAGACCACCGCACTTCTGCTCCACGCCTCCGGTGTAATGCCACCATGGAGGACGGAATTAAAGAGCTTCTGAAGGACTTCAAGTACCGGTCTTCCACCCGCTTACAGAAACTCCGCTGTAATTCCATCCTCGCCTGGGGCCTTGCCGTTTTTAAGGTGCTGGAGAGCCATTCTAATCTCGCTCAGACTGACGTCTGGGATATCTTCGGAATAGTGTCGAATAAGACTCGCTTTTGGATCGTTACTCACACTTGCGTGTGGCTCCAACGATGACGTGTACAGCTGCCCATAGAACCTCTCAATCTCACTCAAAATCTCAGGTGCCCCGGAAACAATGCTGCCACATTCGGTCTTCAGCCTTGACAGTTGGCTCTTTCTGGCAGACAGATCTCTGGCAAAGACTTTGGAGCCTTGGTTCCGCTCGATCGCTTCTTCAATACGAGCTGTATTGAAGTTGCGTAAGTCTCGCCGCATGCATTTGGAGATCTGTCTGTTCAGTTGCCTGTATGCTGTCAAATCTGTTGAAGAATGTAGCCTCATCTCCCGTCTAACAGCCATGAGGTTAAGAGTGTGATCGGAGAGTTTTTGTGTTCTTCTGCGTCGGGTCTTGCAGAACTTAGCTCCGACCGCATGGACAGTTTCCACGAGCTTGTCATTCATATCGTCTACTTCATTGCAGTCTTCTAGGCACTGAAAACGGTTTTGTAACTCGAGCTGAAAGGTTTCGGGACTTTGGATTATAGCACGAGGGGGACGGAGCGTTGACTTCATCACCTCACACCACACTCTAACCATTCGGTGATCACTGCCGGTTTTCACCCTCGCGATCACTGAGACATCACTGAACAGTTGTCTTTTGGTCGTCATAATGAAGTCAATCTCATTTTTTGTCGACCCGTCGAGGCTCGACCAGGTCCACTTCCTGTGGGGCCGCTTCTTGAAGAAAGAGTTCATCATAAAGAGTCCCTCTTTCTCCATGAAGTCGGCCAGCTGCTGGCCCCTTGGGTTTCGTTGCCCTATTCCAAATTTCCCTACTTTCAGCTCACCGTTCTCTCTTGTGCCTAGTTTTGCATTGAAGTCTCCCATTAACACCGTATATTGGGTTTTGGAGGAATGCATGGCTCTAGAGATATCCTCATACATTTCCTCCACCTCCTCATCGGGGTGTGCCGAGGTTGGTGCGTAAACCTGTATGACCTTCAGCGAATACCGTTTGGTGATTCTGAGTATAAGGTACGCAACCCTCGTCGACACACTCCCGATCTTTACAACGTTGTTAACGAGAGACTTGTGGACGATAAATCCGACACCTCCTTGGGACAGATGGTCGCCCTCCCGGTGATAGAGCAAGTTGCCGGATTCGAGGATTACCGTGTCCTCCCCCTCTCTTCGGACTTCGGATAATCCTATAAAATGCCAGCGCAACTTGTCTATCTCTTCTTCAAGCTCCACGATCTTCTCGTCAGTCCTCAGGGTGCGTGCGTTGTATGTTGCCAGGTCAAGTCGTTTTAGGTGGCAACCGAACCTCCACCGGAGATTCTTAGCACCCCCTGCCCCGCCGTTACCATGGTTGCCACCGTAGCCAGGAATAGCGGGGCCGCCGGGGACTGGGGGCCGTCTCTTTGTTACTCTTGTCATTGGGGGGTATTTGCCATAGTTGCCACGCTTGGCGAGCGGGTTGGCAACCGCAGTTTTTTTATTATAATTTTGGCTATTATCAGGAAGATGCTGCTGCCCATCTCCCGCCTGTTTCCCTTTGTCGCCTTTTACGACACCCACGGGAGGATATGGGGTAGTGGATATTCTTGACCGCCACTACACGGCAGGTACAGGTTACAGTTTTTTAATTTATTGGGGAACATTCCAGAGGCTATACTTAAATTTACGATAAAGGATAAAACGGATGAGATGATGGTTGATACATTTTTTAATAACTTTGTGCTAACGTCATCATAACCTTTGCTATTTGTATTCTTTAATGAATTAATTATAATATTAATTTCGAAAATAGTCGCTGGGTTCATAAATAATGAGTTATAAGTATTCAATACTTTAGAGTTAACATTTATTGTTCTTAGATTACTGTCATTTCCACTTATGAAGTAATTGTTAAATAACTCTGCGATATCTTTCGGATCATCAATGATCACTCCATTATTATAGATATGTCTGATTTCCTCTTTAATCACATTCCTGTTATTATAATTGATGATTGACCAAGTAATTTTAGATTTGTTTGAAGCTGTTTTGATTTTATAGTCATTCTGTGCTCTTTGTGTTAACTTTATTATTTTGTTTAAACGTTTTGTGTAACATTTGAACGAATTTATGTTGTGTGTAGTCGAATGTTTTATATATTGCCAAAGTAATTTTCATTTTTGTTTTACACATATTCTTATACCTTTCGATATCCAGGAAGGTTTTCTCCGAAGTGCTCTTTTTATTAATATAAATGTAAAACATAGATTATAAAATAAGTTGAATAATTCGTGAAAATAATTGAATGCATAATTTGGATCAGTCGTATTGTAAACTTCGTTAATAGTGAGTGATTTTAAGCATTGATTAAATTTTTTCATGTTTTATTTACTATAGTCTCTACTTTTTACTAACCAATGTGAGAGAGAACAAGTTTCTTTGACTTTACAAGTTAACATTTGGTTAACATCAGACAGAGCAAATTCAAAAATGTTATATTTACTTCCTTTAATATTGTTTATAAAATTATCTAAACAAGATACACTTATAGTGCGCATTTGCTTATTAATGGCCAATTTAAGATTATAGCCAATCATTGTTTGATTTAGCATGTTAACCTCTTTGCTCTTTTTTAAAGTGTTTATATTGAAATCTCCACATATAACAATTTTTTTTCCTTGCGAAGCTTAATGTAGCAAGTATGTCATTAAATATAGCAAAAACTGATCAAAATTTTGTGTATTGTTTTGAGGTGGTCTGTAAATACACACTACTATTAGACCAAGTAATTTAAGCTCTATGGCACAGCACTCAATTATACCAGAACGCTATATTTTTCTATAGAATTTAAGATTTTGAACTCATGATGACTGTGAATCAAAATACAGGTACCGCCATGGCAGTTTTTACCATTAAAAGAGACTGCAAGTATGTAGTTTTCTATGAATAATAATTTGGTGTCACCTTTCAACATATTGTGCTCAGTTAAACATACTACATCAACTAGGATGCCCTGTTCCAAAAGAAAATTGAGATTTAAAGCTAAATGGTCTGTCTTACTTATAACGCCATTAATGTTTTCATGAAATTTTTTTATAGTTAACGAAAAAATATTTTAGATTGTTCCACAATTACATGGTCATCACACGCATGTAACTCTTGTATAGCAGACAGAGCGTCACCCATAGAATTCAATGCAATTGGCGATTTTGTAGTGCATTTACATATATCGTTACTTGCTTCATCAATGCTACACGTAGTGTCCATGTCATATGCATGAAATATTAATATGTGGACAAGTATTCGATGCATAATATTTTTATATATATTCTTTAATCCATAATTACTGATTTTACCCGATTTGTAAGAAAACATGTCAAACGAGAGATTGTAATTCGAATCAAAAATATATGTATATTTATGGTATTGTACATTCATTATTAAAAAAGTTATTAAACATCTCTACTTTATAATGAAATATGGGGGCTCTGCATATATATGTAGGAATACATAATATTATATTTGTATGAGATATACTTTGTAAACATTCCTGAATAGATTTCACCAGCTCAGAACAATTTACAGTTTTTTTTAAAGTCATATTCTCCAATCAGGATTAAACAGTAGTAATTGATGGTATAGTTTCGCTGCTTTGTTTTAATATCTGCTAACATTTCCAATACTCCACAGGTTTGCGTGATGTAACGACAGTAGTTAAATTGACATTACATTATCGCACGTACTCAATTAAAATATTGATGCAGAAACACAAAGATTCATATTTAGCCAGAAATTTCGCCCTGAAAGCCTCGCACACTGGTTATAAAAAGAAAAACAACTTTGGTACTTTATTTTTCTTAATTGTTTATTTATTATTTATTACTGTCGTTCATTTGAGACATACTCTACTCTTTAATAAATGTTATTTATTTAACTTAATAACTTCTTTACATAGAATAACTAATAATCAGCTTTATCATTTGTAAATAAATTATAGGTAGGTGTAACTTTCCAATTCACAAAAACACCAAAAGCCGGACGGCCGGACACGATTGTAAAAAGATGAACATGGGTAAAGCCTGGCAACCATATGTGCAGCGGGAGCTGGTAATTGGATTTTATTGTGCGCGTCATTTTGTTCTTCGTTGTAGTGTCAATAGAGAGGTTCACTTCACAGGTTCCAACTGAACCGTCAACGAATGTACACGAGTGTACAAGAACGGGTAAAATAGTTATGTAAAGCTTTGTTGAACAACAAGCCAAGTAACAAGGGAAATTAAAAAAAATGTATTTTTCTTTAATATGCCACGTTTTATCTTCATATTCTTACATTATCATATAGTTCTGAGCTATGTTCAAAATTTCAAATCTAGCTCATCGGTAAGTTTAAAATCAATTACTAAATTCGGCTCGAACATGTTTTTTTTTTCATTATAAAGTGTATCTCATGACTATGCCATACGGCGGGAAAGTACTTTAAGTATTTTAGGAAATTTTGCTTCTTGAAGACTATATTTTATTCTTAACTAATATTGCATTCAAAGATTTTTTCTTTTCGTATAATATACCGACCACTAGGATTCGTATCTCGAATGTTCTGATGCATTCCGTTAGGTACTTAATGTGTAAAATTCACAGGGGCAGTGATTTTGAGTCTCTAAAAAATCTGGTCTTTAGCCCTGAGAGTTCTTTCTTTTTGGATAAGGGGTGACAAAAGAGCAAACAGACCACCTGATGGTTAGTGAATACTGTAACTCATTAACATTTACATTTATTTTAAGTTAAGAATCAAAATGAAGGTGGGTTATCACCCCGGAGGACTAAGATAAAATGCCTGATTTCCAGTAATAAAGGTCTCCGGTTCTCCACACGCACCATACGAAACACAGTAGCAATAAACTGCTATTTTGCGCTGGTATTCTGTGAGAGAGTGGTTCTTCCCCGATAGAACCGGCCTATTCTTGTTACCATAATAGCTTTTGACTGTCAGACAAATATTACGAAACGACTGAAATAATGTTTATATTTAAATAAGACAAACTTGCAAGTTGTTCAAATAAATAACAACATCCATCTATAATAACGGGATGTTGACGAAACGATTGCTGCAATAATATAATAAATATTCCAGTATCGATTCAGACTCTGAGCTATAGAAACAAAGTAAGCGCGTTTCTGTGTGACGTTTGAATAACGTTACGTGCTTTCCTGTGTTGTATGAAAAACATGCGCTTGGTTTAACTTTGAATTGATACAAATATTTTTATATTTCAAGCATACGGCTCATCTGATGGTAAGTGATGGCCGCCGCCCATGAACAACTGCAACACCAGGGGGATTGAAGATGGGTTGCCGGCCTTTAAAAAAAAGAGTAAGCTCTTTACTTGAAGGTTCCTTAGTCGTATTGTTCGGGTAAAATCGCTGGTGGTATTGGATTCCACAAGAAAATTGTGCGAGGAAGAAAACTTAAAGGCAAGCATAGGAATACTCTCAATCCCCTTACTTTAACTGTCCGATAGGACGGGAATCCGACATAACTGGAGATAGATCAGGCGCAAGACCAACGACTTTCAGCGTTTTCCGATGTACCACCAGTAGACCAACGAGACAGTCAAACAACAGTTTTTCTCTCACCTGATGGTGTACCGTTAGGTGTTCAGAAGTAGATGCGTTCTTAAAAAGCCAAGATTTATAGTAAACTATTTATTCATCTTACTTCTGCACACGTGCAAGTAAGCTTCTATGAAGGGGATCACTGGTCCGACGTAGGGGCGAAGTCCAATCGCTGTTCCCTCAGGGTCGTAGATAGCCAGATAGCAGAAGGAGCCGGTGATACCCAAGCCCGACAGTGATAATGGCCGTTGGTAGGAGGGTGGACCAACACTCCGTTAGCTCGCGGCTCGGCAAGCAGTAGCCTTTAAGTTGTAGGTAGATGCTTAGGTAGTAGGTAGATCCACAGCGGGATCAACTGCACCTCGAATAATTTAAATTTTAATTGTAGGTAAGCAAGTTTAACGGTCGTTAGTAGGATGGTCACGCGCGTTGCGAACTGGCAGCAGTCTCAGGTAGAAATGAAAAAGGAATTGTCCGAACGGGGACTCGTCGTCGTGTGTGAATCCTACCGAGTCTTTTGTTTAAGAGATCGGTGAGCAAATTTTAAGTGAGTTAATTATAAGTATTTGTAAGGGTGCATTCAGATGCACCGTTACAATAGTAAGTGTAGACCGCCGCTCATGTACAACTGTAACCCTAGTGGAATTGCAGTTTCGTTGCTGGCTTTTTAAAAAGGAGTAAGCTCTAAGTGTTTGCAGGTGTGGCGGCACTATAGTCGGGCAACAAGTGAAACGAACCGAAGCGTGAATCTTACTAATAAAGTTGTATTTCTTAGACACTTAACCCTTATCTAAAAGTATGTGTTATCTTCATTTAATATAAAGTATTAAAGTTTTAAGAAACAATGATTTTTATAAGCACTACGTGTTCAGTGATGTGTGTTTCCTTTTTATATATCAAGCAACGCAGACAAAGTCGCGGGTATCAGCTAGTATACTATAGAATCCAGTATCACCGCGGTGTCTACGTGATTAATTCCTTTTTTTTCATTCCCTCCATACAATTTGCAAGCCACATTTATAATTTCTTCTAAAATCTCCATCTCCAGGACTAAGTTCTATTCTCACACTTTTACAGCACATGCAGTTAGGTTACGGTAATTTCTTCTTGCTGTAATTCGTGAGGCTGAAGCAGTGTCAGTGTTTAAAACGTGAGTTAAAGAGCACTCTCTTTTTTTTTCGTCCCAATGATCAATGCATGAATTGTATATAAATGTAAATGTTTTTATGTATATGTGCATGTACGTATTTATGGGTATAATTACATGTATTTATTCTTTATATTATACAGTTTACTATATTAATATTATATTCTATACGTGGAAGAGCCATGCTGCAGCTATATAAGTATTAATATTATAATAAATATTACGGAGTGCAACTGAATCTATTGCATGTATTAAGCGCAAAGTGCGTAGGTATGTTCTACTAGCGCCTAAAAATCAAGATCGTTTTGTCGCATGAAACCTTACGTAACAATCATATTGAACATATACTCGTAAATGGTATAAAAAGAACGTTGTCAGAAAGATTAATGATTGATTTTTTATATTTACGCGATCACTACAATTTTAATTAAAACTAGGGTTACGGATTTTATTGCGTATATTAACTTATTTTATATTCCAGAGTTTCGAGTACTTTACAGCACCCATGGTCAGGGGGAGACCGAGGTCTTTGACGTCCCACGTTAAACCACGGCTACCTCCAGATTAAAAATTATTAATTTTTGTTCCGATCTATGCAGTATGAATTTACAGTATCTCGAAATCATGCAGTTGTATGCTTGGTTTTGGATTTAATTTTATTAATTATTGGAACCAAAGCAGATGGCAGCACCCATCCATCTTCTCTATTGAAATTAGAATGTTTTTTTTTAATTTCAATAGCCTCGCGAATCATCCTGGGAAGGAATCGGTATACTTTAACGAGGATTTGTGGTTTACGAAATCTCATGTAATGACGGGGGTAATCCTGTACGTGTTCACAGACTGCAGACTTCCCGGAGCGTCGATTCTTCACATCAGCTATTTGTTCTTTAACATGGGTTTTTATTGATCTTTTAGTTTGTTCTATATAAAAGAGACCACATTCATAATCAAGCTTGTACACTCCTGCATCTTACAGAGGGACATTACAATCGACTGATGGTAAAAACTGACTAATCTTCTTCGACGGCTTGAAGTATGTTTTGTGCTTTCAACGCTTCAATACGTAGTCAGTCTTTTTAGTGACACCTCTGACATATAGTTGTACAGCAGGCACTCGCTCAACTGTGGCTGGCTTCACTCGTTCACTGTGATGTAGGAGCGGGGCCTGAAGCTTATTGTCGTGCAAAACTTGCTTGACGTGTTGGATCTTGGGCGCCAGTTGTATACTGTCACAGATCCCTCGTGTTGTCTGAAACAAAGTCTAAAATCTATATGGGTCTTCTTTCTATACACACTGTATCTCAAGGTATTATCGCGATTCCAAATTACTAACAGATCTATAAAAGCTAAAGAATTGTTTGTCTCTAACTCCATTGTAAACTGAATTTTAGAATTTATGGAGCTAAGATGGTCTAAAAATGCAGTTTGTTACTTTATCTAAAGGTAGAATTGTGAAATTTTCATCTACGTACCGCTTGTAGAATCTTGGATTTACGGGAGAAGTAAGCAGGGCTTTCTCCTCAAGGTCTTCCATGAATATATCGGCGACAATACGAGATACAGGTGAGCCCATCGCCACACCATCTACTTGCTTGAAGAACTCTTTCTTCCACAATAGATAGCTAGAGGTAAGGCAGTGTCTGAGTAATATTGCATATTCTACGGGCAGTAACATATAAATAACAATAACATAACAATAACAGTGGTAGAGCCACGAGGCAGCTTTTGCTGTCGCACGGATGGGCCGGCTCGAACCGGGGTGGTACCATGACCTCACAGAAAACCAGCGTGAAGTAGAGGTTTACCTCTGCGTTTCGCTTGGTGAGTGCAGGTGGCCGGAGGCCCTTTTTACTGGAAATGAGGCATTGCATCTTAGTCCTCACGGGTGACAACGCATCTACATTTTGATTTGTAATAAAGGATAGATGTAGATGTCTATGGGCCGCAGCAACCACTTAACATCAGGTGGACTGTGTGCTCGTTTGTCACCCGTACCCTTTAAAAAAAAATGTTGTTTTCCTCCAGCTTTCTAGTAACAATCGAGATGCAACATTCAAGAGGTTAACATGTGAACAGAGACTGCACATCAAAACTGACCATAGTTTCATTGTCTGCCAGATGAAGGTCTTTAATTTTTTTTTTTTTTTATTTAATAAGTAAATGATTTTTGAACTTGTAGCCACTCCATTGGTGTTATCTACCTTAATATTGCTGCAGCGTGGTTCTATCACATTTGAGTTTATGTAGCACTATCTATTGGAAGTAATTTCTTGTACAACATACTGTATGTGAATGTGTGTTAAATAACTAAGAGTTCGAAAAATGTTACAATAAAAAACAAAGTTTGCATAAACTATTTACAAAACTATAAAATATCTGTTTATATTTATTATATCAATTATTATTTATAAAAAGAAGAGTGCTAGTACTCCTCTCATTTCTGAGAGTGTTTTTGAGCAAAGAAAAGACTCCCAGTCATTGAAGACCAATGGAATATAAAGTAGTCGTACGTAGAGACTGTGCTACGTGCGTAGACCCTATGCGAAGTGCGTAGGCGCTACGGGGTAGCATTAGCATGAGGCATTAGTAACGCCGCTGCTGTGTTGATGACAAGGGAGATTGTTCTTTTCCGCTTAAAGTCTAAGTATAGCCATTCAGTGAGGAAACGTAGCTTGCGTTCTTGAAGACTTTAATATTTTTTTTTTAAATGTTATTATAAATTATTAAAACATCTCATAAAGATGTATATGAACCGTTTGACTTTAATTTTATTTTAATCGCTTTATGGTTTATATAATACCCACTCAGCAATATATTATGTTCATAATATAATGTATTTTATAGCAGTAACAGTAATAGGATTCTATTAGGAAGATATAGCTTTCGTTCCTCGCAAAGCTGATCCCCACTTAGAGTGTACACAATTCAGTGCGCAATATATCGCTTCATTACTCAGATGAGCTCATATCCAAGTAATGGTAATACACAACCACTAAAGACACAAAATTCTCATTAAATATTAAATTGCATAACGACACAAAATAACGTTTGTATATGACATTACAGTAAAAACGGTTTGCTTGGTCTTTGTAATGCATACAGCAAAGGAGTGAATAATTTGCTGGCATCTGTCTTTCCGTCCGAATACAATCTGGGTGTCTTCATTGCGTTATTAATATAAATCTCTTCTCTTTTCTTTCATTAAGCATTTAACAATTTGCATAAGGTAGGGAGCGGCTTTTAAGCACCTTAAGGCACTTGTGTCAGAGACTCCCGCCATTCCATAGTTGTACAAAACTTTCTAGATACATAAGATTACATATTATACAAAAAAAGGAAACAAAAAATGTTTGAAATTATTCAACAATAAATATGTGCGTGTGTGTGTGTGTGTGTGTGTGTGTGTGTATGCGCGTGCATATGTACGTGCGTGCGTTTGTGCGTGCGTGCGTGCGTTCGTGCGTGTGTTCGTGCGTGTGTGCGTGCTTGCGTGCGTGCGTGCATGCGTGCTTGCGCGCGTTCGTGCATGCGTGCCTGCGTGCGTTCGAGCGTGCGTGCGTGCTTTCGTGCGTGCGTGCGTTCGTGCGTTTGTACGTGCGAGCGTGCGTCCGTGCGTGCGTGCTTGCGTGCGTTCGTGTGTGCGTGCCTGCATGCCTGCGTGCGTGTGAGCGTGGGTGCGTGTTAGCGTGCGTGTATGCGTTAGTGCGTGCGTACGTGCGCGCGTGCGCGCGTGCGTGCGTGCGTTAGTGCGTGCGTGCTTCAATGCGTGCGTGCGTGCGTGAGTGCGTGTGTGCGTGCGTGCGGGCGTGCGAGCGTGCGTGCATGCTTGCGTGCGTGCGTGCGTGCGTGCGTGCGTGCGTGCGTGCGGGCGTCCGTGCGTCCGTACGTGCGTGCGTGCGTGTGTGTGTGTGTGTGTGTGTGTGTGTGTGTGTGTTTTATTATTTTATCATCTTTCATACGTGGTAGAGCCATGATGCAGTTATATTATGGTTGTAGTACGAATGGGTTGGCACAACCCGGGAAGGACAATTCTCTCACAGAACATCCCATAAAATAGCAGCTCAATGCTACTGTACTTTATGTAAAAAAAATGTAAAGAACTGGAGACCCTTTTTACTAGATACGGGGCACTCCATCACAGTCATCAAGGGTGATAACGCATCAGCATTTTGATTTATAATGGAAGAAAAATGAAAATGTCCATGGGCCACAATATCTGCTTACCAACAGGTAGACTGTATGCTGTTTGTCACCTTTATTTTATTAGAAATCTATTCTATTCAGTCGTTATCATAATGATACTGTTGCCCATCTCTCGTTTCAGTTTCCTTTTAATGCTTCTTACGATTTATTACTTACCATGACTATTTTATACACAAAACTTGTTTTAATCAACATAATATAGTAAACCTCCATATTCATAGCTCCCAACTTTATGTATATAGATCGTGTCTGCTATCATAGCTGCTCCAGAAGTTTTCTTTGAAAGTTTAGACACTCTTTGAAACTATAACTGGGCGGTTAGGCTAAAGACGCTATTCACGCATGCTATCAGTGTGCAGATCACGTACAATCTTCATCCACTTCTCGTAAAAAACTCATTAGAAATAAATACCGAAAATAATATATATATATATATATATATATATATATATATATATATATATATATATGAAAATAAGATAAGTTAAGGAAGTATTTATAGAGAAAAATAAATTTAAGCTAAGTAGCAAACGAGAATACGTGAAAAATCTAATAAACTGAAAATGTAGCGACGACACTACAGATGATTAAGATAAATGCCTCACTTCCAGGAAAAAGTCATATCATGTCACTCATCACACGAAATACATAAGCATTTTGCTTCTATTTTACGTCAATGTTCAGGACGACCGTGGTCCTTCCCCGGTCGTGCCGACCTCGTGATATGACCATAAAATATCTGCAGCATAGCTTTATCACTAAAAAGCTACAATATATAATTAAAATATTTACTACAACATATAATTCCAAAGTTTATTAAATAAATAGAAAAATAAGACTTTAAAAAAAATCTGTGATGAACACAATCATAACTACACCATTGTGATATTATTAGTAAGAGGCTGCTGGACAGGAGATGGCACCATTTCATTTCCCTCTGTCGCCTTTTACATCACTCACGAAATTATGTTAGTGAATTCTCTTACACGGTCAGTATATAGCGTAACCTGCGACCTTATTCAAAGTATATCTGTATGGTATGGGATGTATTATCTCTGTTGAATTTATGGACGTTTGCTACGACAATTCAACTCATGTACCTCAAGATCTTGTAATCATATTACAGTTTTATAGGGATCAACAAAGTCAACATTAAACAAACAAAACATTTGTAATAAAATACATTATAGATTTTTCCCTTTATGGAAAATATAAAATTAAAGTCATTGCGTTTATACGTCCTATTGCTGGGCACAGACCTTCTTCCAGTTCAGAGCAATTAGTCCGGTACACTAATGTAGTACGTGGACTATACATGACTTTACATGCAAACAAAATATTTTATTTCTTAGACATTCAGATTTCCTAACGATTTTTTTTACCACCGAACACGTGATAAATCAGCACTTAAAATTAAATTAAAAATTTTGATAGTATTATGTAATTCAATGGTATATAAAGCGACAGTAGTTTAATGGTAGGGTGCAGACCGCGAACTTAAAAACCAATCCTAACGCATTTTAAGCTTATCATCATGTTAATATATATACTAAAATCAAATGGTGTCGACAGGGATCGAACCCGCGCTACTCGCGTACTGTGATTTACAGCGAGTGCTTAGTCTCAGGGCTAACACGGCTCAATCCCTATTAGTATTTTGTGGGATTTTCCTATTTGTATTCTCTTTTTAAGAAAATACAGTTTTTTTTTATAAAAATAGGGTTACTAATGAGCACACATAGGTGGGATGTGTAATATTTAGAGGCTGTGGCTTATACGAGGGGCACACTGAAATGATCGGAAATAAGAAAAACCACATGCACGGTATAGCTAAATTGTATTGTTTTGTTTTTCGAAGTATTCTCCGTTCAACTTAATGCACTTTTCCATTCGTGCAAACCAATCATTAAACAGTAATTTCAGTCGGAAGTTGATGTTGACAAAATGGCTGATTTGTACGCTTCCACAGCTGCTTTGGGGTTTTCAAACCGTTGACAGCGTAGTAAAGCTTTCATTCTAAGGAATTTAAAGAAATCGTTTGGGCTCAGGTCAGGACTGTACGGAGGATGGCTCATCAGCTCAACGCTCAACAAAAAACCATTTGTCTTCCGAGTAGTATGGGAGCTCGCATTATCGTGTTGTAAGATGATGCGACGTTTCGGGCTATTTTTTCGGAGTTCGGCTAACATTTCTGGCAAGCAAACCGTGATATATCACTCAGCGGTTACCGTTCTGTGTTTCTGTAAAGGAATTGTAGCAATATGCCCCTTTCTCAAGACAAACGTAGCGACCATTTTCTTTAACACGCTGCAGGAGCGAACCACTTTCGTTGGTTTGACCTCGTCTTTGAAGACCCAAACTGCTGACTGATGTTTTCTTTCAGGTTCGTATGAATAAATCCACGATTCACCACCTGAGACGATATTATAAACGGCATTTGACTTCCCTCCGTTGAAGCGTTGCAGAGTATTCCGGCACCAATCTACACGAGCCGCCTTTTGCTCTTCGGACAAATTGTGGGGAATCCAGCTGGAAACTATCTTTCTTACACACAGCTCGTTATGAAATATCGACTGAATTGCACTAATTCCAATACTGATAACAGCCCAAATCTGCTCGTATGTCACATGACGGTCATCTAATATAATAGTTCGCACAGCTGCGATGTTTTCAGGCGTGACCGCTGTTCTTGGTCGATCTGCAGAAGAAACAGTGCTGAGCGACACACGATCGCGTCGAAACTCGGCATACCATCGTTATGTTGTCGTTTGACTCGGTGCTTCAACGTCATAAATCGAAACAAGTTCGCTGAGACATTTATCTTGAGATAAGCCGCGACGAAAATTGTGATAAATTATCGCACGGAAAGTTCACGCGTGAGTTACATTTCTGTAACGACTAGTCAACTTTAAACCAACATAGTTTTTATTTTTAAACATTTTTTAATTACATGAAAGTTATTAAGATTCCAAGAGGCCAGTATTAAAATTCATAAAAAGGTTTTATTGTAACTCAATCTGAAATATTCTATTCCTGATCATTTCAGTGTGCCCCTCCGTATAGACATCTACGTACGAGGTGTGATCAAAAAGTAAGGTGACTTATTATTTTTATTAAAAAATATTTGTTTATTCATCAATATTTATTTTGTCTCCTGCAAAGTAACCCGCCTCAGATACAACACACTTGTGCCAACGCTTTTTCCAATCCTCAAAGCACTTTTGATAAGCACTTTTTGGATAGTCAGCTCATCCACCGATGCGGTCTTTATGTCCTCAATGGTTGCAAAACGCCGTCCAATTTCTTGAGTTTCGGGAACAGAAAAAAGTCACAGAGGCCTAAATCCGGTAATTACGGTGGCTGTGGCATTATTCTTGGCCGAAAAAGCAGCTCTTCAGCGATGCTCATGCGACGGTTCTTTTGGTCAAAATTTAGCAATTTCGGAACAAACTTCGCTGACACACGTCTCATGACCAAAACTTCCGTCAAAATTGTTTGACACGAACCAAATAAAATGCCTATATCATCAGCAACTTCTCTTGTGGTAATTCGACGATTCCTCAACACTATTTTCTTCACTTCTTCGACGTTCTCATCAGTTGATGACGTGCTGGGGCGTCCAGAGCGAGGTTCGTCATTGGAGTATTCTTGGCCTTCTTGGAAAAGTTTACACCACTTGCAAAGATTTTTCTTATGTAGACTCACCGTATGCCACTGTCAACGTTTCAAGAGTTTGAGAGCTCTTGATTACATTGTTTACACAAAATTTAATGCAAACTCTTTGATCCATGTTTTTCGACAGTAGAAAATCGCCGAGCACGCAAAACACTTCTGACCGTAATGCCTCTTGACAAACAAACAAAAAATGCTATACATTTGAAACTTTTCACAGATGTTCAAGACAAGTGAACCAACATAAAAAAAGGAATCGAAAGTCAAACGGATGTAGCCCCCGAAATTTGAAGTGTTACCTCACTTTTTGATCACACCTCATATATGCTGAATTAAGAATCAAAATGCAGATGCGTTGTCACCCCTGAAGACTAGAATACCTCATTTCCAGTAAAAAGAGTCTCCGGTTCTCTACACTTACCATACGAAGAATATCAGCAATAAGCTGCTATTTTACGCTGCTATTATATGACAGCGTGGTCCGTTCCCGGTCGATTTGACCCATTTGTGCTACAACCATAATATAGTTGCATCATGGCTCTACCACGTATAAATCAATCAGTTCCCATATGAGAGAAATGGTTCGCTAATTGTTTTGAAGCTGAGTGGTTTGTCCTCGTGCAAATTAAATGTTGTATAACGTATTAACGTAGTTCTTGAATAGGACTAAGTTTTAAAATTAAATTATTTTATTACAACCTTATTTTAATATTTTGTCTTAAATCAAACCTACCTGTATAACTAGTTTAAAATTAACCTTATATCAATGTAAAAGGTACTTATATCACATGTTAAAATAGCACGATGTGTTTATCTGTAACTGATTGCGCATTTAGCTCATAATAGTTTATTACAATGTAACTAATTTAAGTTTCTGTAATGTAATAGTCGTTGGTAGACCAAATAAATAAATAAATAAAATAAAAGTAATTATGACAAGGTCAAGGTGATTCAATGGTGTCACTCGTCACTTAAGTATTGTTTATGATTAAGTTTTCTGTATCCTGCATCTGTTTGTGAATACGGATGTTCCTATTTTTTATAATCGATACCTAAATAATAGAATCAGGCATTACTTTGCGGAAATCCATTATATTAAAGTTGGTAAAAATTAACTCGCGTACATCCGCTCGTTAAAATAAAATGAAGTGTCTTACCTAGTTTAAAGAGCACATCTCGCCCTTCCTCAATTGCTTACACTATCCCCGCACCACTAGTCCCAGCACCACTATTCCCAACACTACTACACTAGGAAAAATACACCACTGACAACAATACGACACGTGTTTTGCCTCTACACGAGGCATCTTCAGGTGATATAGACTCTGTGGTGGCTGACCGCTAAGTGAGCGGCGAGTTTTTTTTTTGCTCCCAGAAGCAATTAAAAAGGGCTACCCCTGGAAACGAGGAGGGAGGTGGTGAATGCTCTAAGCATACAGTCGTGGTTATGTGGGACTCACTGCGACTAACCTAACCTAACCTACGTGCCTACCCACTAAACACCACCTGTGAGACTGGCACTGGCTTATGAGGCCTTTCTCCCGATTTGGAAGCGACCCTCTTTTGGGAAAAGGGCGCGCAGGCGGCAACGAGCCGCTGAGGGGGAACCTAACTAAGACAAATTAAGATGAGTCGGCCTGAGCCGCCAGGAGGCAGTTCAGGTTGGTCGAGAGCTTGTTTGGCGGGTCCGAGAGAGAGTTTCTCGGCCTGCGGACTCGATAGCGAGAGGGGAGTGGTGCTGCATAAGTAGCTGCCTCACGAAAGAAATGATTGGTGACTGTGGCTGATAAGGCGTACACCCGCGAGGTAATTTTTACTAACTTTAATCGATACCTAGTCAAATTTTGGGAGCGTAATAATAAATATATAGTAATAAAAAATACTATAATTGTATTACTAATGTATATAATTGACAGAGTCCATTTGTGTACACACATTAATTAGACTTAGCGACTGAGTGCTAGTAACTATAAAAAAAAGTGTTGATGTATTAGTTTTATTGGTAAGTCTAAATAATACAAAATTTTATATTCTATTGTAATAATAGAATATATCTATTAATATATTTGAATAATACAATACTATATATTTTCATATTTTAGACTAGAACAGAGAGAGGGGTACATCCATAACCACTCTTCGAGCCACAAACATAATATACGAGTAGCTGCAGTGTGGCTCTACCACGCGTAGAAACAAATTTTGTTAAACAGGCTAAATAAGTTTGAGCCCATGTGTCGCAAATTACCTCCTCTCGGCGTCTCTTCTATGTCGTAGTGTATATTTCTTCAATGATTAAATATTAAAAAAATGTTTACTATTTTCTTTTCACTTTACACTTAAATATTTTACGAGTAATATGTTTTTTTTTTTTTGTTAAAAGTCGATTTTTCTCCTGTATTGTGGAGGTGATTTAGATTTTTTTATATGCAAGCAGTATAGGAAAAAAAACCAAGTCTTGGTACATTTATTTATAAGACATGCAAAATGCTCATACTTTTTACCCGACTGCCACAGAAGGAGGGTAATATTTTTCGAGAGTTGGTATATGTTGTATGCATGTACGATGTCTATTTATTTGTCACGCTCTGTACCCTAAATGCCTTGATAGATTAATACATTGGACTATATATATATATACCTAGTCAGGTCATAAATTCTGTCACATGTTTAATATAAAATAATTGAAACAAGCTTATTCATTATGTAACCATTTATATACCAAAATGAACTTAACAAAACATATATTCTTATGACACTAAAGTTTATTCAAAATGACCTCGGTGATTTTGAATACAGGCCTTCAATCTGCGCGGCCAGTCGTCTATAGCAGCACGAACGAGGTCGATGTCAATATCGGCGGCTGCCTTAATCAAGGATGTCTTGAGTGACTCCAAATAGGGATGAGGCTTTGAGCACGCCTTTTCCTCCAAGTGTTGCTATATATTGTAATCTAACGGATTCAAATCTGAACTGCAGGAGGGCCAGTCTTCGTGCCGGATGAAGTCGATTTCACGCGCCGCCAGCCAGTCTTGTGTGCTCTTCGCTCTATGAGCTGGCGCTGAATCTTGTTGGAATACCCAGTGCCTGTTATTGAACATGGTATGAGAAACAGGTTCCACAGGTTCGTCAGACTGTATTTTGATACACAACTGCATTCGTTTTTACACCTTTCTCACAAAAATTTACCTCTGTAAAGCCCCAATAAGAAACTCCCAACCATACCATGAGCGAGGATGGAAAATGACCTCGTTGGACACGCGGAGTACGGTTGCTCGCTTCTTCACTACTGTGTGCGTACACCTTATCATTTTGTTTGTTGTAGCTCTCTTCTACGGTAAAAATTTTTTCATCCGAAAAAAGAATTTCCCGATATTTTTTCCCGCGTACCGCTTCAACAAAGCGCGGCATCTCTTCAGTTTCAGGTCCATTAGACGAGCATTCAAACGATGTCCTGTTTTCCTTCGATATGCCCGAAGCCCTAAGTCTTCATTTAACACCCTTTTCACCGTGGTTCTGCTTAACCCCATCTGAAGGGCCAACAGTTTCTGCTTACGTTTGGGATTTCTTTGAATTTGAGCCTTCACAGCTTTTATCACTGCTGGAGTCCTAACAGACCGAGGGCGGTACCACTTCTTGACCTGTCATCTACACTAGAGTCTTCATTGTATCGTTTGATGGTACGATAAATGAATCTTTTGGTTATATTCAAATTTTTCAGTATGTCATAAATTTGAATTGGCGCGTAACCGCAACGATGCAACGCAATAACTGCAACACGGTCTTCTTTAAGCGTCCACTCCATATTTAAAAATGAGTAAAATTCTAAAAAGTATACAGTTTTATTTTCATGAAAAATTCGATATTCGAATTCAATAAACTTTTTTGTGGCTAGCATTCTAAAAGAAAAGTTTTTACTGTGTGACAATACTTATGCCCTGACTGTGTATATATATATATATAGTATAAAGTTTCGTTACCAATAAAATGGAGTTCCGATTCTCGAGCCGTATGAGTCGGACCGACAATCTATATGGAAGAAAAGATCTCGAGCAGCCCTATAAGGGAGGGCATTTGACGAAACAATATGATAGGAAGCCGAAGCCGAGCAGCCTAATGCTGTACCGTAAACTGTTGCAACCTATCAAAAGTTCACCGCCGAACATGGGCCTCTCCCATAGATTGCCTCATAAGTGGGACACTTAACAGGCGGGTTGGCAACCGTACTTTTTTATTTTTAGCCGTTGTTAGGAAGACGCTGCTGCCCATCTCCTATTTTTTTCTCTGTCACATCTTACGACACCCACGGGACGCTACGGCGTAGAGGGTATTATTACACCGCCATTAAGCGGTGAACGGTACCTATCGTATTCAGCTATTTTGTGAGAGCATGGTCCATTTCCATTTGAGACAATAAATCCTCACTGCAGCTGTAATAGAGTTCCAGCGTGACTTTAACGTGTATAATTGACTCTCACAGCCATAACATTATGCATCACCAGATCAATGAACGATGCGCAATATTCACGACATAGCAATGTAATTAAGTCGAATTTAGTGAAGTTAGCCATGCGAATAATTATATTCCGATCCAATTATAATACTATAAAATTATTGCTACATACTAATTTCCATTTGAACATCTTTTCTGCTGCATATGTAATACCATATTAAAAAGCGTACAATAAAGATGGCAGAGACCACTGCATAGCTAGTGTATATATACTAAATAAGTTAGAACACGGTCTCTACAATTGCTTCGTGACAATGTTACGGGTGGTGGGACTCTTATACCTCCTAGGAGTCTGTTTGAGTGGGCACCATCGTCTTACATAATGTGTATGCCTATAAATTCACAGCTGACAACGCATCTGTAGCCTCCTTTGTTTGAAACTGGCTGCAGGTGTCTGTGAGCTGCAGTGGCCACTTAACATCAAGTGGGCTGAAAGTTCGTATGTCACTTAAGTTTTATAAAAAAAATCATAAGATCTTTCGACCTACGTAAGCATTACTACGTTTCCCATTATCGTTTAAGGTTAAATTACTTTCTATTACACGTAGTAGAGCCATGCTGCCACACGTGGTAGAGCCATGCTGCAGCTATATTTAAAGTATAGTTGTAGCACGAATGGGTCGACTCGACCGGGAAAGGATCACGCTCTCACAAAATACCAGCGTAAAATAGCAGCTTAACACTGCTGTGTTTCGTATTGTGAGTGTAGAGAACCAGATACCCTTTTTACTGGAAAAGAGGCGTACCATCTTATTCCTTACGGGTGGCAACGCATCTGCATTTTGATTCGCAAACGAGGTTAGATGTAGATGTCTATGGGCCCCAGCAACTTTTTACAATCAGGTGGACTGTGTGTTCGTTTGTCACCCTATCCTATAAAAAAATTAAGTTAAAGGCGTAGATGCTGAATTTTTTTTAAATAAAAGTGATAAACCAGCACATTGTCCACATGATTGTAAGTGGATACAGTAATTTAAAAAATACTGTTTACATTACTAATACTCCTGTACAAAAATTAAGCTTATAAGGAGGAAATACTCTGAATTTGCAGTCCGAGACTCTACCATTATGCTACTGTCGAGCTCTTTCAATATTATTACCCTAAAAACCAGAATTTTATTAGAATAATTTTCTGCATTACCCCTGTTACAACGGGATACTGTTAAATGCATACAGTGTTTTTTTTTAATAATTCGTTTTTTGATATGTCCAAAAACCAATCTTTCACTTTCTAAATTTGGCTTAGCCTTCAATGCAAATATTTGAAGAAATTAATTAATAATCCAGAGCAAAATGAAATAGTTCTTTTAATAAAAAATAAAAGAAAACTTTTTTTTATAGCATAAGGGTGACAAACAAGCACACAGTCCACCTGATGGTAAGTGGTTGCTGCGGCCCATAGACATCTACATCTATCCTCTATTACAAATCAAAATGTAGATGCGTTGTCACCCGTTAGGAATAAGATGGAATGCCTCATTTCCAGTAAAAAGGGCCTCCGGCCACCTGCACTCACCAAGCGAAACGCAGAGGTAAACCTCTACTTCACGCTGGTTTTCTGTGAGGTCGTGGTACCACCCCGGTTCGAGCCGGCCCATCTGTACGACAGCAAAAGTTACCGCGTGGCTCTACCACTGTTGTTGAATGTTACTCGAATTATACAAACGCCTATACAAATATCAAAATGCAATCAACAGAAACTGACCCAATTCCCCCCCCCCCCCCATCAACATGGTAGCGGAATTACACTATATACTACCCCAGGAGGGTACCAGTAACCATGGAGAATCCTTCGCTGAGCATCCACGACCATGTTATTCCAATCCTGAGCGTGGGTGCTCAGGCTGCCCCGCATATTCTGGGGGAGGGGGGGGGGGGCAAAATTCCGCTCAAAAACATAACTGCTCGGGACAAACTGAAAAACAATACCAAGGCGACCCCTGCCACGCTATCCGTGAATTTCTGCAACATCAGGGGACTTCACTCTAACCTAAACGCCGTCCACTACCATCTCGAGACGGCGAAGCCGGCCTTGCTCTTCCTGACCGAGACGCAGGTGTCCTCTCCGGCTGATAATTCATATTTCTCTTACCCGGGTACAAATTGGAGCACTCCTTTGTGTCTCGGGCTGGAGTTTGCGTGTATGTCATAGAGGACATCTGTTCTCGACGCCTCGGCAGTCTTGAAGGTTCGTACCTGTCCATCCTTTGGCTACGCATAGACAGCGACGACCATCCGCGCGTCTACGGGTGCCTCTATAGGCCCCATAGCGGTAATGCCGAAACAGACCGACTCATCGACCACGTCCAAATGGCTACAGATTCCTTGCTACAACAGGTCCCATCCGCAGAGATCGTGATCCTTAGCGGTTTTAACGCCCACCATGCCGAATGGACGTTTAACCGATCATCCGGGGAGATTTGTTTATGACTTTGCCTTGGAATATGGTCTAACACAACTGGTTACTTTGCCTACGCGGATTCCAGATGTGCAGGATCATACAGCTTCCCTGTTGGACCTTCTGCTGACCTCTCATCCGGACGGATATCAGGTTTCCGTCGATGCCCCTCTCGGGTCTTCGGACCACTGTCTAATCCGGAGTATGGTGCCACTCACGCTTCCTTCGCGATTGCGTTCTGCAGGTTGCCGCCGTGTTTGGCATTACAGGTCGGCGGATTGGGACGGAATGCGGTCTTTCTTTGCATCCTACCCATGGGGGCGGGTTTGCTTCTCGCCGGATGAACCCAGCGCTGTTGCTGACTCTGTCACTGATGTGGAGCTACAGGCAATGGAACCTATTTATTCCATCATCTGTGGTACCCATCGGAGGCAGATCTCAGCCTTGGTTTGGTCGCTCCTGTAAAACTGCATTACGCAGTAAGCAGGAGTGTTATCAAGCCTGGGCTGCGGCTTCGGCGACTCGGGATGTAAACACCAGCATACTTAAAAAGAAGTATAACTTCGCCTCCAGGTCCTTCAAAAGAGTTATTGCCAAGGCAAAGTCAGAGCACATAGGCAGAATTGGCGAGGAACTAGTTCGCCTTCCTTCGGGAACACGTGCATTCTGGTCTCTCGCCAAGGCTGTCCAAGGGAATTTCTGTAAGTCATCACTACCTTCTCTGCACAGGGAGGACGACTCACTGGTCCAAGACGCAAAAGACAAAGCCGAACTTTTAGGCTCCCTTTTTGCGTCCAACTCGACTCTTGATGACGGAGGGAAAACACGCCGACCATCCCGCGGTTTGAGAGCTCCATGCCGGATGTGTTGTTCTCACAGCGCTCGGTTCGCAAAGCACTTCTCTCCCTGGACATCCAGAAGTCGAGTGGGCCTGACGGAATCCCCCCAATTGTGCTGAGGACGTGTGCTCCGGAGTAGGCACCGGTCCTAACGCGTCTTTTCCGGTACTCTTTCTCCCAAGGCATAGTCCAGAATTCATGGAAGACAGCTTTTGTCCAGCCGATCCCTAAAAAAGGCGACCGCTCAGACCCATCCAACTATAGTCCTATCGCAATCACCTCCTTGTTCTCCAAAATAATGGAATCCATTATTAGCTGCCAGCTCATCCGGTACCTTGAGGATCACCGGCTGATTAGTGACCGCCAATACGGTTTTCGTCGGGGTCGGGGGGACCTGGTGATCTTCTGATCTACCTGACCCGTAGATAGGCGGAGGCAGTAGAGTCCAAGAGGGAGGCGTTGGCCGTTAGTCTGGACATTGCGAAGACCTTCGATCGCGTTTGGCACAAAGCGCTTCTTTCGAAGCACCCTTCCTTTGGGCTTCCCGAGAAATTGTGCAATTGGATCACCAGCTTCCTTGCAGATCGGAGCATCAAGGTCGTTGTAGACGGTGCATGTTCTGACTACAAGCCTATCAACGCTGGTGTTCTACAAGGCTGTGTGCTATCACCAACGCTGTTTCTTCTGCATATCAATGGTATGTTGCTAACTGGTAACATTCATTGCTATGCGGATGACAGCACTGGTGATGCTCTATACACCGGCCGTGCTAATATTTCTCGGGAAAACGTCTCTGAGTACCGGAACAAACTTGTGTCTGAAGTCGAGTCTTTGCTGGACAAAGGCTCGGACTGGGGGCGTCTAAATCTAGTCCAGTTTAATCCTCACAAGTTTGCGTGTTTACTGCTAAAAAGAACCCCTTTGTCGTATCTCCTCAGTTTCAAGCCACTCCCCTAGTTGCCTCAGCCAGTATCGGAATCCTCGGCGTCGACATATCGAGTGACGTGCAGTTTCGTGGTCACTTGGAAGAGAAGGCCAAATTGGCCTCTAAAAAGCTTGGCGTGCTCAGCAGAGCGAGACAGTATTTCATGCCGGCACACTGCCTGCAACTTTACAAGGCGCAGGTTCGGCCTCACATGGAATACTGTTCCCATCTCTGGGCAGGTGCTCCCCAGCGCCAGCTCCTTCCACTTGACCGCATCCAGCGCAGAGCGGCTCGAATCGTCGACGACCGAGCTCTTTCCGATCGGCTCGATTCATTGGCACTGCGAAGAGATGTTGGATCCCTTTGCATTTTTTTTCGCATCTACCATGGGGAGTGCTCTGAGGAATTGTTCGGATTAATCCCAGCCGCCAAATTTCACGCACGCACATCGCGGCAGATCTTGCGATACCATCCACACCATCTGGATAATTCGCCAATTGGCGGTCCACCACTGTGCGATTTAGAAGATGTTTTCTTCCTCGCACGGCTTCCTTGTGGAATCGATTACCATCAGCGATTTTTCCGGACCGATACGACTTAGGGACCTTCAAGAAAAGAGCGTACTCCTTTTTAAAAGGCCGGCAACGCATCTGCAATTCCCTCCCTGGTGTTGCAGTTGTTCATGGGCGGCGGTAGTCACTTACCATTAGGTGAGCCGCATGCTCGTTTGACCCCTCTCCTATAAAAAAAAAACTGAGCAAAGCGAGGTATGGAAGTTTTATTTATCATGCCCGTTATAATTCAAAGTTAAAATAATAAAAAGGTATCGCTTGAATCATAAAAAAGAAGAGGGGTTATTAATAAAGGTATAATTTTATCAGCACTAAGCAAAATAAATATTAAAAAAAATATTTTGGATACATTGTATACATTATCCTGGTGATGCGGATATTCAGTAGCCATTAGGTGAGCCGCACGCTTTTTCGCTCCATCTTCTATAAAACAACTTATAATCTAAAATTATCAATAAATCCGTAGTGTGTCAAGTTATTTCATGACACCCTATTTAATTTTGCAGAATATGAGCCGCGATTTGCTTTACTGTATAAAATGAATTTCCTTATTCTACAAATACTTGATTTCTGAACAACAAGACGTTATATTGTGTCAGAGGACTCTTAACAAGATTGTTTTTATAATGTTCGTTGTGAACACAGTGGTAACACTGTTGGACGGAACGTTGATTACAAACACGTTGCGCAAATATTTCCTTGCCCTTCGTAGCATCGCATTTTATCGATTGGAGACGTGACCTTTACAGGTTTTCTTCATAAATAATAAATTATTACACTAGTAGTATATTAATTTTTAACTTCAACTCAAGCTTAATCTGACTATACACAGAATATATTGCAATTACATAAAAATAAATTAAAAACATGATAGTAAAAAATTTGATATTTAAGAATTTGTGTACGTGAATTTGTTATGCTCACGAGCTCTGCGTCTTAAAATTTATGTAAAAGTATTAAAAAAATATATTGCATGCCGAGCGCAAATCGCGTGGCTATGTCCTACTAACGCCTAAAAATCAAAATTCCAACGTTTTTTCGCATGAAATCGTATCCAGCAATCATAATATACATATAAATGATATAAAAAGCACATTCTTAGAAAGATAAATGATTGTTGAACTTATTAATATTTTTTTAAATCGATAAATTGCTATTTTTAATATATCAATTGTTTACTATCACTTAACGTACGTATCACTATAACTTTTGAATATATCAATTGTTTAATTCAATCTAATTTTTAGTCTTTTTATTTATCACGTGGCAAGCAACTGAATATAAATGGCAGTGTAATTTTGTTTCGCTTAGCTATAATTAATTTTTTTCGGCTCTAATAGTGCGAAATTTTTGACTAGTGATAGGTATTACCTGTCTAAATATATTTTAAGACAGATAGCAAATGTGCTATCTTATTGTTTATATATTAACTCAGCCAAGGTCTTGGCTACACAGACATCTGCTCCTTTTGAGCAGTATAATGACTTCATATGTAATTTGGAATCAGTTCCAAGTAATATAAATTAGAAAATGAGACAATAGAGGTAACCTCTAGCAGTTGTAATAATTTAAATAATTTAGAATGTAGCTTACAAATCTTTAATTGTATGACTCCACACAGAGTGATTATGAAAATTGTTTACACCTGGTGCATCAAAATATATAAGGCATGGTAGGCAAAGAGCTTGAAATTGAGTTGTTTTTAAATAGCAACAATATTCATATTTTATGTATTACTGAACATTGGTTAAAAGCTTATAACTTAATGTTTAACTTCAGTAATCACCAGGTGGTCAGTTCTTTCAATAGAGAAACGGTTTTAAGAGGTAACTCCTTAATATTAGCTAGTAAATTATTGTCATGTAAAGAACGTAAAGATATTGTGAGCCTCTCTGTTGAGCGAACTGTAGAAATGGCATGTGTTGAGTTTGAGCACCTCATTGTTGTGAGCGTCTACAGACCTCCATGTTCTATATACGATACTTTTGAAAAAATTATGGAGGAAGTTTTTGCTAAGCTTAATAAACAGAATAAATCTATTGTAATATGTGGAGACTTTAACATCAATCTCCTAGAAGATTCCTCAATCAATATTAAATTTACTTACTTACTTATCGTCACGCACAATCCCTGACGGGGTAGCCAGAGAGAACAGATCGCCAAGTGTCACGATCCTTACATACCTCTTTCGCTTCTTTCAGATTCATTATCTTCTTCATACATGCCCGTCTAGGTATCCGAGTACTCTTGACCCTCCCCTCTTCGAGCAGTTTGTTCACATGGTCTTCGAAATATTAAATTAAATATTAAATTTAGATCATTGTTTAAATCATATGGTCTTTTTAATTTATTTTTCGAGCCAACGCGTATTGCTCAATCTAGTGCAACATGTATAGATAACATTTTTACAAATGTGAAGCCGTTGCATAAATGTATAATTCAAAAATTAAGTTCTGATCACTGTGGACAAGTAGTTTCGTTACCATATGTTCACAAAAAGCAAGTAGATAAGATAGTTGTGTTTGTTCCAGTTAATGCACGCCGCTTGGAGAAATTTAGAAATAACATAGTGAAAAAACTTCCATCAGTTTCATACCATAATGATCCAAATTTTTGTATGGAACATTATTTAAGCTTATTTGCAATGAATTCAATAATACTTTTACTTCTAAAACATTCTCCTTGAACAGTCGGAAGTCATTTAATGAATGGGCGACAGTAGGAGTCCATAAGAGCAGACATAGGTTATATGATCTTTACCATGAAAGGTCATATAATCATAGCGTCGAATTTAGGGAATATGTAAAAAAATATTCAAAAATATTTAAAAGAGTGTGCTCCACAGCCAAGTCTTTGTATTTGAGCAACAAAATTAAGACGGCTTCTAATAAAATTAAAATGACATGGAGTATAATTAATAGCGAAACTGGTAAGATCAACTCTCGCAATTCAAACTACCAGTTAAGTGTCAACAACAAATTAACCGAATCAGATCAGGACGTTGCAATGGTTTTCGAGAAATATTTTACTGATATTCCGAAGTCACTGAAGTCTTCTCCTGCGGTCGCCGAATCATTAATTAAACAAAATGTAAGCGTTAACAAACAAAAACAAACAAAATGTTAATGTTAGCGTGTACAAAGAATTTTACATTTCACAAAGTATCATCAAAAGATATTGTAAAATATTTTAAAACTATTGATGTTAAGAAAATTGCGGATTTGTGGGGGATTTCCGTTAAAGTTATTGCGTCTATTATATATACAATCGCGCCACATTTAGCTATTATTTTTAATACTAGTATCGAATCTGGTGTGTTTCCTGATTTAATGAAGTATAGTAAAGTAATACCTTTATTTAAATCTGGTAGTACATTAGACCCCGCCAATTTTAGACCTATTTCTGTACTACCAACACTTAGTAAGATTTTTGAAAAAAAATATTCTTGATCAAATGTTAAATTTCTTTAATATAAATAATTTACTTCATAAAAATCAATTTGGTTTCACAAGGGGTCGCTCGACAACTGATGCTGGTGTTGAGCTGCTTAAATTATTATTTAATGCATTGGAGAATTCACAGAATGCTTTGGGTATATTTTGTGACCTATCCAAAGCCTTCGATTGTGTTCACCATGAAACATTAATCAATTATTAAATTAATTATTAATTAAATATTAATTATTAATTAAATTAATTATTTCATATTTAACTCAGAGAACGCAAAACTTTGTCATTAACAGTATGAGTTCTTCTAGGTCGATGGTACAGATGGGCGTGCCTCAAGGCTCAATTCTCGGCCCCTTTCTGTTTCTTGTATACATTAATGACTTACCTTACATAATAGGAGATAACCATGATATAGTATTATTTGCAGATGACACTTCTTTAATCTTCAAATTAAATCGACATTTGCTAAAATATGACGAAGTAAATAATGCTATATCTAAATTAGTAAATTGGTTCAATGTTAATAATTTGCATTTTAATGGCACTAAAACGAAATGTATGAAATTTATGACTCCAAATGTCAAACAATTAAATACTAATGTAATTTTAAATGGGGAGAAACTGAGTCTTGTAGATACCACCATTTTTCTTGGAATCACACTAGACGCGAAGCTTCAATGGAGCCCCCATATAACAAAACTAACAAGCAGGCTTAGTTCTGCAACATATGCCGTAAAAAAGATTAGAAGTCTAACTAGTGTTGAAACAGCTAGACTAGTTTACTTTAGCTATTTCCATAGCATAATGTCGTATGGTATTTTGCTATGGGGACACGCAGCTGACACTGAAATTATATTTGTTTTACAGAAGAGGGCCATAAGAGCAATTTATGATTTAAAGCCTAAAGAGTCGCTGCGACAAAACTTTAAGGAAATTAATATATTAACTTTGGCCTCTCAATACATTTATGAAAATGTAATGTACGTACACAAAAATGAAAGTAGTTTTACAAAAATAAGTGATATTCATTCTGTAAATACTAGGAACAGACACAAGCTAGTAGTACCGGTTACTTGACTCCATCGAGTCAGTAATTCATTCTTGGGGCAATGTATACGCTTTTACAACAAAATTCCAGAAAATATACAAAATTTGACCTGCTCAAAGTTCAAAAACTTTATTAAACTAAGTTTGTATAAAAAGGGTTTATAGTATTAAAGAATTTATAGATGATAATAACCCCTGGAATTGAGGTGATCGCTACCAAGCTATTTCTAATTTGTTGTGTTGTTAATTTGTGTAACATACATGATTGTAAGCTGTTATTTAAAAAAAAAGTCCCGCTGGGTTTCTTGCTGGTACTTCCCAGGACAGAGGTTTTTTTCGAACCAGTGGTAATTATACAAAAGAGTGACTTTCAATAAGTATTATTTATAATCTATATTGAATAAAAAAGTTTCTGTTTCTGTTGTTTGCAGCGGCTCAAAAAGATCGCTGCACAAATACACAATATTCGAATAACCAAATTTCTTAAATAATTGATTATAATAATTATAAGAGATTTTTTTATTACAATATTTTATAAGCACAGAATAAATAATAGTAGTACGTACTAAAAGTAAGTAGTATCAATTTTTTTGTCATGGGTGAAATTTTCATGGTTTTCAAAGGTTTTGAAACCGATAGGGTTTTCTTAATGTAAATCCAAGATAGCGGCCGCAATAGGTATGATTTTTTTCATAATGGGTGTCATTTTCATGGTTTTCGAGGGTGCTGAAGCCAATAGTGCTGTCGAAATGTAAATCCAAGGTGGCGGCTGCAATAGGTATAAATGTTTTCATCATGGGTGTCATTTTCATAGTTTTCGAGAGAGTTGAAGCCGACAGTGCTGTCGAAATGTAAATCCAAGATGGCGGCTGAAGCAGGTACCAATTTTTTCATCATGGGTGTCATTTTCATGGTTTTCGAAGGTGTTGCAGCCGATAGTGCTGCTGAAATGTAAATCCAACATGGCGGCTGCAATAGATATCAATTTTTTCATCATGGGTGTCATTTTCATGGTTTTTGAGGGTGCTGAAGCCGATACTGCTGTCGAAATGTAAATCCAAGGTGGCGGCTGCAATAGGTATAAATTTTTTCATCATGGGTTTCATTTTCATGGGTTTTGAGGGTGTTGAAGCCGATAGTGCTGCCGAAATGTAAATCCAAGATGGCGGCTAGAGTAGGTACCAATTTTTTCATCATGGGTGTCATTTTCAAGGTTGTGTTGAAGCCGATAGTGTTGTCGAAATGTAAATCCAAGATGGCGGCTGCAATAGGTATAAATTTTTTCATCATGGGTGTCATTTTCATGGGTTTCGAGGGTGTTGAAGCCGTAATGCTGTCAAAATGTAAATCCGAGATGGCGGCTGAAGAAGTTACCAATTTTTTCATCATAGGTGTCATTTTCATGGTTTTCGAGGGTGTTGAAGCCGATAGTGCAGTCGAAATGTATTTAAACTTCTTTAAAAAAAATCCGTATAATCTTGCTATACGTTATTTTTAATGCGAAGGCATGCTCATTTGGATTTACCAATATTTATTGATTTCATTTAAAATAATATTTATAAGACAGTAAGGATGCCATACTTGTCTATATCTAGGCTGCTATATATTCGTTATTAGTCGCATGTTAAAAAAATTTACTCTTTAGGTCTGTCATTGCAACACTAATAAAGATTGTGAAATATAAAAATATTTTATTTTATGTACTAGATACAAAAAACACACGTTTTTAAAAAAATAAGATATAATTCTGCGGAAACTAGGAATGTGTTTGCATTAACTTCATATATTCATTAATTCATAACAGTCTATCAAAAGTCTACTATTAAACATGATCATATATTGGCTTCACTTACTGACATGGTTGCCCCGCTTGACAGCAGGGTTGGCAAACGCATTTTTTAAATTTTGATTTGTGATCAGGAATACTGCTCATTTCCATTTTCAGTCACCCTCGGTCACCTGCGTAACTATTTACCTAAGCTTACAGTAGTAACGCAAAAGTGACGTCTACGGGATGGTAGTGAATACACAGCATATATACAACATTATACATAGAAGTGACAAATATGTAATGGAGACTGTCTGTTTATGCTGATTATTGATAGTTTAATAATTTGGTAAGTTTGATTCACATAAATACTAAGGAGAATTTAAAACCACTAGACTTGACCGTTATTATTAACGGACGAAAGTCAAAGAGAGATAAATAATGCATTACAAAGTGTGAATAGTCAACATCCCATCCTCCAGCCGTAATTGTTATTATTTAATCAATTATTAAGACGACATTTTTGAATTTAGAATGTTATAATTTTTGTTTGAAGAATGTATGAATCTTTGACCTTGTTGATCAAATTTTAATTCTTAGCATCCACTCTCAGAAAAAACTTTCTAACTAGAACCTACTCTTCTTGAAAGTTCGGCAAAGCATTTGCAATTTCGCTGGTGTTGCACTTGTTTATGGGCAGCTCTTGTCACTTACCATCAGGTGAGCTGCTTGTTTGACCCTTCTTATATAGAAAAAAAAAACTCGATTAAAATGACAACTTCATACTTTAACACCTAATACTATTATAATGACGAATGAGCCAACAGCACTTGATGACAGTGGCTGCTGTAATCCATGAATACCTGCAAAACATTCAAAAAGAAGACAAGAAACACGTTTTTTGCGTGATGTCAGGCGCAGGACCAAAGGCTTTACGTGCTTTCCGAGGCACGGCATTTAAATTCCGCCAACTTTCTGACTCCCAGCTGTTACTGAGAATTTCTTGGCAGAAAAATCCATATACCTGATTTTGGGCCCCACTCGAAATTCAAACCCAACCAACGAGGCAGTCAGTTATACTTACAAACTATAATCATACTGGCCCTCTATACTCTTCAATCAGGAACACAGCCGTAGGTGTACATTGCACTGATGCATGGTGACAGGAATCAGTTAAATGGTGGTACTACCCAGACGCACACCTACATAATAAAAGAGACCTTTGAAATACAACATGTAAACATGTAGTCATTTACTACATGCTTACATGTTGAAGCCAATCTGTGGGAAAGCCCCTTTTTTCAGCAAAGCACTCGAAATGTCGGTAGTTTGAAACGAATCTGTAAAATTAGTTTTATTCAATGTGCAAATATAAGAAAACAGTATAAAATATTCAACAAAATTCTTGCCATTACATTTCAAGTTTCAAGCAACAGGAAACAACTTACAGCTTCCTTTCGTGAACGACTTGTTGGTGTATACTTAAGAACAACTTTCGCAATTTACAGAATTTTGGTAGTTGATTTTGAATTGAGTTGGTTTGTTAAAAAAGCCGTATTTCTAGAAACTCGCTAACTTTCCGGCTGAAGTTATATTGTCAAACATTAAAACTTTCAACTAAGTTTTTTCTAATAACCGGGTACCTCTGGCGTATTATGATGCTATTATATAATATAATGCATATTAAAGATTTCAATTCGTTAACATCCAACCAAACAATACATATTATACAATAAAAAAAAATGAAGTGTCTGTGTGTAATATCAAAATAAAATGTACCAAGCCAAGAGGTGTGTTAGATGTTAGATGTTATTAAGACGTGAATAACATTACTTTTATTGGCTGTCCGCCTGCCTGCCCGGGCTAATCTTGGCAATGACTGAACCGATTGTGCTGAATCTTCACGCACAGATAGGGGGCAGGAGTGATCAAAGCTATGTTTTTTCCGAAAAACTTGGGAATTTATTTGTGAGATGGTTGTGGAAGATTATATAATAAATGATAGTTAATAATAATTTAAAAAATACGTTATATTAATAGATGCCATACAGGCGAAGCAGGGACGTGGTTTAATTTTACAATAAAACCATATAAAGTTAAGCAAATAGCAATTTTACCATCATTGCAAGACAGTTTTTGATTCACTTCAATATCTTGTCGGCCTCTGCGATATTTTTGTGTAAAGAAATTCTCAGTAGCAGCTAGGAGTCAGGAAACTAGCGATGTTTCACCCGCGTGCCTCGGAAAGCACGTAAAATCGTTAGTTCTGCACTTGATTTCTCTGCGTTCGTATCAGATTACCGTACCATCGGACTGAGAGTGAAGTAACAGTGTGTGCACCTGAGCACACTTTCGTTTCGAACTGTAAGGAAGCGAGTTTCATTACAGGCTGTGATACATTTCGTCTTATTCCTCAGGGGTGCATCTGTGGCCATTTTTGTTTGAAGTTGCTTGTAATTGAATATATCTCTATATTCAACTCTCTGAAATCTGAAATAGTCACCTCCAGTGGAACAGAATATGTTTTTTTTGCATCACAATATAAAGTTTCATCTGAGATTTCTATATTAACCTATGGAGTGAGTCGCATCTGTAAATTTACAAGTTATAAATTTTCAGGATAAGTTCAGCAAAACATTAACTCATAGTTAAGAAGACGTGACTGTTGTAAATCTTCAAACTTCATGCATCGTTTAGCAATATAGAAAACGTGTTAGAACAAGATCACAGGGCCACCAGACGTCATATACTTTTTGACGAACGAAATGTGTAAGATTGAGTAGTATTAGTATGTGCTATGATCGCATGAAGTTTTGCTAGCTTGGCCAGACGACCAATTTCCAGGTGAATTTTTCGTTAATTTTCCAAGATGATTTTTACATATATGTTAGATAATGTCGTTAAAAGTCAGTTATCAATACTACCAGACACTTTTCGTCGGCAGTGTCGCTTTGCAGACACTTTAAATCTCTCAAAAAATTTACTCTTTTAACAGTGGTAGAGCTACGCGGCAGCTTTTACTGTCGCATGGATGGGCCGGCTCGAACCGGAGTGGTACCACGACCTCACAGAATACCAGCGTGAAGTAGAGGTTTACCTCTGCGTTTCGCTTGGTGAGTGCAGGTGGCCGGAGGCTCTTTTTACTGGAAATGAGGCATTCCATCCTAGTCCTCACGGGTGAAAACGCATCTGCATTTTGATCTGTAACAGAGAATAGATGTAGATGTCTATGGGCCGCAGCAACCACTTACGATCAGGTGGACTGTGTGCTCGTTTTTCACTCTTATTCTATAAAAAAAAACTCAATTCCACTTACATTCTGAAGCTTCATTTTTATATATGTTAGCCATTATTTTAAAATGTTTTACAGGAAGGCAGACTGATTCAAGGGATCAACCATTCTCTAGACCCAATTTCAAAACCTCTGTAGGTAAAAGTAGTAGTAGTATTTGTACCCACGGCTCTTAGCGTCGCAACTCAATACTCAGTCAATGCGCCACGGTGCCATCAATGTTTATATTTCTTTTTATATACAACAAAGCTGATAAACGAGCATAAATACACCTGATTGTAAGTGATCTCCGCTGCTACTGAATATCTGCAACACCAGACGAATTGAATGTGCGTTGTCAGCCTTTGAGATAGAAGTAGACTCTTTCCTTACAGGTCTTTAAGTCATATCAGTTCAGAAAAACTACTAGTGACCGAAATGTGGTCTGGAGTACATTATTATTATAAACGTTGAACGGCCTTGAGATGCTATCCGTATTTCTCATGATCAACTCTTACGACACCTTCATGACGAAATGGGGTGATCCGTTCTCTTACACAGCCATTTATTTATTTATTTGGTACATCAACATGCTACATGTATACATTGTCATTACCATACATCCTATCAAAAGTCCACTGATGAACTTAGAACTCCCCCGTAGATTGCCTCATAGGGGAATGTTTGCTATAGTTACCACGCTAGGTAAGCAGGTTAACAATCGCAGTTTTTTTTATTCGCCTGTTTTTTTTTCTCTGTCGCCTCTTACGACACACATGGAATAGTGAATAATCTAACGCCACTACAAAGTTAACATGTATAGGTTAATTCTAAGGCTTGAATTCCTCCTACGCTGACGTCGGTCGCGTACGTCGGTCACGCGTACTAATGTACATTGTGTTCTATATAGCCCCACACTACGACGCTGACGACAGCGGCACGTAGTTTGCTACATTAGTACGCGCGACCGACGTCAGCGTAGAAGAAATTCAAGCCTAAGTTTAGAATTGACACGAAACCCAATTACTGGTGATTTACATCATTCACCTATTTTATAACATAGTTTTAAAGTATATAAATTTACGTCATTAGACCCGGCAACATGTAACAGTGAGCTCATCAATAAGCTGATGATACTTAAACTTTGAAAGGTAGTCATAGTTAATGTGAAGATCATTTACACCGTTAATTACACTGTAACTGCGAGGCATTCTGATTAGGGGTGCGTGTCTGCATAAGGTTAGTCTGTACATCACGCCAAGGACATAATTTTATATAAATCTTACTTAAATAATAAACACTATCCTTAGCTTCATAAAGTTTCTCAGTTGTTTGTGGTTTACAGGGCAGAGTACGGCCTTCGCCCTCTGTGTTTGAATAGAATAGAATAGAATAGAATAGAATAGAATAGAATAGAATAATTTTTTTATTCAATATAGATCACATGTGTAATACTTATTGAAAGTCATTTTTTACTTTACCACTGGTTCGAAAAAAAAACCTCTGTCCTGGGAAGAACCAGCAAGAAACCCAGCGGGACTTTTTTTTAAAGCAAATTTTACAATAATGGTTGTACTAACTATATAAGTACAAAATTTATTTTAGAAACAGCTTGGAAGCGATCACCTCATTCCCAGGGGTTATTATCAACCATGTATTCATTTATACTATAATAACCCTTTTTATACAGTTTCAACTTAACAAAACATTTAAACTTGCTAATGGAGAGAGCCTGTACACTTTCCGGGACCTTGTTGTAATAGCGTATACATTGCCCCAAGAATGAATTACTGACTCTGTGGAGTCGAGAAACTGGTATCACTAGCTTGTGTTTGTTCCTAGTGTTTACAGAATGCACATCACTTTTTTTACTAAAACTACCTTTGTTTTTGTGAACATACATTAAATTTTCGTAAATATACTGAGAGGCCAAAGTTAATATATTTATTTCTTTAAATTTATCTCTAAGAGACTCTCTCAGTTTTAGGTTGTAAATAGCTCTAATGGCCCTCTTCTGTAAAACAAAAATAGTTTCTGAATCAGCCGCATGTCCCCATAGCAAAATCCCATAAGACATTATGCTATGGAAATAACTGAAATAAACTAATCTAGCTGTCTCGACACTAGTGAGACCTCTAATCTTTTTTACAGCATAGGCTGCAGAACTTAGTCTGCTTGCTAGTTTGGATAAATGGGGGCCCCACTGAAGCTTTGCGTCGAGAGTGATGCCAAGAAAAACAGTGGATTCAACAGGGCTCAGTTCTTCCCCATTTAAAAACACATTGGTACTCAGATTTCTAACATTCGTTGTTGTAAATTTAATACATTTAGTTTTATTTCCGTTTAAATGTAAATTATTAACGTTAAACCAATGCACTAATTTTGATATAGCATTATTCACTTCGTCACATTTAAATGATTTACGTTTAAGTTTAAAAATCAAAGAAGTATCATCAGCAAATAATACTATATCATGATTATCCTCTACAATAGAAGGTAAGTCATTAATATACACTAGAAACAGGAATGGGCCGAGAATTGAGCCCTGAGGGACACCCATTAGTACAGGTGAGCCGGAAGAACTTTTACCATTAATAATAACTTTCTGCATTCTATTACTTAAATATGAAATTATAAGTTTAAGCGCTGTGTTCTTGACACCATAGTACTGTAGCTTCCTGATTAATGTCTCATGGTGAACGCAGTCGAAGGCCTTGGAAAGGTCACAAAATATACCCAAAGCATCCTCTGAATTCTCCCATGCACAAAAAATATGTTTAATAAGCTCAACTCCAGCGTCAGTTGTTGAGCGACCCCTTGTAAAACCGAATTGATTTCTATGTAGCAATTTATTAATATTAAAGAAACTTAACATTTGATCTAAAATTATTTTTTCAAAAATTTTACTAAATGTTGGTAGTACAGAAATTGGTCTAAAATTGGCGGGGTCTAATGTACTACCAGATTTATATAAAGGTATGACTTTACTAAGTTTCATTAAATCAGGAAACACACCAGATTCGACGCTTGTATTAAATATAGTGGCTAGATAAGGTGCTATTATATCTATTATAGATAAAATAACTTTAACGGAAATCCCCCATAAATCTGCCGTTTTCTTAACATCAATAGTTTTAAAATATTTAACGATATCTTTTGGCAGTACTCTATGGAATTTAAAAGTATTTGAACAAGCCTTTACATTTTGTTTAAGCAATGATTCGGCGACAGTAGGAGAAGAGTTTAATGATTTAGTTGTCAAAAAAGGAACATCAGTAAAATGTTTCTCAAAAGCCATAGCAACTTCTTGATCAGATCGGGTTAAATTATTGTTAATATTCAATTGAAAATCCGAGTTGCGCGGTTTGACCTTGCCCGTTTCACTATTTATTATTCTCCAGGTCTATTATTATTATATTTGGAGCGCTACATTACCTTGTTAGCTTTTGTTAAACAAACTGGACGGCCCCTTGGCGCAGTGGCTTATAATAAAGTCAAAGCGCTCAGGGCGGCGGATTCAAATCTCGCACGGAATAAGTACTTGTATGGTCTACTAACGACAGCCCCGGGTCTGGATGTTTGTCCTTGCGCATTATATGTATGTAAACTGCTTCCGATATAGAAGAAAATGCTAGTGAAGGTGTAAAGTTATTTAAAGAAAAATAAAGGTAACATTTTACTTTCGTAAGAATATATTGCATTGGCTATTATTAAGATTTAACCTGTACAGCAAGTTAGATAATAAGTCCATTTTGTCTGCTCGGCAATAAAACAGTCATTATAACCTGTACCGGCGTCAGGGTCGCGCCTTGGGAGATATAGACTGAGAGAAATATTTTTCAGCGACTCGAGTAATAAAATTAAAGATTATGCGGTGTTAAAAATTCAGCCTGTTTTTACCCGCGACGGAACGGAGAAGTTGTATGCGTTTAGGGTGAGAGGTGGTTTGTTTGTTTGTGTGTTTGTGTGTGCAAACGAATGATCCCCTTTATCAGTGTAGAGTTCATTAACAGTGGTAGAGCCACGCGGCAGCTTTTGCTGTCGCACGGATGGGCCGGCTCGAGCCGGGGTGGTACCACGTCCTCACAGAAAACCAGCGTGAAGTAGAGGTTTACCTCTGCGTTTCGCTTGGTGAGTGCAGGTGGCCGGAGGCCCTTTTTACTGGAAATGAGGCATTCCATTTTAGTCCTAACGGGTGACAACGCATCTACATTTTGATTTGTAATAGAGGATAGATGTAGATGTCTATGGGCTGCAGCAACCACTTACCATCAGGTGGACTCTGTGCTCGTTTGTCACCCTTATCATATAAAAAAAGAAAAAAAATCTCCAAAATGGCTTAACCGATTTCAGTACGGTTTACGGTTTACGGCAAAGGGTTTGTGACTCATCAGCGATGGATCTTAGGTAAATGTTGTGGTGTTATTTCACCAGGAGGCGCTGCAAAGAACATTTTGTGTGAACTCGATTGTTCTCATTTATCTCGGAAACGGTTTGAACGATTTCGATGCGGTTTTCTGTAAAGAGTTTGTGACTGATTGGGGATGGTTCTTACATAGGTGTTATGGTGTTAGCTTACTAGGGGGCGCTGCAATAAGAAAAAATTGCTCATTAAAATTAATTGTAGCGAATTTTTTCCTCGAGAAGGCTCGACTGATTTAGACGCGGTTATCGATAGCTTATAACGTACTATTAGCGATCGGGCCCGGCTTCGCACGGCTGATTTATAGATTTCGTCAACAGCGCCACCTACCGGGTCTATTGTGAATCTAAACGCTCAAATCAATTTAATCACACACACAAAATTTCATCACAATCGATCCAGCCATTTAGCTGGATTTCACACGAATACACAAGAATAAATAGATAGGTATCAAGCTAACTTACTTACCTATCCTAATTCAACAAATCTTAAGAAATATATATATATATATATATATATATATATATATATATATATATAATATATATGTAGAAAGGGTAATTGAGTATAGTACAGAGACTAATTTTGTAGTTAGGAATAATAATTAATTCGTTTACACGAATGAATTATCCAACGAGTCGAGGATAAACTAGGAACGGAATACGACAAGCGCACCGTTCCACGTCAGAGCCAAGACTGTCTTAACGGTGGCCACTCCGTCCGTTTTATACAAGCAGGACGGGCGGCACCGCAGGTGCAATGCCGCAGATGTGCGGTACACGTGTCTTTTATAAGAATTCTGTCTAGCTAGACTTACGCCGTCGCACCTGCAACGGTGCACCGTCACGGCCATGCTGACATGCGTGCGTCCTCGCACGCGCTCCATCTCAATCTTACTTATCTGTAGAAAGGAAAACATCGTTCGATCATCCTGATAAAACAGTGTCTGGTCCGGTCCATATTGACCCTTCAGATTTGGGCGACAATCAGTTTTGTTCCGGCAGTAAGCCCTACAAAACTTTAATCATCTTTATGCTAGATCGGAATGATTAGTCTGTAGCTTTTTCTATTTTCTCTCTTTTTTTTAGTACTGTTTTTGCTAGTCCGGAATCACTATTCCCTGTAGCTATATCATTGGACCGGCAAACGCCCTGCAATGATAGAAAGAACCACTTTTTTTTCTTACTCTCTTTTTTTTCAATTCAGTATACAACAGGTACAGACTAACCATCCCGCAAACATGTCCCTGTCACAATCACACAAAAGTGTATCGTGAGGGACGTAGTGACATGATAACACCTAAGTATGTAAACCAACAGCAACACGACACATCCCAGTGCAGCACAGACCAGCCTTCCTGCAACTCCATGTTCCTTTCCTGCACAAGAATAATTCCTTCGCTAGAGTGTTGCAACGTCTCTAGTATTTTCTAGATGCACAGACACGGCTAACTCCGACTGCCGCACGTCCTCGTGCGGTTGACAGTGAACAGCATACGGTCTATCAGTTATCACCACCTGCAAACAGATATTAACTCTTGTTAAATATTACAACGGTCGCCCACCCCAGACTTCATTTAAGCCATGGACGCGCCAATATGGCTACCTCCAGGCAAACGCGCTCTAGCTTTTCGTTCTGCTGCGTTCGTGCCACAATCGCGCCAGCGAGCCGTCGCGCCGTAGCCGTACTAGCTCTAGCGAATCGTTGCACTGCTTTGTAAAATTAAAAGAAATCGAGATAAATGTATTGCGAACCATGGAATTCCGAGCTTCCAAAATTCATCACATATTCTCTTAAGAAACGGCAACAGTATGACATTTGAAAACATTGCAAAAAATAACAGAAACTATGTGTAGAGGCAAATACCACAACATTTCAAAGGGAAGGAGGTAACTGCGCAAAATCTACGAAAACCGACCTCAGACGTCCATTTACAGCGCCAAAGCACCATTTGTTCGGCGGCCGCTTAAATTGCCCTGTCGTAAGATCAGCCGATAAGTTACAGTCTGTAGCGGTGTAGGCTCAATCTTACCAGCGCTCGGCCGTACCTGACCATGTTCGATTAGCTGTCACAACGTCTTCCTCATTGATCATTGTTGTAGAGACTTCTACGAATGCCTCGACATCAAATCCCAATCTTGTTGACGACACAATATTCGGAGCAAACTGCAACACTGATCAACACATTAGAACACAAAAATGTCACTTATTATTTTCAATTCATAGCGTGTTAAAGTTAATCCTCCAACTTCTTTCGACATTTGTTAACATATTTAGGTACATCAAGAATAATGAAAATACTTGCGGGATACTTTTAATACAAATCGAACAAATTAAAAAAATTGGCTTAAATAATTTTACTTTATCTTTTCTCTACATTTTAATGATACGAAAATATCGTAAGTAGCATAGCAAATTTCATTACGGTATTTAACATAAAAACAGATTCATCAATGCGGAATGCATTACAGTCTTCTACAAATGTAATAATCCTCATACTATTCGAAGATTAAATGTGGGCAAAAATGGGGACTTTATCCCACTTCTGATGTAGAAAGGGTAATTGAGTATAGTACAGAGACTAATTTTGTAGTTAGGAATAATAATTAATTCGTTTACACGAATTATTTATCCAACGAGTCGAGGATAAACTAGGAACGGAATACGACAAGCGCACCGTTCCACGTCAGAGCCAAGACTGTCTGAACGGTGGCCACTCCGTCCGTTTTATACAAGCAGGACGGGCGGCACCGCAGGTGCAATGCCGCAGATGTGCGGTACACGTGTCTTTTATAAGAATTCTGTCTAGCTAGACTTACGCCGTCGCACCTGCAACGGTGCAGGTGCCGTCATATATATATATATATATATATATATATATATATATATATATATATAATGGAAATATTTATACAGCAAATGCTTTCAATCAAAAAAATCCGTCGGGGCTGCCATTCCCTGTCCTGAAATGAACTAAAATTGTACATTTTTATGAATTTGTGACTAACTGAAATAACGGCGAGTACGTAAATAAATGTAGTCTTTAATTGCTTTTTATTTATGGCTTAGCTTTTCTTCTTAATTGAAATAGGGAACAAAGATGGCAATGGCAGCCCCGACGAATTTTTTGGATTTATAAGTATATTACCTAATAGGTAGTTGAATAAGTGTAGTACCTATATTTTATATTATTGCTGTGTCTATCGCTACGACAAACTAATAGGTACACAAGAAAGGAAGGACTAAAGAAAGACATAATTAGTTGTTTATAATGACAGACCCCGCGGCAAATCAACCCTTTTAAAAATTCTTTTTATTTTTATCTTTCGTGACTTACTTCCTTTTGGTCGGGGTTTTTCAATATGTTTATTTAATCCTTTTTCGATTACAACTTTTACATCCGTCGTGGGTTTTTACAAAATTTTTAATTTTGTTTTTTATTCCTAATTTTGTTGTAAATTAAAAACTACAAATAGAAATAAGTGTGTTATATCATTATATTTAATAAGTTTTGAAGTGAAAAATTTTACGGGAGGGTTTTGAAATTTCAATCCGCAAACCTTTTTGTGTGACAAAAAAGTGGTGGGGGTAAAAAAATGCAACGCGTCATTCGGGTCGATCATTCAAATCGTGAACGCAGGCCATTACATACCATAAAGTATATTATAGTAATACAATTACAATTCCAAGATATTAACGGTCTTTCGTTCAAATACTAATCTATTATATTTTCTTTGAACTTTTTTTATAGTTTATAGTTTTTTTTTAGTTCTGCGGCATATGCTGTAAGAAAGATTAGAAAGATTAGAAGTCTCACAGATATTGAGACAGCTAGACTTGTGTATTTTAGTTATTTTCATAGCGTAAAATCTTATGGAATTTTGCTATGGGTAATGCGACTGATATTGAAGCTATTTTTGTTTTGCAAAAGAGAGCCGTTCGGGCGATTATAACCTAATTGTAAAGAGTCCCTCAGACAAAAATTTTAAGAAATAAACATATATTAACTTTGGCATCGCAATATATTTATGAAAATGTAATGTATGTACATAAAAACATAAATAGCTATAATAAGAATAAGGATTGTGCATACTTTAAACACTAGGAACAAACATAAGCTTGTAATGCCAGTTACTGGACTCCACAGAATAAGTAATTCATTTATGGGGCTATGTATACGCTTTTAAAACTAAATCCCAGAACATATTCAAAAATTGTCAATAAATAAGTTTCAAAGTTTTATTAAAGAAAAACTGTACAAAAAGGGTTATCATATTATCAAGGAATACATGAATGAAAATAACTCATTTAAAAATTGTATAAACGAAATTATTGTCAATGTGAAATATGTTTGAAAAAAAAGTCCCACTCGGTTTCTTGCTGGTTCTTTCTAGGACAGAGGTATTTTCCGAACCAGTGGTAAATAAAAAAAGACTTTCAATAAGCATTATGTAATAAACAATATTGAATAAAAAAATATTTATTCTATTCTATTCTATAGAATTAGGGTGACAAACGAGCACACAGTCCACCTGATGGTAAGTGGTTGCTGTGGCCCATCAAAATTCAGATGTGTTATCACTAATGAGGATTAAGATGGAATGCCTCGTTTCCAGTAAAAAAGGGTCTCCGGTTCTCTACACTCTCCATACGTAACACAGCATCGTTATGCTGCTATTTTCCGCTGGTATTCTGTGAGAGCGACGGCTTGACGGCTCCGTGGCGCAGTGGCTTAGTAATGAGTTATTGCGCTAGAGGTCGCAGGTTCGGATCCCGCACGGAACAAATATATTTGTACGGCCTACAGATAATTGTTCTGGGTCTGGATGTTTGTCCTCGTGCAATTTATGTTTGTAAACTGCCTCCACGATACAGGAGAAAATCCTAGTGTGGGGGTAACGTTTTTTTAAATGAAAAAAAAGAGCGTGATCCTTCCCCGTTCGAGTCGAACCATTCGTACTATAACTATACCAGTAATATAGCCGCAGCATGGCTTTAACACGTATTTATTTTAGAAAGAGTGATCGCGTTTGAGAAATAGCACCACTTACTACATTTTCTACCTACCACCATGATAGTTAATCAATTTTGGGTCAATAATATGACTTAGAATGAAGTACATGGTGTTTTTAAAAAAATAAACAAAGGGAGTATTTTTGAAACCCAATATGGCAAAACACACAGTTTAAGCTAATAAAAACGTATAATAGACGTAAAGAAGCAAGCAATTTAATACAACGTTATATAGCATAGTGTGAACGTGATTTACGCTTTACAATCTTTATAAACATAATCGTATAGCATAGTAATAATCATTAATTACGTTACGTATTTATGACAACGAAAGTCTCCGAGATAACGCCGGTTTGAAATATTGCGACTATTTTACAAGCGTTGCATCCATCAACCTTAAATGTTTTCCCATACATATTTTACTACAACTATTACACTAAATATATTTAAGGTATTGTTAAGATATAGAATAATATATAAGAAAGATAGCATTGAAGCTAGGACAGAGTATTTTTACGGCTCTGTAGTCTCGTTACTTAACATTATGTTGAGACAATAAGAAGCGTAGGTTTTGTTCCCGTACGACACAGGTCATTTGTTTATTCATTGATTCAAATCAGCCTTTTTTATAGAATACACTCCACCTGATGGTAAGTGGTTGCTGTGATCCATAGACATCCACATCTATCCTCAATAAAGAACCAATATGCAGATGCGTCGTCATCCGTGAGACTAAGATGGAATGCCTCTTTTCCAGTAAAAAGGGCCTCCGGTGCTCTACACTCACCATATAAAACACAGTAGTGATAAACTGCTATTTAACGCTGGTGGACAGTGGTAGACCCAGGCGGCAGCTTTTGTTGTCGCACGGATGGGCCGGCTCGAACCGGGGTGGTACCGCGACCTCACAGAATACCAGCGTGAAGTAGAGGTTTACCTCTGCGTTTCGCTTGGTGAGTGCAGGTGGCCGGAGGCCCTTTTTACTGGAAATGAGGCATTCCATCTTAGTCCTCACGGGTGACAACGCATCTGCATTTTGATTCGCAAACGAGGATTGATGTAGATGTCTATGGGCCGCAGCAACCACTTACCATCAGGTGGACTGTGTGCTCGTTTGTCACCCTTAAACTATATAAAAAAAAAACGCTGGTATTATGTGTGAGCGTGGTCCTTCCCCGGTTGAGCTGACCCTTTCGTGCTACCACTATACTACTAATATAGCTGCAGCGTGGCTCTACCGTGTGTAAAAATCCTATCTAAAGTCCCCCTCAGGTTAATAGAAACCAATTATTTTAATATTACAGATCGACACTTTTTTACTTTTTATATATGTATAAGAAGATAAACCATATTCGGATTACTCACAAAGTCGTGCGACGCCAACGCCAACTGCCACGTTACGAGCACTTAAGACAGCCTCTTATATTGACCGGGAGAATATTATAAGATTATCTGAACAAACAAAAATTCGAAAACAGCACTTACAACAATGGTGGATGTTAATGCTCTATTTCTAATTATTATTAACATATATTTATGCAAATAAGCATGCAAACTAGCACACGATCTATCTGTTGGTAACTGTATTTTGTGGCAATAGACTAACATAATATATTTCAACGCACGGGTGCTTTTTGAATCTGGACAATAGCGCCGCCTACTGGGTCTAATTAAAACCTTTCTAAAAGGCCGGCAACGCATCTGCAATTCCCCTGGTGTTGCGGTAGTTGATGGGCGGCGGTAGTCACTTACCATCAGGTGAGCCGTATGCTCGTTTGCCCCTCTCCTATAAAAATAAATAAATGTTACAGTCGCTTCAAAAATTGTAATGGTCTTACATGTAATGTAACAACTTGTCTTCAAGTTATTTTTTTAAATATAGATTGAATTTAATAATAAAATTAGGTATAATTATGCCCCACCACTTGGTAAATTTTCGATGTATTTAGGAATAAGGAATTAACATTTATAATACCTAGTATTATGTATATTTAAAAACAAAATAAAAGAACGAACAAGGTTAGATATTTTAATTATTATTTTAATGAAAGATTAAATTTTTTTTATTTCCATTCTGATAAATGTGTATATATTATAAGAATATTATATTTATTTATTAAGCAATTGCTTTTGTAACAAGGTCAGATTGATATAACGTAACAGAACAATAACTCAGCGGGACGGACTAGGGCTGGGCTTACAACATGAGTGAAAATAGAATGGAAAATTGGAGCATTTTGCAAAATGTGTTGTTATAAATCGTGCAAACAGAAACGCAAACAGAAACAGAAACTTTTTTTATTCAATATAGATTATAAATTATACTTTTTGAAAGTCACCATTTTGTTTAATTACCACTAGTTCGAAAAAAACCCTCTGTCCTGGGAAGAATAATCAAGAAACCCAGCGGGACTTTTTTTAAAAACAGCTTACAATCATGTATATTACACAATTAACAACACAACAAATTAGAAACAGCTTGGTAGCGAGCACTTCATTCCCAGGGGTTATTATCTTCCATAAATTCTTTAATTTTATAATAACCCCTTTTTATAAAAACGTAGTTTAATAGTTTTTGAACTTTGAGCTAGATAATTTTTTATATTTTTGAGATTTTGCTGTAAAATCGTATACATCGCCCCAAGAATGAATTACTGACTCGATGGAGTCGAGTAACTGGAACTACTAGCTTGTGTCTGTTCCTAGTATTTACTGAATGAATATCACTTATTTTTGTAAAACTACTTTTATTTTGTGTACGTACATTACATTTTTTCATAAATGTATTGAGAGGCCAAAGTTAATTTATTAATTTCATTAAATTTTTGTCGCAGCGACTCTTTAGGATTTAAATCACAAATTGATCTTATGGCCTCTCTGTAAAACAAATATAATTTCAATGTCAGCTGCGTGTCCCCATAGCAAAATACCATACGACATTATGCTATGGAAATAGCTAAAGTAAACTAGTCTAGCTGTTTCAACACTAGTTAGACTTCTAATCTTTTTTACGGCATAGGCTGCCAGAACTAAGTCTGCTTGCTAGTTTTGATATACGGGGGCTCCATTGAAGCTTCGCGTCTAATGTGATTCAAGACAAATGGTGGTATCTACAAAAACTTAGTCTTCTCCCATTTAAAATTACATTAGTATTTAATTGTTTGACATTTGGAGTCATAAATTTCATGCATTTCGTTTTAGTGCCATTTAAATGCAAATTAATAACATTAAACCAATTTACTAATTTAGATATAGCATTATTTACTTCGTCATATTTTAGCATTTGTTGACTTAATTTGAAAATAAAGAAGTGTCGTCGGCAAATAATACTATATCATGGTTATCTCCTACTATGTAAGGTAAGTCATTAATGTATACAATAAACAGAAGGGGCCGAGGATTGAGCCTTGAGGCGCGCCCATCTGTACCATCGACCCGGAAGAACTCATACTGTTAATGACAACTTTTGCGTTCTCTTACTTAAATATGAAATAATTAATTTAAGAGCATTACTTCTTACACCGTATTGTTGAAGTTTCCTAATTAATGTTTCATGGTAAACACAATCGAAGGCTTTGGACAGGTCGTTGGACATACAGAAGATGAATGGGTGCTGCCATCTGGTTGGGATCCTATAATTAACAAAATTAAATCCAAACCCAAGCATAACACTGCAAGACTTCAGGATACTGTAAATTCATTATGCGTAAATCGAACCAAAAATTATATTAAAAAACTGAAGGTAGCCGGGCTAACTGTGACATCGGGACGTCAAACATCTCAGTCCCTACCGTAACCATTGGGTTGCTGTAAAGCACTCGAAACGTCGGGAATAAAAATAATAAAATAAACGCGATAAAATCCGTAAAACAGTTTTATTCAATATATTAAAGAAATTTAACATTTGATCAAGAATATTTTTTTCAAAAATCTACTAAGTGCTGGCAGTACAGAAATAGGTCTAAAATTGGCGGGGTCTAATGTACAACCAGATTTAAATAAAGGTATTACTTTACTATACTTCATTAAATCAGGAAACACACCAGATTCGATACTAGTATTAAAAATAATAGCTTAAAGAGGCGCGATTGTGTCTATTATAGACTCAATAGCTTTAACGGAAATCCCCCACAGATCCGCAGTTTTCTTAACATCAATAGTTTTAAAATATTTTACAATATCTTTGATGATACTTTATGAAATGCGAAATTCTTTGTACAACGCATTAACATTTTGTTTAAGTAATGATTCGGCGACCACAAGAGAAGAATTCAGTGACTTAGTGGTTAATATCGGAATATCAGGAAAAACTTTCTAAAAAAACCATTGCAACGTCCTGATCTGATTCGGTTAATTTGTTATTAACACTTAACTGGTAGTTTTAATCGCGAGAGTTGATCTTACCAGTTTTCGCTATTAATTATACTCCATGTTATTTAATAAAGAAAAATGGTGATATCGACAAGACTCAGTTCCTTCCAATTTAAAATTACATTATTTTTGAATTGTTTTGAAATTTGGAGTTATGAATGTTATACATTACGTTTTAGTGCCATTTAATTTTTTTTTATAGGATAAGGTTGACAAACGAGCACATAGTCCACCTGATGGTAAGTGGTTGCTGCGGCCCAATAGACATCTACATCTATCCTCGTTTGCGAATCAAATGCAGATGCGTTGTCACCCATGAGGATTAAGATGGAATGCCTTATTTCCAGTAAAAGGGCCTCCGGCCACCTGCACTCACCAAGCGAAACGCAGAGGTAAACCTCTACTTCACGCTGGTATTCAAAAATTTAATGGCAAATCATGAACATTTAACCAATTTGCTAATTTAGGTAAAGCATAATTTACTTCGTCATATTTTAGTAATTGTCGTATTAATTTGAAAATTAAAGAAGTGTATCGGCAAATAATGCTATATCATAGTTTTCCCCTACTATGTAAGGCAAGTCATTAATGTATAAAAAATAGAAAGGGGCCGAGAATTGAGCCTTAAAGCACGCCCATTTGTAACATCGAGCCGGGAGAACTCATACTCTTAATGACAACTTTTTACATTCTATTACTTAAATATGAAATAATTAATTTAAGAGCATTACTTCATACACCGTAGTGTTGTATTTTCCTGATTAATGTTTCATGAGGAACGCAATCGAAGGCTTTGGATAAGTTACAGAATACACCCAAAGCATCCTGTGAATTCTTCCATACATTAAAGATATATTAATCAGCTCAACACCGGCGTCAGTAGTTGAGCGACACCTTATGGAAACCAAACCGATTTTAATGAAGTAATTTTAGTAAAATTATTTATATTAAAGAAATTTATCATTTGTTCAAGAATATTTTTTCATAAATCTTACTTTGATACTTTGATACGTTGATAGTACAGAAACAGATCTAAAATTGGCAGGATCTAATATATTACCAGTGTTCGCGCCAAACGCTAATGTCATGAATCGACGCTAGAGGTCGCTCGGCTCGGCGCCATACCGGTTGACGTTCGGGTGAGGGTTGGGTGTGGCGAGAGCGCACGAGCGCAAAGGGAGTAGTTTGCAAGCTGTGCTTGGACAGCACGCTGTGAAATTGTTCGGGAACGCGGAATAGTGCAGCTGCGTCGAGTAAATATACTCTATTGGATTCGTGACGCGCATTTCTTGTTGAGAGCTTCTCCCGGAACTTAGTTGTGTTTAACTCAGAATCGTATATAAGTGCATTCGACAATATTAACTACTAGTAACGGCATTGATAGTTCGGAAACATTTTCCGTTGTCGGTCGAACGCTGAGCTTATTGATACTGGAGAAGGTAGTGTTAAGTTCTAGAAATAATTTTTGCCACGCGAAACGGTAGTGACCTTTGATCCGGACATTCTGTATTCGTTTTGTGTGTTAAGCTTTATAACAAACGAGAGTTAGTGGCTTCTGGAAGTTAGTTAATTGTACGATAAAGTTAATGGACTGTCCTCGTGACGAACGAAGAAAGTGACTGTTGGTGGCTCCGCTGAAGATTACCACAATTTGGAGCGGTGCTGAAGTCCGAGCTGCTGCCGACGGTAACGGTCCAATCAGGTCTACCACAACCAGTCACACACGGATACACATAACTAACCCTTACTTCCCATGCACCCTACAACCACATGCGGCCTGACCGAACCCTGAGACAGCAGTCGCCTTGGATATAGGTAGGTAGCTCTGTTGGACTATTCTCCCTATTGAATTGTAGTAGGGATAGAACGTTTTTCATATAGATTATTGTGATAGGATAATAGGAGACCTGCATCTGCTTGTGAGGTCTTCCGTTCATGGGCCCCGGAAGATTCTACTCTTGGATAGCAGCTGCAGGCCATAACAATCTGGTAGCAGAGCGTGGTTCCGAGTTTGATTCCCTGGTCGATCACGACCGTAGTGTTGATAAATTTTAAACAATTTTGGTGGCAGGAGCGTTGGTTTGATTGGTTTAATTTTGGGTCTACAATCACACCCGTCCGTAATACGTAAAATTAAAATTCATTCCTTTGTTACCTTGTGGCTTGTTTTTTGTTATTGGCGGGCTAATGTCACGCCCGTAGATTGCGCAAGCGGGAGTTTTTCTACAGAGATGCGTTGTGTAGGTAGATGGTTATTATCACGTAATCGGATAATTATCGTTGTCGGATAGTTATAGTGGATTACTTATCGAAGGGTCGATTTACGAGCGAGGCATTTTTTGTTGATCGACCGTGATGTGTATCTTTATTTGTATTGTAATTTGTATTTGAACTAATGAGTAGTAATTTGTATTTGCGCAATTTGAATTTAACTTGATTGATCGCACTAGTATTTGTTATTTGTTAATTTGATTTGTGTCTTTTCTTTTGTGCTAACTTGTATTTAATTTAATAAGTAGTATTCGTATTGGTGTAATTTCTATACAACTCGATTTGATGGGAACTGCATTTGTTAACTGTTAATTTTTTTGTATTTGTTATTTTTGTAATTTGTGCTCGAGCCGCGTCGTAATTTGTATTTAATAGTGATGCCATCGCCCAAGCTACTAATCCGTTGCCTGCGGACTGAGTTACGCTGGGCCACCCAGCGCCCATGCTTTGATAGGTCGACCGGATAGGCTCTTTACCTTAAGGAAGCGGCTCGAGCAGGTCGATGTTCGAAGGGCCGCAGTGGAGGAGCTTACGCTGAGTATCATATAATGGTTTGGGCGTTTGGGTTAAGCGAATGAGTGAAGACCGGAATAGTGTAGAACATATATAGTGCGAAAGTTAATATTAAAAGGTGTCGAGGTAGACCGAGACTAACTTTCGAAGACCATGTGAGCAAATAGCTCGAAGAGGGGAGGGTCAAGAGTACTCGGATACCTAGATGTGTATGTATGAAGAAGATAATGAATCTGAAAGAAGCGTGTAGCAGCCAGGGCTAATCAACACTAAACCGTTTCCTTAACCGTTCCGGAATTGTGTCCGTCGACGCCGCCGCTCGCCGATTACACGCGCGCGCCGGTCCTGCACCTTTTTTATAGCCCCATACAGCAACGCAGCTACGAGAAGCTATCGACGAGTCTAACGCCTGCAAAACGGAGCGCGACATACATATAATAGTTATACATAACATTTTATTGATTAATGTTTATTGGTCAAAATGTATGTATTATAATTGGCTAAGTATATAAAATATTTTTTCTATTGGTAAATTAAGGATGTAGCCGGGCGTATAAATATAGGCAGGGTTAGCTGAATGAAATACACCATTTGCATGCACATAGTAAGGCATATCAAGAAATAGTTTCATTTCTCTGCCACTAGACCACTCGGAGTCTTTTTTTTTATAGGATAAGGGTGACAACGAGCACACAGTCCACCTGATGGTAAGTGGTTGCTGCGGCCCATAGACATCTACATCTATCCCCGTTTGCGAATCAAAATGCAGATGCGTTGTCACCCGTGAGGACTAAGATGGAATTACTTCATTTCCAGTAAAAAGTCTGTTAATAGTGGACCCCATACGCCACTATTACAAGCGAAAGAGGTATGTAAGGATCGTGACACTTGGCGATCTGTTCTCTCTGGCTACCCCCGTCAGGGATTGTGCGTGAAGATAAGTAAGTAAGTAAGTATATCGGGGATATTTGCCATAGTTGCAAAGTTTGGCAGCCGGGTTTTTAGTTACTGTAAGAAACACGCTGCTGCCCATATTTTTATTTGTTTTCTCTATATCGCCTTTTGCGAAATCCACAGGGTAATGTGAGGTATTGGAAAATCTTACACCACCAATACACTCTTAAAATGTTAATAAGAAATAGAATAGAATAGAATAGTATAATTTTTATTCAATATTGATTATTACATAATTCTTATTGAAAGTCATTTTTTATTTACCACTGGTTCGGAAAATACCTCTGCCCTGGTTAATTGCAGATGGCTCAGGACTTTGTTCATGATGTTTTTTTAGGGACGTTCTATGTTCAGTGGTTAGTCTGGTACAGTGACGATTATCCTCTCCTTTGATCCCTATTTAACGTGTATAGTAAATTTTAAAGGTACGGATTAAAAAAATAAAAACTTTTTTATAAAATATAGATTAACTAGCCGGCTAGACAGACGTTGTTCTGCCTTTTCCGACGACCCTTCGTATGAAAAAATTTTAAATTCGCTATAAAAAGGATTAAAGGTCACTTATCGGGATAAAAACTATCCTATCTCTCAAGTTGGACCGAACTGCACAGAGTGTGCAAAATTTCATTGAAATCAGTTCAGTAGTTTAGGAGTTCATCGCGGACAAACAACGTGACACGTAATTTTTATTTATAAAGATTATTATAAATAATACGCATTGAAAGTGACTCTTATGTTTCATTTATAACTTCATTAATGCAATCATCTGTTGTCACATAGTTAACTTAACAAATGTTATAACAAAAAAAATAACACAGTACTGTTTAAAAAAAAACTATATTCTGCTTTTAAATAAAACTAGTTTTACGGATTTTATCGCGTATATTAACTTATTTTATATTCCCGACGTTTCGAGTACTTTACAGCACCCATGGTCACGGGGGAGACTGAGTTGTTTGACGTCCCAAAGTCATAGTTAACCACGGCTACCTCCAGATTAAAAATTATTAAATTTATTAATTTTTAATTTTTGTTCCGATCTACACAGTACTACTACTGTGTAGATTTTTTTATACAAGAGGGGGTAAACGAGCATGCGGCTCACCTGATGGTAAGTGACTACCGCCGTCCATGAACAACCGAAACGCCAGGGGAATTGCAGATGCGTTTTTAGAAATGCCTTTTAGGAAGATGTAAGCTCTTTTCTTGAAGGTCCCTAAGTCGTATCGGTCTGGAAAAATCGCCGGTGGTAAACAATTCTACGAAGAAGTTGTACGAGGAATAAAACTCCTAGTCAAACGCACAGTCGTGGACTGCCAAGCATCCAGATGGTGAGGATGGTATCGTAAGTTTTGACGCGATGTGCGTTCGTGAAATTTGGCGGCTGGAATTAATCCAAACAATTCCTCAGAGCACTCCCCGTGAGAGATTGGATAGAAAATGCAAAAGGATGCAACATCCCTACGCAGCGACAGCGTATCGAGCCAATTAGAAAGAGCCGAAAACATCGGAACAAAAATTAATATTGGGACGTCAAATACCTCATTCCTCCCCGTGACAATGGGTGCTGTAAATAATTACTCCAAACGTCGGGAATATAAAATAAGTTAATATACGCGATAAAATTATGTACAACTAGTTTTATTTAAATGTATAGTGTTCACGTAAATATAAGAAATCATTACAATATATTCTGCATTCACTGAAGTTCTACAATTTATCACAATGATCGAGTGGCACATACTTACGTTTTGAGATATTTTTCTTCAGCTTAACGATGCACGAAATTTAAGGATCTTGAACAGTCACGTGCTTCGCCTCTGCTAGAATATCTATAAATTTTCCCCAGTTAGCGATAAGTTTGTTCGAACTTTACAACATAATATATTTAAGACGAATTTTAAGTTATGTTGTTAGGTAAACTGTAAGGGACTTAATTTTTAATTTTATTTTTTTATTAAATAAAACACTAGCAATGCTATTATTAGTAATAATATTCCCTTTAACCACTACCGGTAAGCTGAAAATGCTTGTGATAGGAGTGGCTCACGACACTAATCGAATGGCGGATTCCAACCCGCAATGTTTTGAGTTCGCAGTCTGCACCCTGCCGTAATTTTTCACAGCGTCACTACACAACAATGAATTATAAGTTCGTTTGGTCTCCACTTAGTTGAGACTGTGGCCCATAGACATCTCCATTTAACCTCGATTGAAAATCAAAAAGCAGATGTTTTGCCACTTTTGGGAACTAAGATCGAATGCCTCGTTTTCAGTAAAATGGCCCCCTATTCTCTACGCTTAACAGCAGCATTAAGCTGCTATTTAACACTGGTATTCTGTCAGCGTGTGGTCATAACCCGGTAGGGTTCACCCATTCGTGCTATCACCATAATAAATCTGCAGCGTGGCTCTACCACGTTTAGTAAACTAAAGTGACAGCTCAATCTATATCTGCCAATCTTATCTGTTAGGCAAAGGCTTCCTCTAAATTCTGAGTGTTTTCCGAGTGAGCAGAGGCAAGGAAGTGTTGGCCGCGTCTATTAGCGAGATTAAATGAAAGTGGCTGTTGACCTCACATCCATTTACCATCGGATGGAATTTGTAATTTGTTGTCACCATTATTTCTATACAAAATTATTCAACTACAAATGTGTGACACTTCAAGCCAACAACAACTTCGCACAATATCGAACCTTACGTCTTTCACGTGATTACCTACAACGTAATTTCAATATCGAAATAATACGAGTATAATTAGTGTTCAGTGATAACGATACGATAACACTACACGGCAACGATACGTTGCCGTGTAGTGGCGGTTAAGAATATCCACTACCCCATATCTTCCCGTGGGTGTCGTAAAAGGCGACAAAGGGACACAGGCAGGAGATGGGCAGCAGCATCTTCCTGGTAACGGCAAAATACAATAAAAAACTGCGGTTGCCAACCCGCTCGCCAAGCGTGGCAACTATGGCAATATACCCCCCATAATGAAAGTTACGAAGAGACGGCGCCCAGTCCCCGGCGGCCCCGCTATTCCTGGCTACGGTGGCGACCATGGTAACGGCGGGGCAGGGGGTGCTAAGAATCTCCGGTGGAGGTTCGGTTGCCATCTACATCGACTTGACCTGGCAACATACAACGCACGGACCCTGAGGACTGACGAGAAGATTGTGGAGCTGGAAGAAGAGATAGACAAGTTACGCTGGCATATTATAGGATTATCCGAAGTCCGAAGAGAGGGGGAGGACACGGTAATCCTCGAATCCGGCAACTTGCTCTATTACCGGGAGGGTGACCATCTGTCCCAAGGAGGTGTCGGATTTATCGTCCACAAGTCTCTCGTTAACAACGTTGTAAAGATTGAGAGTGTGTCGAGGAGGGTTGCATACCTTATACTCAGAATCACCAAACGGTATTCGCTGAAGGTCATACAGGTTTACGCACCAACCTCGGCACACCCCGATGAGGAGGTGGAGGAAATGTATGAGGATATTTCTAGAGCCATGCATTCCTCCAAAACCCAATATACGGTGTTAATGGGAGACTTCAATGCAAAACTAGGCACAAGAGAGAACGGTGAGCTGAAAGTGGGGAAATTTGGAATAGGGCAACGGAACCCAAGGGGCCAGCAGCTGGCCGACTTCATGCAGAAAGAGGGACTCTTTATGATGAACTCTTTCTTCCAGAAGCGGCCCCACAGGAAGTGGACCTGCTCGAGCCCCGACGGTTCGACAAAAAATGAGATTGACTTCATTATGACGACCAAACGACATCTGTTCAGTGATGTCTCAGTGATCGCGAGGGTGAAAACCGGCAGCGATCACCGAATGGTTAGAGGCACACTGAACCTAAACGTTAAGTTGGAGAGGTCTCGTCTAATGAAGTCAACGCTCCGTCCCCCTCGTGCTCTAATCCAAAGTCCCGAAACCTTTCAGCTCGAGTTACAAAACCGTTTTCAGTGCCTAGAAGACTGCAATGAAGTGGACGATTTGAATGACAAGCTCGTGGAAACTGTCCATGCGGTCGGAGCTAAGTTCTGCAAGACCCGCCGCAGAATAACACAAAAACTCTCCGATCACACTCTTAATCTCATGGCTGTTAGACGGGAGATGAAGCTACATTCTTCAACAGATTTGGCAGCATACAGGCAACTGAACAGACAGATCTCCAAATGCATGCGGCGGGACTTACGCAACTTCAATACAGCTCGTATTGAAGAAGCGATCAAGCGGAACCAAGGCTCCAAAGTCTTTGCCAGAGATCTGTCTGCCATAAAGAGCCAACTGTCAAAGCTGAAGACCGAATGTGGCAGCATCGTTTCCGGGGCACCTGAGATTTTGAGTGAGATTGAGAGGTTCTATGGGCAGCTGTACACGTCATCGTTGGAGCCACACGCAAGTGTGAGTAACGATCCAAGAGCGAGTCTTATCCGACATTATTCCGATGATATCCCGGACGTCAGTCTGAGCGAGATTAGAATGGCTCTCCAGCACCTTAAAAACGGCAAGGCCCCAGGCGAGGATGGAATTACAGCGGAGCTTCTGAAAGCGGGTGGAAAACCGGTACTTGAAGTCCTTCAGAAGCTCTTTAATTCCGTCCTCCATGGTGGCATTACACCGGAGGCGTGGAGCAGAAGTGCGGTGGTCTTGTTCTTCAAGAAAGGCGACAACGCTCTCTTGAAGAACTACAGACCGATTTCCCTTCTGAGCCGCGTCTACGTGCTGTTTTCGAGAGTCATTACGAATCGTCTCGCGCGCAGACTTAACGACTTCCAGCCTCCCTAACAAGCCGGTTTCCGAAAAGGCTTTAGCACCATAGACCACATACATACCCTACGGCAAATTGTACAGAAGTCCGAGGAGTACAATTTGCCACTATGTCTGGCGTATGTGGACTATGAGAAAGCCTTTGATTCCGTCGAAATTTGGGCGGTACTGCAGTCCCTTCAGCGGTGCCAAGATGACTGTCGGTAAATCGAAGTGTTGAAGTGCTTGTACAGTAGGGCTACGATGGCTATCCGAGTACAGAACCAGAGTTCGAAACCTATCCAATTGCAGAGAGGTGTAAGACAGGGTGACGTCATATCCCCGAAACTCTTCACCGCTGCATTGGAAGACGTTTTCAAGCTTCTGGACTGGAAAGGATACGGTATCAACATCAATGGCGAGTACATCACTTACCTTCGATTTGCCGACGATATAGTCCTTATGGCAGAATCGCTGGAGGACCTAAGCACTATGCTCAATGACCTCAATAGTGTTTCCCAACGGATAGGTCTTACGATGAACATGGACAAAACAAAGATCATGTTTAATGTCCATGTCACACCTATGCCGGTAGTTGTTGGGAACACTAAGCTCGAAGTTGTTGACGAGTATGTTTACCTGGGACAAATAGTCCGACTAGGTAAGTCCAACTTCGACCGAGAGGTCAATCGACGGATTCAACTCGGCTGGGCAGCGTTCGGGAAGCTACGACACATCTTCTCGTCAGACATACCTCAAAACCTTAAAACGAAATTGTACAACCAGTGCGTGTTGCCAGTGATGACTTACGGAACTGAGACGTGTTCCTTCACTGCTGGCCGTATGAGGAAGCTCAAGGTCGCTCAGCGAGCTATGGAGAGGGCTATGCTCGGAGTTTCTCTGCGTGATAAACTCGGAAATGAGGATATCCGCAGTAGAACCAGAGTGACCGACATAGCCCAACGGATTAGTAAGCTGAAGTGGCAATGGGCCGGCCATATAGCTCGAAGAACCGACAACCGATGGGGAAGAAAGGTTCTCGAGTGGCAGCCTCGTACCGGCAAGCGAAGTGTAGGGCATCCCCCCACTAGATGGAGTGACGACCTGGTAAGATATGCAGGAAGTCGATGGATGCTGGTGGCTCAGGAACGTGCTTTGTGGCATTCTTTGGGGGAGGCCTATGTTCAGCAGTGGACTTGTGAAGGGCTGTAATGATGATGATGAATGATGATAACGATACAAAAAATTAACTCACAGAATTATGTAACTAATAGTCTCCTGTATGTCAAAATTGAACCGTAGGTATTCATTAAGTTTTTAGGTTTGTATATTAAGCAAGCTAAGTTTGTATATTACAATTTAAAAATAAAACTTTTGCACAACCGACTTCAATATAAGTTATTAAGAATAACTCAAAAACTATTGATCAGACCTTAATCAAATTTATATGAAACCATATGTGAAGCACCAGCTTTCAAATAAAAATATAATGATTGAAATCAGTTCACTCAGTAAAAAATTGTATGAGATAACACACATAAAAAAACATACAGTCGAATTGAGTACCATCTCCTTTTTGAAGTCGGTAGAAAAGTAGTAACCATACGAGTATTCTCCTTGATATTTACTCTGAGACCCTGGCAGTGTGAAAGTAAACAAACGACATAATTTGTTTAAGTGACAAATATGCGCTTTACATTCGCAGTATGAACGTGAAAAATGTATGTTTGATTTTATTTTATTTATATTACTGTTTGCAACACATTTATACAAATAAAAAATTGAAGTGTCTGTTTGTAATATCAAAATAAAAGCTTTTTATTAAATGTATATGAAAGTATATACGGTACTTATAATAAAAACTTGCTGTATATACTTTCAACACAATTTAAAAAAAATCTCTCTGTCGGTCTGTTTATTCTGGATAATCTCCAAAATGAATGGACTGATTTTCACGTGACTTTCACTGGCAGATATCTTATGTTATAGGGAGTAACTTAGGTTACTTTTGTTTAAAAAAAATAATTAGAATTCCGCGCAAAAAAACTTAATACCCATGAAATCCAATCGTAATAAATTACACGCCGGCGAAGTCGCGAGGAACAGCTAGTATATATACATTTTAGCTTTCTGCGCGTCATCTTCTTAAAATAATATATATTTAATTACACACAAACACACACAAACACACACACACACACACACACACACACACACACACACACACACACACACACACACACATACATACGCACTCACGCACGCACGCATGCACGTACGTCCGTCCGCTCGGCCGCAAGCCCGCATGCGCACGCACACACGCACACACACACGCACACGCACACGCTGACGCACACTCTCACGCACACGCACACGCACACGCACACGCTTACGCACCTTGTCACCCTTACCCTTAAAAATCTTTTTTGTACGATTACTTAAAATCTGGGTGAAAAAATTATACAGTTACCTTCTAAAATCCAATAAATTTCTATAATCGATAGAAGGAAGTTTGTTTTGCGAATGGCAAACCCTTCCAACGCTTTTCAGCTTTCTGCAAATTGTCTGAAGCCAACGAAATCTTCTGAAAAACAAACTGAGTCTTAAATAAACCAACCTGTCACGCCGGCGGCAGCAGCAACTTCCCTTCGAGTACTGTTTATGTAATTTAATTGCAATCGCCTTGAGCAAACTCCAACATCCAACTCTCCGTCTTTGTCCTCCTTTAATCGACTTTATTTTTTTCTGTTTAAAAGCACTTTGTCTTTTCTTTACTTACGTCAAAGGAGTTTGTTTATCTAGTATCATTTTAGAATTACCTTATCCATAAGAGTTTGGTATTAAAATCACATATTATATCAGTTCTCTACAATTCTATCAATAGCCCACACAAAACTCTACACTGCTAATACTATCAAAATAACACTACGGGATTGTACACTACAGGCATCAGAACATTTTTTTCGACAACGGATTAGCGGTTACAAAACACAACGTGTTAAAAAAAAATCCTGTGATTCCCGTTAAGCGTTTTATCAGAATCAGTATTCAAACGTATAAAAATAAATTTACTTAGAAAACACGGCCATAAAAAAATTAAATAAAATTTTATTTTCAAGTTGTATATGGTTTTATAACCTCTAACTGACAGGCGCATCGGTAAAGTGGCGTCTTTGACAATATTATTAGTCCGCGGTCAAAGTAAGAAACACAAAACTAGGAGTAGTTCAAAAACTTTATTAAACAAAGTTTGTGTAAAAAGGGTTATTATAATATTAAGGAATTTATGGATGATAATAACCCCTGGGAATGAAATGATAGCTATTTCTAATTTGTTTTGTGTGGTTCATTGCGATTACATGACTGTTAAACTGTTACTGTTACTCACTAGTAAACTGTTATTTTGAAAAAAATTCCCGCTGGTTTTCTTGCTGGTTCTTCTCAGGACAGAGGTTTTTTTTCGAACTAGTGGTAATTGAACAAAAGAGTGACTTTCAATTAGTATTATTTATAATTTATATTGAATAAAAAAGTTTCTGTTTCTATTTTAAGCCACGTGGCTCAGCTAGTTTTACACAAAAAAGATAAGAAGTATCTCATTACCACCAAAATAACAGTATAGGATAACTTGTAGCGTATTCTTATAAAAACAGTATACTTCCCAGTCCTGTAATTTGATATGTTTTTCACTAATAAATTGAAAAGGCAATATAGAAGCCCTCATAACAAGTAAGGCACGTGAATTATCAATTAGCGGCACCAGCGCCGACTCAAAGAACATTTCCTTTTTATTATAAAGTTTGCAAGAGTTACCGCGCAATGCGCTGTAATACAATTTACGTTTAAAAATTTCCTTTCATGTTTTGCAAATATCTCGAATAATTCTTTTATAAATTATTGCTCTACTACTATTAAAAATCGGTAGATAAAACAAAAATAAATTTGAAGAAAGCTACTCTAGGTCACACCATTTAATATAAAACGAATCATAATTTTCGGTTCAAATTGACGGAGATATTGCGTAAAATACGTACAAATGTAACAGACTAATAAAAATTACTGTTTCCAATCCGCTTGCCAAGCTTAGAAACTATATCAAATATCGCCCTGTGAAGCAATATATGGGGACGACCTATATTCTGCAGTGGACTTATAATAGGCTGTCATGGTAAATAGTATGGTATTTGTTTTAGCGACTATGTTTGAATAACTCTTAAAGACATCATTTTTAATTTCAACGTTATCCTGGTACTAAAAAATAAAATCTGTTTTTACAAAACTCTTCAAAAAAGGATTCCCATAACGTTATTTCGATCACCACAAACGAAAACAAGCAGGTTTTCTAATCTGCGATGACGTGGCTTCCATATAGTATAAGGGTATGAAATTAATATGCGATATTGGAACTTACCACTAACGTTGGCAGCAACAATTGGCAGTTTCCTGAGGCTTGGAATAGATAATTCCCAATATATTTTGTACAAAGTAAAAAGAACTTTATTTTTTGAATAGTAACGAATATTTTCGTGGAGTATATAATATCTTGTAAAGCTTATGAAGATATGGAAACATCGTGGAATGATCGTTTTAGTTTGATATATACGTGTTCTAATGTTTATCAATAATTCAACATTTTTTTCATTTTTAAGTGTTTTAAGGTTTTGTATCCAATAAAAGAAAACAGATCCCTTGCACGATCACGTTCATCTTCTGTCCTGCCAAGACTATTTTCCTCACTGCACGGGTTGGAGTATAAAGTTGAATATAGCTGCAGCCGAAGAAGCTAAGACCTCAACTTTTAACTTTTTTTTTAACAGAAACGATTATTTTCGGGAGTATATATCTTATACATAGATATAATGGGTGGCGCTTACATTATCACGTTAAGTAGCACAGCAGTGATTACAAGTTGATATATGTCTTTTAAAATAATAAAATATACAATTATAAAAGAAAATAACAAATGCATTTTTCAAACAAAATAAATAGCATAAAAAATTGACGAGAAATAAATCATCCTTGATAATATTACTTTATTGAACTGAAGTGACCTGTAAAAGCAGCAACAACGCTCAGTGCTGACGTGACATCGACATAGGTAATTATAATACTTACACTTGACCATACATAGGTAATTAGGCACGCATAGGGCTATGCTAATCCGATGTTATCAACGAATCATAAATTTCATGGTATTGTTATTATCCAAATAATCCCTTTAATCTTGAAATCACTCAAGTTTAATAATCAAAACAAATCAAATTTAAAAAAAGTATAGTCGGTGTATTCTGACGACGTGAAATTGTGATACAAGGCATCATAAAATTTAAAAAAAATAAGACATTAAAAAAATAAAAGCGTGCAATTGCGCACGGGCTGTCACGCCATTAAGTTATTAAATATGATTATTTAGCGTATTATTAATGTGTCCTTTCACAAATAAAAAAAAAACAATACAGTAAGTCTACTTTCACACAAACTGTCACACCACCTTATCACACCTGTTATTATCGTGTCCTGTCACAAACAAATTAAAAAACTTATTAAAATGTCCACAAAACAAAAAAAGCAACAATTACAACTTAAAGGAATTGTACGCGAAATACGAAAATTAGGTCAAGCGACTCATGAACCATTTCCAAGGACGCCGGCGTCAGACTAAGTGACGTACTTTCTTACTAATCGTCGCAAGCGTCAGAAAAATATGAATTTCGACACCCTGTCCCGTTTCTTGTCACTTCGCGCATAGATAATTATGCCTTACGTCCTTTATTTTAAGTAAATTTTTCGCTTGAATTTGTTTTCACACACCCGCAGCGCGCGGTCTCTTAGTTTTTAATTTTGCGCATAAAATAATGCCTTAAATTGTTAGCCGTAAGTACATTTTTTGCTTGATTTTTTCTTTATTTAAGTACTGTGAATTGGCAACGTTTAAACTAGGTATCTTCGCCTTCAAATGCCTTGGGTCTTTGACCTTCTATTATTCATCATTTTCTGTAATCTTTGCCTTGGTCTTTCGATTGTGTTCATCATGAGATATTAATTAGGAAACTAGAACATCACGGTGTAAAAAATTTGGCGCTTAGATTTATTATTTCGTATTTAAGTAACAGAACTCAAAAAGTCGTGATCAATGGTAAAGGTTCCTCCGGATCGGTAGTATCAATGGGCGTACCTCAGGGCTCGATTCTTGGCCCATTCCTGTTTTAATCTATATTAATGACTTACCTTATCTTGTAGGGGACAATCACGATATAGTATTATTTGCTGACGGTACCTCTTTAATTTTCAAACTCAAACGATAGTTAATTAATTATGACGATGTAAATAATGCTCTATCGAAATTAGTACATTGGTTTAACGCCAAAAATATGCTCTTAAACGGCAATAAGACAAAGTGTATTAAATTTACAATACCTAATGTAAAACATTCGAATACCAATGTGCTGTTAAATGGGGAGGAGTTGAGTCTTGTGGATACCACTGTTTTTCTCGGTATTACTATTGACGCGAAACTTCAATGGGGCCCCCATATATCTAAATTAGCAAGCAGATTTAGTTCTGCAGCATATGCTGTAAGAAATATTAGAAGTATCACAGATGTTGAGATAGCTAGATTAGTGTATTTTAGTTACTTTCATAGCGTAATGTCTTATGGAATTTTGCTATGAGTTAATGCGACTGATATTGAAGCTATATTTGTTTTGCAAAAGAGAGCCGTTTGGGCGATTTATAATCTGAATTGTAAAGAGTCCCTCAGACAAAAATTTAAAGAAATAAACATATTAACTATGGCATCGCAATATATTTATGAAAATGTAATGTATGTACATAAAAACATAAATAGCTTTAATAAGAATAAGGATGTGCATACTTTAAACACTAGGAACAAACATAAGCTTGTAATACCAGTTACTAGACTCCACAGAATCAGTAATTCATTTATGGGGCATTGTATACGCTTTTACAACGAAATCCCAGAACATACTCAAAGTTTGTCAATAAACAAGTTTAAAAGTTTTATTAAAGAGAAACTGTACAAAAAGGGTTATTATAATATCAAGGAATATATGAATGAAAATAACCCCTGGGAATAAGGTGATCGCCACCATGCTGGTTCTATGAAAAATCATTTAAAATTGTATAAACGAAATTATTGTTAAATGATGTTTGAAAAAAAATCCCGCTGGGTTTCTTGCTGGTTCTTCCCAGGACAGAGGTATTTTCCGAACCAGTGGTAAATATAAAAGTGACTTTCAATAAGAATTATGTAATAATCAATATTAAATAAAAATTATTCTATTCTATTCTATTCTATTTTATTCTATTCATCAGGTGATATCTGTTAGATATGTTATTTAATATTAAAACTAAAAAAAAAATGCAACCGCGACTAAAGTTTTAATTGTTATATATATTTTTTTAGTTTTGTATGTTTGAATAAATGTATGTAGGATACGTCTTTTTCGTTTAATGTGATAAGTTTGTCGTCACTCGGTATACGTGCTCATGCTCTAATGTCAATCAATCATTCAGCAATCTTATTAAGTGTTTAAGGTTCTGTATCCAAAAACGGGAAACAGAACCCTTTCACGATCAGGTTCATCTATCTGTATTGCCAAAACGATTTTTCTCATTGCACGGGTTGAAGTATAAAGTTGAATATAGCTGCAACCAAAGAAAAAAGTCGGCTCAACCGAGGTAAGACCACGCTCTCGCAGAATACCACCGTAAAAAAGCAGCGTAATGTTGCTATTTTCGTATAATGTAAGGTACACCTGAGAACCTAGTTACTAGTAACAAGGTATGCTAAAGCATATGTAGTTTAATTATTTATCAAGGATGGAAGTTGACGTTTATGACCTTTTTTTACATGGAGAAATGCCTACGCATACCCGCCTCGCGGTGGCAAGTACGGGTTATGTCGGAGTCGCACCGACTAAAACCCCATGATGTTCCACCTTCGCTGCATATTGGCAGGGCCACGGGAATGCTTTCGCACGCATCCGTAGCCCCACCAGTTCCGGCCGCCCCATGGCAGCCCGCTCTCGGGGGAGGACCTCTTCTCCTCATTCTCCTTCTCAGGCAAGGCGCACCAGGAAAACAAGGCACGCCTCCCTCCACGGCCTCTAACTCCACCTGCGTATCGGACCCCCCGAGTCCGTTACGCGGAAGCCATGAGACCAGGAAAATCGAACGCTTAGTAGCACTCGCTTTCCCGACCCCAGCAGCGGATCTGGTCTCTGGCTCCACCGCCAATCAAGTTTCGGCCCCAGAAGGTAGGGAGAGCGGCGCCTCGCAATATCGACAGTTCTCTCCCCTGGAGCCCCCCCCCCACCACCACCGCATCAACAGTGCGACTCCATCAGAGTCGCGGATGATAGGGCGAGTAGCGCATCGCCATACCAACACTCCTCTTCCTCCGCGACTCCACCTCGGCTGCAGCGGTAGGAGGAGAGAACGCCCCTCTCACTGCAGTCCACCGATCACATCCGAAATGGACTCGCCAAGCCCACTCATAGTAGCCACCTCGGGCCGGCCCTACACCACGGGCCAGCCAAAGCGTTCCCCTTTGTTCCCCGTATGTGACCAAGCCACGGTTAATAAGCCACCTCGCCACGACAAGGCGGTAACCCGTTCGAGGGGGGAGACGTTTATGACCTACAGCACCCACTTACCATCAGGTAGAATATGTGCTCGTATGACACCTTACACCTTTCTTTAAAAAATGACATGACTAAACTCACACTAACCTAGCGGTGATTATTAAAACAATATTAACTGACTTCAAATAGTTAATATTTTCTTGTACAAAATGTGTATCGATAGTCGATAAGAGTTGATTACATAATTAGAGTAAATGGAAGTATTTAATTCGTTCTAGTAATACAATTTTACGTTACGACTTAATGTAATTGTGTTAAATGAGATTTTATACGCACGAATTTAATACAAAGTATAACTATTTGCAGGCTTATTATCATTTTAAAGAGTTCATCCATTCATTCATTACAGCCTGTTAGTTCCACGCTGCACATAGGCCTCCCTCATAAATTGCCTTAAGGGAGGATTTCGCCAAAGTTGCTATACTTAGCAAGCTGGTTGGCAACCGATTTTTTTTATATTTTTGTGTTGTTATCAGGAAAACGCTGCTGCCCATCACCAGTTTCATTCTCCCTCTGTCACCTCTTACGACACCCTAGCGACGAGTGGATATTCTTACAAGACCACAAAACGTGCATTTTTAGACTCCATTTGTGCCACCTTTATAGAACCCGTTCATGATTGCAATGCGACTGTAACTCGTAACAAAATCTTAAAGCATCTTATAGGTATTTATTACATGATATACCTATATTATAATTATTATAACAATTAGTGACATAACATAAATGACAAATACTATCTCATATTGATCATGATATGTATAATAATTTAATTTCTTAATCCTAACCCCTAACATCTTAGGGTTCGTTTGAAATTTGAATTCATTTTTGTTAAACACGCAAAAACTCTTATGGCCATATGAATATCCTTAGCGTGCCTAATGCATACAGTGGCTATATTTTCGCGTTATATTTCACAAATATACCGCTTTTGGTGCTTCTGTTGAGCTGTTATTCTCCAATTCGGTAAAAGTGGTTTTTAAAATTCTCATAGATCTATTGTATAGATGTAGACTATTTATTAATACTAAGTATTATCTTGAGTATTTTATACAATTTTTATAACTTAATTGAAGCACCTTTTTTTGATCTCATAGTTTTTTTTTATAGGAGAGGGGGCAAACGAGCATGCGGCTCACCTGATGGTAAGTGACTACCGCCGCCCATGAACAACTGCAACACCAGGGTGGGAATTGCAGATGCGTTGCCGGCCTATATATAGTGTTAATAAGTATATTTATGACTCGGTTTTATATCCAACGCCTGTACAAACGCTTAACAAACCCCTTTTTATCTCCAAAGCCATCATACGCACTAATAAACAACTACTTTATCACTGTGCTTTTAAAGAGGTATTAGAATCTGTTATATACAGGTTAAGAAAGATACAAACTACCTTCAGCAGCTGTTATAAAGCAAGAGAGCGATACTGTTTCTGCTTATATTGATAGTTTGCTTCGTGGGTATGAACTCTAACTATCAATGGGCCACCGTATCCATATACCATCAGTTGAGTAAGAACTTGTTTATCATCCTTATTCTATAAAAACAATAATATCATAAAAGCAGAAAATGCTAAACTGCAGCCATATTTTTATTTACGTCCCTATACGACTACTGCGCGCATTTATATCTTGAAAATTCGTAGATGAAAGTTATACTTGTTATGTTGTTGCGAAAAACTATTCAAGCCTTTGGCAAGGGAACAGTAAACAATGTAATAAATCTCCTTATGACGAAATGTACGACATTTGTGGAGTTCGGGAAACATGTTTGTTATTGCTCTAGTAAGAGCCAACGGTTAGGGATTGTCGAGCGGCAATAATACTATAAGATTAAAATATCATATTTCTTTTAACTAAAGTGACCTGCAACCAACCTTGAACAAAGAAGGCTACAGATTCGTTGTTGAGGAAAACTAAGATGGCATGTCTCTCAGCCGTAATTACTATAACTTTCAGAACAGAATACAAATGTGATATAATACGCACTGCTACTTGGCGGAAGAAAGAGTTGCAAATGACCTCCAAGCAAGAAAAGGATTTATATAACTAGGGTGACAAACAAACATACAGTTCACCTGATGATCACTGGATGTTGTGGCCGGTAGACATTTCATCCATCCTCGATTTAGTAACAATATGCAGATGCGTTGTCACACCTAAAGACTGAAATGGAATACCTCATTTCCAGTAAAAAGGGTTTTCGATCCTCTACACACACTAACCGAAACACTGCAGCATTAAGCTGATATTTTACCCTGGTGTTCTGTAATAGCGTGTTCCTATCCCGGTCCAGCGGATCGATTTGTTTTACAACCATGCAATAAAGATAAAAAAATCTTAAATAAATGTAAAATGTTTTTAATTTATGAAGACCCGTAGGAAGTAGGACTTAGGAGTTCCCTCCCCGAACGGGTTCCAGCCTTGTCTGACGGGGGGGCTTAGTAGCCATGGCTTGGTCACCTGCGGTGAACAAAGAGGAACCCACATGGCAGGCCAGAGGTAAAGGGCCGGCTCAAGATGGCCACTCCGAATGGGATTGGTGATCCCACTTAGGATGTGTGTTGGTGGGCTGCGGCGAGATGGGTGTCCTCTCCCCCTACCGCCGCAGCCGAGGTGGAATCGCAGAGGAAGAGAAGTGTTGGTATGGTGATGCGCAGCTCGCACTATCCTCCGCGACACTGGTGGGGCCGCACCCACACGTGGTGAGGCTGCAGGGGGAAAGGAGTGTCTTGGCGGCGAAGCCATTAAAACCTTAATTTTTATAAAATATCAATCCATTGAAGCGAAGTTATTTTATGACATTATAAACCCTCTCTTTTGCAGCTATGTGCGTAGTTCCGGGCTCAGGATTTGGTCAAAAAACGGGCACTTTCCATTTTAGAACAACCATCTTGCATACGAAGGAGGAGTTCCAGCACATGATAGATTCTATTTGCTACTTCCATCTACAGTTTCTGCATCAGTACTCATGAACACTACATTGGTATTGGTACATGAGTATTAAATACCTTGACTAAATATTCCTTTGAACGTATTACTGTTTATAATTCAAGAGGATATTCTGGCATGTATAGTCTCTTGTCTTTCCTCAAATTATCCCTCTGTTCATTCTATTCCCTTGATAATAACATTAAAGCAAATATTTTTACGGTTCAGTATAACTATCTATGTTCTTTTGTTTTATTTAAAAGTTTAAATTACATCCCATATACTTCTCACTCCTCATCACAGGCCACCTCTAATTTTGACAGGTTTTCTGCGACTTCCAATAATTTAAAATTAAAAATTTTGTACAGCCGACTTCAATATAAGCGATTTCAATATAGGTTATTTAAGAATAACTCAATAACCATTGGTCTGACCTTGACCAAATTGATTTGATCAAGGTTTGTATTGATTTGAAAAAAAAAGAATCATCGAAATCGGTTCGCCCAGTACAAAGTTATGAGGTAACACACAAAAAAAAAACATATACTCGAATTGAGTTAGTGGTGGTTAATATATCATATAGCAAAATAAAGCACCGTGCTTTTCATACATAACAAATAGCAAATGCTATCGTGGCTCTCACTTCTTGCTATTTGCTTAGTGCTTTTTTACATCGCACTCTCTGTCTCTGTCAGTCGCGCATCACAAAATCGCAAAGCATGAAAGAAAGCAATAGCATCGCGGCGGCCAGTCGTCGCATGCTAGAGATTGCTTTCGGTCGCGTGTAATCGTTTTACGCACCGCTTGCGATTTTGCTAATCCGCGATCTCGGGCGGCTCACGTAATATAATATACGTAAATATTATTTTACTTCGTGCTTTTTAGTGTAAATAAACAGTGATAGGACACCTTAATATTTATTAGCTATAATTGTGCAAGTAAGGACAGAGTGAGATATCGTGTTGTTGTTTTGAGTGTAGGTATAATAACAGACGAAAATGTCTAGAAGGAACAGTGATTTGCCAATATGGAACTTTTCTGAAAAGCCCATTGATGGCCGTAAAACTGCAACATGTAATTACTGTCGTCGAGAGTTGTCGTTTAAGACGAGTGTTACAAATTTAAAACAACATTTAAAACAAAAACACATTTCGGTGTACAATAATTTTATTAATTTTGGCAAAACCCTCGAGTCAGCAGCACCTGAAACAGTGAGTAACATTCCTTTGTCTGAAGTCGAAGGTTTGCATGTGGAAAATGTTGGTGATGGGAATAGGAAGAGGAACGCTGCATGCAGTGGTGGTGGAGAGATGGGGAGGCGTATTAATTGTGATGAACCTCCTAAAAAAATTCAGAGAACTATGCAAGCGTATATTCCAAAAAAGCTCAAACTGGACGAAAAGAACAAAATAGATTTAATTCTTTTAAAAATGATCGTATACGATTTTCAGCCCTTTTCAATAGTAAATGACGTAGGTTTTCATGCGTACACGCATGCACTGAATCCGAATTATGAAATACCGGACCGAAAAACTTTAGCAGTGAATCTTCTGCCAAAAGTTTATGAGAAGAGGCTAGAAGAACTCAAATCATTCGTCCAGATGAATGCAAAATCAGTGTGCATTACCATTGATTATTGGACTTCCCCGCACTATGGATAGTTATATGGGTATAACAGCGCACTTTATGACGGAAGACCCCATAGAATTAAAATCGGTACTAATTCAATGTGGCGAATCAGAAGGGCACCATACAGGCATAAAAGTGTATAGATAACTGAAAAGTTTATTAGAAAACTGGGGCATTTACGACAAAGTCAACTTTTTTGTCACTGATAATGCCTCCAACATGGAGAGTGCCGCAAGATATTTTGAACTTGATGGCTGGGTTCATTTTGGATGTTATGCCCATAAACTTAACCTCGTCGTTCATGATGCACTTGCCGAAATAAAAGACACAATAGAAAAAGTGCAAAGAGTCGTAAACCACTTCAGAAAAAGCACTATATCAAAAGAATAATTATTAAAATACCAATCAAACCAACAGAATATAAACCAACCCAAATCTGTAATAAAATCGGTTCCAACACGATGGAACTCTGTGTACCTAATGCTGGAAAGGTTCGTTGAGATAGGAGAAGCCTTGCGTGCCACCATTCCTAATTTAGGAACCGATCTTCCAATAATACCAATGGAAGAGTGGAAGTGTATTGAACAAATTTGTGTCATACTGAAACCATTTTACGAAGCCACTGTCGAAATGAGTGCTGAAATTATTTTGTCGCCAGTAAGGCGATTATTTTAACTTCAAGCCTCATAAATATATGCGCCAATTACACCATGTTGCAAGAATTATACCCACCTGTAAAAAAACTTGCCATAAAGTTAAAAGAGGGTATGACAAAACGATTGGGAAGTTTAGAAAAAAATGATACAATAAGTTTGAGCACAGTTTTGGACCCTAGATTTAAATTAAAAGCCATAAAAGACACAGCACGTATTGAAGACCTTAAAAATATATTGAAAATGAAAATTACAAACGAAATAAATAAAAAAAAACCAGCAATCAACCAATTCAAAACAAGTTCAACCTGTACCATCGACATCAGCTGTAAATCCTGTTCCGTCCCAAATTTTCGGATGCGACATGCCAACATACAGTTTGTGGTGTGAATTTGACAGCGAAGCCAACAAAGAGTTTCAACCTAAACCTTCAGATGTCCAGGCTTCCGAAGAGTTGGAAAAATATTTAGCGGACAATTTAATTAAGAGAACAGAATGTCCCTTTAAATACTGGCGAGAGCATAAATTCATTTACCCCGAATTGTATACCTTATTTATAAAACATTGCAATATCATGGTGACTTCAGTTCCTTGCGAACGTATATTTTCCAAGTCGGGGTATCTTATAAGTGATCGAAGAACACGATTGTCTACTACAAGAGTAGCACAGATAATGTTTCTTCATGTAAATAAAATGTAAATAAAAACTTAAAATAAATAGTGTAAATAAAAACTTAAAGGAAGTAGTGTAAATAAAAACTTAAAGTAAATAGTGTTAACAAAAACTTAAAGTAAATAGTGTAAATAAAAAAGGAAAAAATTTAAAATATGTACATATATGTATATACTTGATTTTGTAAATACAATCAATGAACTTTTAAGTACGCCTATAATTGCTATAATTAAATACTAATATACTTTATTTCATCATAACACTTAATTAATTATAGACAGTCCTAAGCCTGAAAAGTATGAAGGAAAGTTCATTGTTTTTTTACTGTTCCGTATCGTAATAAATTCATAAACGCGATGCACGCGTAAAGTCGCTCCCGCCCGTTTGGCACCCGTAAAAGTAGGTACCTACTACCTACCTACGCACGGTCGCACGTACGCAGTCGCAGACGTCGCAGTACGCTTATAAAAAGCATGCTTATAATAAAGCATATAAAATAGCTTGCTTAAAATATAAAGCATATGGCATTAAGCAAGTGATTGCCATATAGCAACTTTGAATTGAGTACCGTCTCCTTTTTGAAAGTCGGCAGAAAAGGAGACGGTACTCAATTCGACTGTATGTTTTTTTATGTGTGTTACATCATAATTTTGTACTGGGTGAACCGATTTCGATGATTCTTTTTTTATATGAAAGTTGATAGTTCTCGTGTGGTCCCATATAAATTTGATCAAGGTCAGGCCAATAGTTTTTGAGTTATTCTTAAATAACTTATATTGAAGTCGGCTGTACAAAATTTTTAATTTTTAATTATTACAACAAGAAAGTATCCTCCGGCCCGCCCCAATTCGTGTCTCTGAGTAAAAGGCGGACGGACGAACGGATAGACGGATGGACATGGAGAAACTATAAGACATTCTCGATCCTTGTTATATAACTACGGAACCCTAACAAAAATATCTAGATAATTGAAATAACTCCGTACATTTTCTTTAATTTTATATACTATTAACTCTTATTACAATCGGTGCATGTCATAATTTCTGACAGATGGAGAGAGGATATGGACAGCAAAATATTCAAGATAATAAAACTGCGGTCGCCAACCCGACTGCCAAGCGTGGCATACTGTGACAAAAATGAGGCAATATATACAGTAGGCCTATCATCAGCAAGCAGTGGGCTTTTGATAGGCTGTAATGATGATGATGATGAACTCCTACTGTAACGGGGCGATAACATCAGGTGTTTTGTATGTATGGTTTTAGCCGCGGCTTTATATGTAATAGTTTAAATTATTATTAAGTGGCAAAGCTTGCGAAGTCACTTATTGATTTCACGATGTCTGTCCGTCTGTCCGTCTGTCCGTCCGTCTGTCCGTCTGTCCCACGATTATCTCGAGGACGGTTTCGAATTTTCAAATTCTGTTTTCAGCAATCGATTGCTGATCACCCAGGCATCTGAACCTCCTATTTTGATTTTTTTTCCATTCGAAACCGCTACAAAGCTGATTGCTTCGCCACTTTGCTATGCTGTTAGCTTGCTAGGTTAATTATTTAAATGTAAGTACGATAGTGTTGACCATCTTCTGGTTTGTTTTTTTAGGACACGGCTTGATTTTTAGACGGCTATGTTTAGCACTGGACTTGTGATGGATTGTAATAATGATGATTTATCTTCTGCAAGGTATAACATTAAAATGTAACTAAATAGAGCAGCTTTGAGTTGCCAAGACGGTATCCCATTTTTATGTAGTAGAGTCACGATGTAGGGTATTATAACCATAAGTGCTGCAAATCATCTGACGTCGGGAATTAAAAATAAGTTAAATATGTAGGTGAAATTCAGTGTGTTATAATCAGTTAAATTAGTTTTATTAAATGTTTCAAAACCATAAAAAATTGGCTTGCCTTATTTCAAGACTTAACTGTATTCACTAGGTATTACATATAGATAAAACTGATGTTAACGAAGGATAAGTTACCTCGTAAAGTTTACAAGCCATCAAAAGTCCGAGGTATGACAATTGTGAAAATGACTGGAGAACGCGAGCTCAAAACCAATAATCCGGACCGTGTCCGCTGGCTGACCCGAAGTTTACCGCAATGTCAGCGAAATTATGATCAATACTCAGTTACGCGTTTATTTGTAACACAAGCATCAAAACCTGGCAATCTACCTGGAATCATTATTCAATATTATATATACAAAATTTGCTTATCTGCGGCAACATTGCAAATACGAGTACTTGCTGACAGAAAACAAATGGACATTAAATTACTATATTATGTAATCATTGACTGCTTGTTTTGTTAGTGCCGATAGGATCACGTAAGTATTTGCAAATGAAATTATAATACTATTTCATAATATTGTAAGGAAATAATAATCGTTTCCATTACTTTGGAGAACAAGGAGGTGATGGCGATAGGCCTGTAGTTGGACGGATCTGAGCGGTCGCCTTTTTTAGGGATCGGGTGCACCAAAGCTGTCTTCCATGAGTCCGGGACTACGCCTAGGGAGTAGGAGTACCGAAAAAGACGCGTTAAAACCGGTGCCAACTCCGGAGCACACGTCTTCAGCACAATAGGTGGGACTCCATCAGGCCATCCTATTGGGCATGCCTTAAGCGCATTAAAAAGATTACGTATAACATGATTATAAGGAGTTTTTTAAGTAGTTTAAATACATTCGACAGCACTATCGGCTTCAACACCCTCAAAACCATGAAAATGACATCCATGATGAAAAAATTGATACCTATTGCAGCCGCAATTTTGGATTTACATTTCGACAGCACTATCGGCTTCTACACTCTCGAAAACCATGAAAATCACACCCAAGATGAAAAAATTGATACCTATTGCAGCCGCCATCTTGGATTTACATTTGGACAGCACTATCGGCTTCTACACCCTCAAAACCATGAAAATGACATCCATGATGAAAAATTTATACCTATTGCAGCCGCCATTTTGGATTTACATTTCGACAGCACTATCGGCTTCTACACTCTCGAAAACCATGAAAATGACACCCAAGATGAAAAAATTGATACCTATTGCAGCCGCCATCTTGGATTTACATTTCGACAGCACTATCGGCTTCAACACCCTCGAAAACCATGAAAATGACACCCATGATGAGAAAATTTATATCTATTGCAGCCGCCATCTTGGATTTACATTTCGATAGCACTATCGGCTTCAACACCCTCAAAAACCATGAAAATAACACCCATGATGAAAAAATTGGTACCTACTTCAGCCGCCATCTTGGATTAACATTTCGACAGCACTATCGGCTTCAACACCCTCGAAACCCATAAAATGACACCCATGATAAAAAAATTGATACCCCTTGCAGCCGCCACCTTGGATTTACATTTTGACAAACCTATCATCGGCTTCAACTCTCTCGAAAACCATGGAAATGACACCCATGATAAAAAAATTGGTACCTAATTCAACCGCCATCTTGGATTTACATTTCGACAGCACTATCAGCTTTGTATTGTCTGCTATCTTCTCTAATCACTGTAGTGTAACACAGGCTCGGCACGCACTTATCTAAACACGTCCACTCTCGCCCGAGGCTCTCGTGTAACTGACGCGGTGCGCTCGAGACTGTGACTTATATATGAATGTATGTTTGTGTATGTGGGCAAACACTACATCTCTTTCTTATCAAGATTTTTTTTTGTATTTTATCTCTATCCCTGATATCTGAATCTAAATGATTGTCTGTAATTTATTTCACCTATTGATGGAATTTTATCCTACCTTTTTCGTTGAAAAACACAGTTCAGACGGTAACCTCCCGGTAACTGTAAGGAGGGGTGCTGTTATACATTAGAAGATACTCCCACAAACATTATTTTAAATCCTTCCTCTCGATCTGACTGATACGAAGACGTTTCAAAATATCTCTGTTTTGTCTTTCAACTTCGCCGGTCATTTGAGGCCAATATGGTATAGTACTAAATAACTTTATGTTACATTCTTTAAAGAAAGATCGAAACTCTTCACTAACGAACTGCTTGCTATTGTCTGCGGTGATAGAAATAGGATAACCAAGTCTACTGAACATTTCTTTTACCATTTTAATAATCTGTAAGCTTGTGATGTTTTTGTAATTTTTTACTTCCTTGTATCGACTATAGTAGTCGACCACTACTAACAGATACTCATTACTTGGCAATGGTCCCATTATATCCATTGTGACATCTATCCATGGAGCTGCAGGCAACTCTCGTCTCTTTATTGGTGCAGGTGGGTTTAGCAAACACACTAACGTACAAACTTTACAGGCCTTTACTAATTGTTCTACGTCTTTATCGATACGGGGCCACCATACCGTTGATCTCAAGCTTCCCTTCATCGCTACGATACCTGGATGACCCTCCTATGCAGCATCTAATACACTCTTGAAGAGTTGCTGTGGTATTACAATTTTATTTCCACGAAGTAGAATGCTATCGTGGAAACAACTCGTTTTAGAAAAATTTGTAACTCTTAATTGAATCGTCCCAGTCGTTCTGATAGACACCTTTTTTCACTTTGTAAATCTCTAGGTCTTTTTCTGAATACGCTACAATGGTACTCATTGGTATAGCAACTGGTCTAGAATTTTCCACTATTTGGTACACATGCTGGTCTTTTCCTTTTGGTGGGTTATCAGGATAGTTACATAATCGTGACAAAGGATCAAGTATATTTGTTTTCCTGGCTTGTATACAACCTTGAATGAATAAGACTGTAGCCTCAGTACCCATCGTTCAATCCTTGCACATGGTTTTGATTTAGACCCGAACACTATCTCTAGCGGCTTTTGGTCAACGACTAAATCAAAAGGCTTTCCAAATAAAAAAATATTAATGTTTGACACCCCAAACTAATGCTAGTGCCTCTTTTTCCGTTTGGCTATACCTGCGCTCGCAGTCTGTCAAAGTTCGATTACCATAGGCAATAATTCTAGCGACATTTATATCATTTTGTACAAGGACAGCAACCTGTCTTGCATTTCTGACGTCATAATACCCTAAAATCTGTATTTCCGTGAGCATCCGTTTGAGTTTTTTGGAATGCTTTATCTTGTTCCGCAGACCATTGTTTTTTCAAGCTCTTCCTTTTGCTCATCTTCTGTCTTAGCAGGTGCTTCAGAAGTTCTGTCATGGCGGCCAAGTTAGGTATCCATTTGTTTATGTAGTTTAAGAGTCCTAAAAAACTTTGGAGTTCTTCTATGGTCTTTGGGACCCTAAATTTCATAATGCTCTCAACATACTTGTTGAAGGGTTTACTCCTTCATGTGTAAGCCTGTGTCCCAGAAAATTCACATCCTGCGTTTTATATATGCATTTATTGCTTTTCAGCACGGCGTTGTTTTTACTAAGTACCTGTAGACCTTTCTTTAGTCATGCGCCATGTTCTTCTTCACTGTTTCCGAATACCAGGATATCACCAATAAAATTGACGACCCCTTCACAGTTTATCAGCATCCCTTCAATGATCTTCTGAAAAATCTCGGAAGCACAGGTAATTCCAAGCATTATTCTTTTATATCTATATAATCTTTTGGGAGTTATAAAAGTCGTTATGTGTCTGGATTCAGAGTGAATTTCCGCTTGATGGAAGGCATTGTTTTATGTCTAATTTGTTAAAATATTAAGCTTTCTTCATTTTAGGCAAATATGGTCCATAGTAGGCAGGGGGTGGTTTTCTCGCAATATAGCGGCGTTCGTACATCTCATATCTACGCACAAACGTAATTCACCATTTTCTTTTATGATTGGAACATTGGTGAAACCCATTTAGACGGGCCTTGCACTTCTTCAGTTATATCACTGTTTAGTGATTCCTTAATTTTGATTGCAACCTTCTCTTTAATGGGGATCGGTACTTTTGATTTATCCCGATACCAAGTTTTAAGACACCTAGACGGACTGCTGTGTTCTTACCCAACAGGTCTCTAGTACCCCCCGAAATCACGTAAATGGTTGTATGTTCCTTTCGTCCACCGACTTCGAGTATAGTTTCAAATGAACCCTCTATTGCCAAAGGAGAGTTACTACTATATGCTAATACTGTCTTGTCTGGTTTAAGACATTTGATTAAAAACATATACTTTTTTGCTTGTTAACTCTTCCCACGTTTTGTAAGAATTACACTTTTCCGCAATTTGATCTATGAGATGATCATCTTGCTTTTCGAATGCACACTTTTCGGCCTGTTGACGCAATCTTATCAAAAACTTCTCAAATTGTTCCCTTTTTCCTGTTTTAGCAATCGAAAAACATGCCGCTCATAAACTTTGCTCCGTTTAGGTTGAAAATACTCGTAGAGTTTTTTTTATGGCTACTTTAAATACATCAACGGTTTCTGATGACTCGACACTGGCACCCGGTAAATTGTAGAATATTTTTTGTAACCCAGAGCCACCAAAATTCAATAGCATAGCTCGTTTATTGAGTGCTGATATAACTTCAGCTGCGTCCAGATAGATTAGACCTTTTCCATTTTTCACACCTTATAGCCAGAGATGTGCTATCACATTAAAACTGATAGCGGTATTATTATTATTATTATTATTTTAGGGGCAAACTGAAACAGTTTCTTATATTTTTATTTCCAATTTAATGCTGGTATTTTAATACCCAAAGTCCAATTTAATGGTAGTAACTTTGTACCCAAAGTCCAATTTAATGGTAGTATCTTAGTACCCAAAGTTCAATTTAATGGTGGTATCTTAATACCCAACTTCCAATTTAATGGTGGTATTTTAATACCCAACTTCCAATTTAATGGTGGTATCTTAATACCCAACTTCCAATTTAATTGTGGTATCTTAATACCCAACTTCCAATTTAATGGTGGTATCTTAGTACCCAACTCAATTTAATGATGGTATCTTAGTACCTAACGCAATTTAATGATGGTATCTTAGTACCCAACTCAATTTAATGATGGTATCTTAGTACCCAACTCAATTTAATAATGGTATCTTAGTACCAAACATCAATTTAATGGTTGGTATCTTAATACCCAAACTCAATTTCTTGATAATAATATGTTCCATAACACTCGCCCTTCTCTTTCAGTTTATTTGTTATAACGACTACTTCCATTGCTGTGCTATTGGTGGTGGTTGGTGAATTCAATACCTATAATGTGCATTTACAGTATTACTAGTTACCTACTATGCAATTTACAGAAGTCGTGAAGTGTCCACGATTTTTTGTAAGACATATATGCCCTGAAAGCGCTTTTTCCTCGTCGCCACTTGTATTGTCTGCTATCTTCTCTAATCACTGTAGTGTAACACAGGCTAGGCACGCACTTAACTAAACACGTCCACTCTCGCCCGAGGCTCTCGTGTAACTTACGCGGTGCGCTCGAGACTGTGACTTATATATAAATGTATGTTTGTGTATTTGTGCAAACACTACAAGCTTTAACACCCTCGAAATTTATCTTCAGCTTTATACAAATCAAGAGAAGGAAAATGGAATAATAAGTATATGCCATTAGCTATAATAAAACCAAACGCTTCTTCATGTGATATCTTAATTCATTGTAACCAACTTGAAGAGACAGTAACATTAAGTGATTATGTTATACTGTGCGTTGGGAGCCATGACAAATATCCGTATAAATTGTACTCTAATCTTAGTGTTGCTTTGTATAAACTGCGCAAAACTAATGTTTATTTATTACCGGTACTAAGTAATTTGTGTTTGAATGAAAAAATGTTAAATAATATGTATAAAATATTGACTCAAAATAACAAAAATTGTAGGCTTATTGACATTGATTATAAATACTGTAATGTAAATTCAACAACCGATTACATAAATTATCTGTGTTATTCTATTAATATTTCTATAGATAGTCATGAATATGATAAACAATTTATAGTGCAGAAAAGTAGGCATAATAACTTGACTAAAAAAAATGTGGATAGAACCTCGTTTATAGACGAACCTAAGAAGGGAACCATACCCTATTATTTCAAAAAACAACTTATGAAAAATCAAGAAGTTCATGAAGTTATTAATTATAAGAAGGGTACTATAGAATATTTCTTTGAAAAAATTAAAATGAAGAATTTTAAATCCACGGGAGGAGCTTTAAAAACTTGTAACGTAGATATAAATAATGCTATAGCAAACCCTTGCATAGGTTCCTCGTCAAATAATAAAAAAATGTTTTTTCGATAAAAATGACTCAAATCAGAAGCTACTTCTTTTACATCAAAATATTGCTGGAGTTTTAAACAAACAAGATTTGATTGTAGTAAGTTTGAATGAACTAGCTAATAGTAATAAATATATTCAAATCATTTGCTTTACTGAGACCTTTATTAAAAGTGGCGAAGAACCTAACCTTAAGCTGTCAGGTTTTAAGCTAGCATCATTCTACTACAGATCAAGAGAAAGACGTGGCGGAGTATGTATAGTTATAAGAGAAAATATAAATTATAATGATTTAATGATTACGAAAGAATATGAAATGACAAAACATTTTGAATGTTGCGGAATTGAAATCAGTAACTTTAATCTTATAATTTTATGCATATATCGAACACCAAATTCAGACATATATAAATTTTTCGAAAAATTAAATAAATTATTATTAAAGTTATCAAGAGGAAATAGGAAACGAATAATCATTGCAGGAGATTTAAATATAGACACACTGAAGGTTGGTAAATACTCTAAAGACTTTAAAGACCTATTACTAAATTTTTACTTAATACAGCACATAACTTCCCCAACCAGAATTAATTCATGTATTGATCACTTAATAAGCAATGTTACACAAGCAAAAGGTTCTATACATTATTTGGGCCTCTCTGACCACACGGGACAAATACTGGAACTTCCTATAAAAGTAAGTAAAACAGTAAAATACTGGCTTGAAGAAAAAAGAGACTTTACGAAAGATAACATAGAAAAGTTCTTGGAATGTATAAAATCAATATCCTTTTCTGAAATCTACACTGAACAAGACACCAACAAAGCGTTTTGAAGTTTTCATAGTATTTACAAACTGTTCTTCGACCTATGTTTTCCAACCAAATTTATTAAGATTTCCTTAAGAAATAATAAAAATTATTGGCTTTCACGAGGTATAAAAAGATCTTGCGTAGTGAAAAGGAAGTTGTATTGTAAATATTTGCTATCAGCAACAAGTAAAAGTATAAATAAATCTAAATATATTAGTTACGCCAAAATCCTTAGGAAGTGTATTTTAAAGGCACTAAAGAAACAAAATGAAAAATATATCTTAGGCTCAAATAATAAAGGTAAAGCTATATGGAATGTTATAAAAACAAATATAACTAACAGGAGAACTAGTAGAGAAATAGACACCATAACTCACAATGGAAGAACCCTGGTAGAAGGATGTGACATTGCAAATGAGTTTAATAATTTTTTCATAGATTTGACAAATAAAGACAAACTGAATATGTCGAATAATTGTACGTGTAAACAATTCTGTAACTCTACTATATTCTTACGACCTACGATTCCTGATGAAATTAATCAAATTATATTATCCCTTCGAAACACTAATTCGGTGGGGTATGATGAGTTGACGACAAAAATATTAAAACTAAGTTCTATATATATAGCGTGGGAAGTCCCCGGGTCACGATGGTCTCAGTATTGAACATTTTAAATACGCAGGGATCCATTTACCACGAGTTCTTGCCATGTATTTTACCCAGTGTCTAGTTCACTCTTATTTGCCTGAGGGGCTGATGCGAACAATAGTAGTGCCAATTATTAAAAACAAGACAGGTGATGCCTCTGATATTAGCAACTACCGACCTATCTCACTTGCTACCACCGCGGCGAAAGTACTTGACAGTTTGTTATATGGTTGCCTTATAAAATATGTAGATGTGCATGACGCGCAGTTCGGATTCAGGGTAGGATTGTCGACGGAAAGTGCAATTCTTACATTGAAGCATACTGTCGGGTATTACACTGCTAGGAGGACGCCGGTATACGCGTGTTTCCTCGACTTATCCAAGGCCTTTGACTTGGTCAATTATGATATACTATGGAGCAAGTTGAGAGACGCGGGTGTGCCGGCAGATTATACTTCTTTGATCAAGTACTGGTACAGTAATCAAAAAAACCAGGTGAGATGGGCGGGTACGCTATCAGACGAATATAGATTAAAATCTGGTGTCAGACAAGGCGGTTTAAGCTCACCGTTATTATTAAATTTATATATTAACCAGCTTATCGTGGAACTGGTTAGCACACATGTCGGCTGCCATATTGACGAGACATGTGTTAATAATATAAGCTATGCAGACGACATGGTGCTGCTCAGTCCATCTGTAGGCGGGTTAAAGAAACTATTGTGTATTTGCGAGAAATATGCGGAGGATCACGGCTTGAAGTACAACTCGAAAAAGAGTGAAATTCTTGTTTTTAGAGCACCAAAACAGCCACCGCGACGTGTTCCTCCCGTATACCTCAATGGTATAGTCCTAAATATTGTTAATACTCTTAAGTATCTTGGTCACATATTAACGAGCGATTTAAGTGATGATTGTGATATAGAGAGGGAGCGTAGGGCGCTGGCAGTTAGGAGCAATATGCTTGCCCGCAGGTTTGCTCGATGTACAGATGACGTTAAAGTCACTCTTTTCAAAGCATTTTGCCAATCTTTTTACTCGAGTAGCCTGTGGGTATCATACAGGCGACGAGCTTACAGCGCCCTTCGCATTCAATACAATAACGCTTTTAGAATGCTGTTGGGACTTCCATGGCGCTGTAGTGCTTCGAAAATGTTCGCGGATGCTAGAACTAATGGATTTCATGCTGTTATGCGACAGAAATCAGCCTCAATGTTACAGCGTCTGCGAAACAGTAACAACAGCATTTTAAAAATGATCGCGGCGAGACCGGATTGCCACTTTCAGCGACACTGGGTAGAGCTGGCAATAGGATTAAAAAGATAATGAATTATGTATATATATTATTATTATGTAAGCATAAATACTAACATTACTAACATAGTTATTAAGTAAAATTGTTACTAATATACTTACACTTAATATGGACTAATTATGTCTGAAATAAAGTTATATTATATTATTATTATTATTATTATTATTATTATAGCACCTATACTTAGTTATATTATAAATTTATCTTTTGCCCAAGGAATTTTTCCAGCAGATCTCAAGTATTCAATTCTGAAACCCATCTTCAAAAAGGGCGATACTAATGATATTACAGACCTGTTGCAATAGTACCCGTATTATCAAAAGTTTTTGAAAAGGCAATACTAAAGAGACTTCATAACTTCATGGGAAAATTTAATATTATTAATAACGCACAAAATGGTTTTGTAAAAAATAAATCCACAACATTAGCCACCTTCCAACTTGTTAAGTTTGTTACAGAATGCATTAATGAGGGTGTACCGGTGACAGCTCTTTTTTTGGATTTGAGTAAAGCATTTGACTTTGTTCATCACGGAATACTTCTCAATAAACTAGAAAGATACGGAATACGTGGGAAAGCAAATGAATGGTTTAAAAGTTACCTGGGTCAAAGAAAACAATGCACCGAAATAACAAAGCTTAAAAACTTTAAAAAAAGTGCATATCCGGTCTGAATATAGGTTAAACGATTATGGTGTACCGCAAGGAAGTATTCTGGGCCCTCTACTTTTTCTAATATATATTAATGAGTTACCAACAACAACTCCTCATAAAACGATTCTTTTCGCTGATGACGCAACAATTATTCTTAAATGTACGAACAAAAGGCGTTTTGAATTTGATATTAATAGTACATTAAAAGATATAATTGATTAGTTGAATTCTCACAACATGACTGTAAATATAAATAAAACTAAAATAATGCAATTTCACACGATTAGAAGTAAGCAAACTAATTTAAATATAAAGTATAATGAAAAAGTGGTACAAGAAGTTGGTTATTATAAGTTTCTTGGTATTACTATTGATAATAATTGTAATTGGAAAATGCATGTTCAATCAATATGTGACAAATTAAACAGATTTGTATTTGCGCTTCGCCGACTTCGAGAGATAGCATCTGCCAAAGCAGCGTTAAACGCCTATCATGGCTATGTCTCATCGATATTGCAGTACGGACTTCTGATATGGGGCAACTGTTCTGAAATAGAACGCGTATTTAGAATCCAAAAAAAAAAATGCATTCGAGCAATATGTGGAGCACATTTCATGGCATCGTGCAAGCCATTATTTAAAGAAATAAAAGTGTTACCACTCGCATGCATGTATATAAAACAAGCTGCGACTTTTGTCAAGCAATTCCCTGAATACATCCCAAGTAATATTTTTTTAAGAGATAGAAGTTTAAGAGTAAAATCTAATAACAGAATATACCTTCCGAAATGTAAATTGATGTTTTTTCAAAAAAATTCGTACATAATGGCGATTAAAATCTTCAATTCTTTACCCGACGAGTTTAAAAATTTCTCAATGACAAAGTTAAAAAACAAACTTCACGAATGGCTCTTATTTAATTGTTTTTATACCGTTAATGAGTATCTTGATCATAAAAATCAAAGCAAATTACGTATTTAATATCCGTATCTAAATTGCTTGAATTTTTTGCTGTGATTTAATAAAATAAGACTTCGATAGAATAATTATTGGTTGGTTGATTTTACTGTTTTTACATGTTAACATTTGTATTTTGACATTTTTGTAAATGATTGTGTGATATTGTACTTCGTAATTATTCTTTTGACATTTATTTTATTATTAATTGGACATTTTTTATTAGTACAATTAGGACATAATTATATTAGATTAAAATTCATCAATAATTATTGTAAAGAAAACGAATTGCAACTTATAAGTATTCAGTTAAAATTTGCACGCCTTGATATGGCAGAATGTATCGGAACTTTATGCTTTAATAATACTTTTGTAACATCTACCTACATTCTAAGCAAATAAATAATTATGAATGATGAATTATGAAAACCATGAAAATGACACCCATGATGAAAAAATTTATACCTATTACAGCCGCCACCTTGGATTTACATTTCGACAGCACTATCGGCTTCAGCACTCTCAAAAACCATGAAAACGACACCCATGATGAAAAAATTGATACCTATTACGGCCGCTATCTTGGATTTACATTTCGTCAACCCTATCGGTTTTAACACCCTCCAAAAGCATGAAAATGTCTCCCATGATAAAAAAATTATACTAGTTACTTTTAGTACGTACTACTATTATTTATTCTGTGCTTTTAAATATTGTAATAAAAAAGCTCTTATTATTATTATAATCAAGTATTTAAGAAATTTGGTTATTCAAATATTGTGTATTTGTACAGCGATCTTTTTGAGCCGCTGCAAACAACCGAAACAATGACCACTTACGACGGCGACTGAAGCCGAACTAAACTACTCTGTGAGTCTGTGACTGTAGCTCCCCATTTACAGAAATAATTTATATACGAGGCTACCAAATCTACGAAAATTTCGCCATTTTGGAGCCGAAAAAAATTAATTATAGCTAAACAAAACAAAATTACACTCCCATTTACATTCAGTGGATTCCCACATGATAGATGAAGAGATTAAAAAATAGATTGAGTTAAACAATTGATATTTTCAAAAGTTCTCGTGTTTACAAGCCACAGGGACATGATAAATCCACACCATAAGCCACTAAAACCCTTTTTTTATTTAAAAATAGCAATTAATCGATTTAAAAAAATTATAAATAAGTTGAACAATCATTTAACAATGTGCTTTTTATATCATTTTATGTATAATATGATTGCTAGATACGATTTTATTCGATAAAATGTTGGAATCTTAATTTTTTAGGCGATAGTAGAACATACCTTACGCTTTCGCTTAAGGTATGCAATAGTTTAAAACGTTTTAATGTAATTTAAGAATAATATGTATTGTAGGGAATGAGGGTAGAAAAATAAATAAAAGAAAACATGAACAAATGAAGGTAGAATGGTAATCTCCCACTTTTAGCAGTATAAATTATCGCACAGGCGACTAAGAGGGAACAGTCTGTAATTCTACGAGTCTCCCTATCGTTACTATGCCCTTTGGGGTATTCTACTAGTGTAGGCAAGGAAGGTCGTGTTGCTCAGAGGCTGTCCTGTGTTACATTGAGATGGGTAGTGATGCTGTTGGTTTGCATACTTTGGTGTTATCATTTAATTGGGGTCCTGATAGTAAGCAGGGTTTGTTACCGAGTAGTGTTCTTTTATTTAAATACTTTTGATAATAATTTCTAACATCAAAATTGGAATAGTTTCTTACATCAGAAGTGTGATTAAAGCCTTTTCCTGTAGCTTTACATTGAAATTTCTTACAATATGTTGTATAAAACCTATCTATTTGATAAATCATAATGGTAGAACGTAGTTTCTACTATAATTGTTGCGAGGATGGATGCTTAATGAGCAATTTAAATAATTCAGATGTATCATTTTTGAATTACTGAAGGATAATGAAAGGTAAATTTATTTAATTTTTTGTTACATAGGTACTTGTAGCAAAAAATAATTAAGTAATAATTTCGCCAAGTACTTTATTACAAAACTTAGTTGAAATTTACTTCACTACCAAAGTACCAACTTAGATACATATACTTGTCTTTTTAATTAAAATATTTTATGTTATAATAGCACAACATACTGAAATCAAAACTTTGTTTACAAGATTTTCAACCAAGTAGATTACGATCATATTTCTGTGAAAAATCGTATTTCGGGTTTATTTGTTGTTTACGCTATCTGCACCTATACGAACCAAACATTGCGATTTCCGACAAATGGCCTTGCAAGTTGCATGCCTTAGGCATCACAGAACTCACATAAAAAATAATATAGTCAATTATAGTCAGCAAGGTACTTTACCTAAGTAACTTACCATTTCACTATGTATTTTTTTACTCTTTATTAACAGCCCTTAGCAACCACGGAAAGTCTGTTGTGAAGTAGTAAGGAGAAAAAATGCAACGTAATACGGACACTTGCGCGCAGCAATAAAATTTTATTTAGCTTGCGTGCGCGATTTATCTGATTAATAATAACTATGTAGGCTATTAACACGTCATCGGCAAGCAGTCAACATCAAAAGAATGCAACTTCGGTACGTAGTTCTATTATTTAATCTGTGCCAGGGGTACCAATGCATCTGCATTTTGATTCTTAATTGAAATATAAATAAGATAGAATTTACTTATACTATCAAGAGGACTGTGTGATCCCTGTCTCCGTAACTTCTTTTGAAAATTCATCATTTACTCATTACAGCCTATCAAATGTCCAGAGATGAACATAGACCTCCCAAATAGGTTACCTAGAGTGACAACTATGGTAAGCATTACCATTATAATGTTTACTATAGTTGCCACTCTTTGCAGGTTGGCAACCGCAGTTTTTTTATTAAAAATATTATTTACCCACAAATAGTAATTATTTAATACTCGTGACGTACCGTGACTTTGGCTGGATATCGCTATAGTGTTAGTTAGATTTATGATAATCAAAGACTATTTTATATAATCAATGCTTTATTTCCTATAAAAATCCAGTATTTCGTATAAAATATAGCCTAGATCACTCCTGGTATTGGTGTCTATCTGTTCCTAAAGTTTCATCACCCTCGGTTAAGCCATGTTTATTTTTGTCCTAATAGCATGTGTTCCGTACTAGAACAGATTATATTTTCGTATATAATAACAAGTACAAGGCGACACAATTTCGAAGATAGTATTTTTTCTATATTTCTATTAAATTCATTGGGTTGGCGATCAACTGTGCATTCTAGATGCAGCCATAATCTTGCGGGTTATGGCTCTCGGTGCGACAAAAGCGCCATATCGATTGGCGGCAATTGTGAACAGTCTAATTAAAATCACCAACGTGCGATACAAATATTTTTCGTGTTACACAAGCTCATCTCTCAAGATCTCTTTCACCCTGGAAAATTTGTGCTTGTAACCTATGGACTCTTGTGCGTTATACTCTGCTGAATCTTGATACTACTATCATTGCAGCGACTGCCCTAAGCTACTTTAGCCGGCCCCTGGATTCGTGGTTGCAGGGAGATTGTAGCGGTAAGTCGCTAAATCCAGTAGAATATATGTTTAGACATTAAATTTCCTTTATATGTTTAGATAAATAAAAATATTCAAAATACAACATCCTGAAAAATGTCTTGAGCGAGACACGAACCTCCAGCTTAGTAGAAAAGATTACTTAACTATCAATGCTACAATAAAATCAGAGGCATGTGAGGATGTAATAGTGTAGTAAATTGTAGTAAAACGAACGTTTAATAATTTCAAAAAAATTACACTTCAGGTTAACCCTTTATAAAAGTTAATGTACACAGTGTACATAATACGAGAACAAGCTCAGAGCTAACATTAAATACAACGCAATAACACTTCGTGAAAATTAATGTTGCTCGGTTATTTTCATTGAACAAATGTGTGACTTTAGATGCCCGTTTATTTTTAACGTATATAACGTATTTATTAGACCCACGCTATAACGTATTATGCGTGAACAAAAATGGGTCTACTTGTCCAGAGAAAAACCTCTTAGGCCGTATTCAGAGAAAATCTCGACTGTAAACTCAAAATTACTATTAAGTAAACAGTGTGTTACTTTTCACACTTATTTCTATGAAAATATCAAATGTACTTGTTCCTTAAAGTAAAGTAAAAACAAAACAAAACCAAAACGTTCAAAGTAGAAATTTAATACAGCATTTTATTTTCAGTCTATCCATAATGCATTAGGCTTATGTGGCAAATTTACAATACAATACAATACAATACAATACTCTTTATTGTACACCAACAAAAGATAACATCAAAAATAAAAAAATAACAACTATTGAGGTAAATACAAAGGGCGGTCTTATTGCTACATAGCAATCTCTTCCAGACAACCCAGAAGAAGAAATAAATACAAAATAAGAAAAAGAACAATGGGTAGGCTGTACTAAAATAAAAATAAAAAAATAATAATAATAAAGACAAATAAAAATAAAATAAAGATACAAACTTATGCATTAATAAGACAACATTCTTCAGGCAGATCAATGACCATAATTAAGCGGAGGAAGTGAGAGGGGTTAGAGAGACAAATAGTATTCTTTAATCTGTTTCTGGAACACATTTAAGGATTGAGCACTTCTAATTGACTGGGGTAAAGAGTTCCAAAGTCTTACTCCAAGAACAGAGAATGATTTGTCATAATAAGTCGAGGAGTGCACAGGACATTGGAGGGAAAGGTTTTCGTTGGATCTTAAGGAAAAATTATGATAGGAGCTGAGAAATCTAAAACGTTCTTTTAGATAGGAAGGACTAGCTATATTAAATAAGACGCAGTAGAGAGCAGAAAGTAAATGAGTATTCCGACGAAGACGGATTGGGAGCCACTTGAGCTTAGTGCGGTATTCTGAGACGTGGTCATATTTGCAAATTTATTAATTTAAAATTATATTTTAGATTACTTAATATTTAATTCTATTCGATTGTAATAGATACTAATCTATTTAGCGTCTTGCTGCTGTAGCCCTTTTCGAGGTTTCAGATGTGTTTGCCGTGAGGTAAAAATGCTTAAAATCCGTAGGGACCTGAAGCACGACATTTGTACAGAAAAGCTGGCAGAAAGCGACTTTTATATTTGAAGACTTTAATCAGGATCAGCCTCGCAATACGATTTAGCGAGTATTTTCTGCCGACTTCCAAAAAGGAGACGGTATTTAATTCGACTGTATGTTTTTTTTTATGTGTGTTACCTTTTTTATATTCTACTAAGCCAGCGCTTATCTACAACCCCACCTGATGGTAGGTTTGGTTTTAACCAAATTCGGGTCACCAATAAGCCTCTTAGCACGCCTTTCCATTAAGTCCAGAGCTGCTAGGTGGTATTTTGCAGCACCAGGCCATATATGACAGCAATACTCCATGCACGACCTGACTTGTGCTTTATATAAAGTAAGCAGCTGTCCCGGCGTGAAGTATCGCCGCACCTTTGCAAGGACTCCCAGCTTCTTTGCTTAGCTGCTTTGGTCTTGGACTCAATGAACCGCCCGAAGTTCAAGTTTGAGTATATTTCAAACCCTAACAACTGAAGGCGGTCGGTATATTTCAGTGATACATTTCGGAAAGAAGGAGCAAAGTTGGGCTGGCTCCTATTTGCCACTGCAAAGAGACACGCTTGTGTTTTGGAGGCGTTGAACTTCACAAAATTGGCACTGCCCCAATCGCAGACTGCCTGTAGTGTGAGATTTACATGCTCTAACATAGCTTCTATTTCGGGCTGGATTTGATCCCGACTGGCCCGAGGACTTGGTTGGTATATCTCAACAACTGTGCTATCGTCTGCATACCCATAGATACCGGGCATAAGCATATCATTAATATGCAGCAGGAAGAGATTTGTGGAGAGAAAGGACCCCTGAGAAACACCGGCGTTAGTCGCCATAGGATCAGATGAGCAGCCATTGACGACGACCCAGAGAGACCGTTCACTCAGAAAATCCTTTACCCATTCAATCAGACCAGGGGATAAGCCGTACGCTGGAAGCTTACCAAAAGGCTAGTGTGCCAAACTCTGTCAAAGGCTTTCGAGACATCAAGTAAAACAGCAAGTGCTTCCCCACTGTTCTCGAGTGCGTCGTTCCATACGAGAGTGGCATACGTTAGAAGGTCCCCAGCTGACCGATTTCGGCGAAACCCATATTGCCGGTCACTAAAGAGGTAATTCTGTTCTAGGTATGCCATTAAGCGGGCATTCAATATACGCTCCATAATCTTGCAGAGTATGGAGGAAATTGAGATTGGCCGATAATTGGCAGGGTCGGCGCGGCTGCCCTTTTTTGGAACAGGCTGCACGTTGGCCAGCTTCCAGGATTTTGGCACTATTCCAGTACTAAATGAGAGACGGAACAAGTGTGTTAACATAGGAGACAACTCAGGTGCACAAGCCTTTAGGACTATAGCTGGTATACCATCTGGTCCACTAGCTTTATTCACGTCTAGACACCGCAAGGTTTTAAGAACCTCCTTATTCGTTATACGAATCTCCGACATAGAGGTCCCGCAGTGAGGTAATTTTGGTGGGACGTTGTAGCCACTATCCAGACGTGAATTGGAGGTAAAGAGAGACGCGAACAAGTTCGATTTCTCCTTAGCCGTATGCGACAGTGTGCCATCCGGTTTTACCAACGGAGGCAGTGTAGGCCGACATAAGTCTGTCTTGACCGCTTTGGTAAGAGACCAAAAAGCTCTAGTGCCGGATGATCTGGCAGAGAGTTTTGCGCCAATATGTTTAATGCGATCGAGACTAGCTTTCCGTAATCATTTTTTGTAGGACTTGGCGGTCTGATCTAAAGTTCTCTTCTTGGAGCTACTATCCGGAGCTTTGTGGTTTCGAGCGTCAACCCAGGATAGGTAAGCTAAATGCTTGCGCTTTTCAGCTTGCGCATTCAGCGTTAAACCATGGGCGAGCTTTGCTACCTGTGGGAGCTTCAGAGAAGGGGATAAAGTACTCCATAGCTTGCCGCAACACATGCGTTATCGCAACCGCGCCGCTCGACGGATCCGCAGAGAAACAGACCTCATACCTTTTTACTGGCTACCTCATAACTTTTTACTGGGTAAACCGATTTCGATGATTCTTTTTTCGTTTGGAAGCTGGTACTTCTACTGTGGTCTCATATAAATTTGTAAACAACATTTTATATTTTATAATATCATTATACGAAAACTACTATTTACAGTGTTAGCTAATAAAATATTATCTCAATAAATTTGTAGTAATTATAAATGAAACAATTATTACCTCTATTAATAATAGATAATAATTTTATTATAATTTTCGTGAAGTTCGTCCATCCTATGGGGGCTTTAAAAAACCTAAATTAAATAAAAATTTGAATTGAAAATTGAATTGAATAATTTTGACTTCGAACAGTTCATAATAAAATTATCAAATTCAAGAACGTATATACAAGCATGTTTATATTGTACATGCTTTATGAATAGACTCTGTGAGGTGGCTTGTTAGTGCAGCCTCCATTTGTCCTACTTGTGCGCGTTTGATGAATGAAGTAATGGATTCACATACACCTATTAAGAATATCGAGTTGTTGTGTCATAATTTTGTTTGACATTTTCTTGACGATTCTTTAAAAAAATACAGTTGATCCCACAGGCCATCCCTGCAACTTCCATCTAATATCAAATACAAAGTGCTCTAAATTCCACCTATAATGACGTTTTTTTTTAAATTATATAATGTAATTTTCAAGAAGAATTTTAGAGAATTCTCGGAAACGATTACTCTTGAACGAATAAAGCATTTTTGATGCAGTTTGCGGCAATTGATGTTGTCTATTTAGATTTCGGAATAATATATTAATTTGAAAGTTATCTAATACATTTTTTTTAATTTAATTTCTGTGAATTCTCAAAATCTGCCCAGGCGAATTTATTCAAATTCACATGAAATGTAATGCCAATAGAACTCGTTCGAATGCCATAAATCGCGTTCCGATCAGTCAAGCTATTCAAAAGTTATAAGAAGACAAATAAAGACACACACACACACACACGCGCGCGCGCGCGCCCATGCATAAAATTAGTACTTTAGACGTGATGCGTTCATAAACAAACATATTTGGGCTATTGGACGCTCATCAGTTTTTTAACTACTACAAGCTTGAAGCGCGTGTGTGCATGAGCACTGGCGGCTCGTCACGTACAGAGAGAAACTGCTTTAAACCCGCTAGGTCAGTGCTCAAACTCAGGGTTGTGTAAAGAATAATAAGTGTAAAGTTATATTTTTAAAGAACTATTCCTCTCACATAAAATATTAAAAAGTTTTATTATCGCTTACGGTACTGTTTGTGTGAACAATAACAGAACAAATAAATACATAAATGTATATATTAATTTAATTATCCTAAAGACTCTAGGTAAGTAGTAACTTGATTATTATTTATTATTTTTAATGTGATAGGTAGATAACTCACCTATAAGTGACCTAGCTACCTATAAGTGATTGCATAGTTAATTATGTGTGAAATGGAACTCTCATGAGGCGTGCAATTTTGGGTTTTCAATGCTTTCCAATAGATTATTAAAAATCTTTACATTAGATTCATAATTCATTATTTAATAAAAAGATTTTGAAAGAAAGAATTTGTTGTGCAAATTATAGAAAGACAAATATTATAAAACAAAATATATAGAATAAGTAGTTTTAAAAAATAAATATATATAATAAAAAAAATATTATAAAATAAATCTTAAGTATATAATAAAAGCTAATAAACGTTTTGTTTATTTATTTTATTTATCCTCTTGTGCCCTGTGTAGTGGCAGGTAAGAATACTCACTACCCCATATCTTTCCGTGGGTGTCGTAAAAAAGTTTATCTCGCTCTCGGGCCGAGCGCACGTACTTTACAGAGCTCCGTATATTTTTGGTTCTTGCTCCTTATAAAGTGCTTACTTTTTCGTCAAACTCCTATCATTGTATCTATTAAAGTATAAGTGTTAATTTACATTAATCAAATTATCCAATATAGTCGCCAGTGCGTAAATATTCAAAGATTTAATAGTGCTTTGTAGTGATAAAGTTAACGGTGCCGTGCGTATTCTCTGTGGTGATTCATCGTTCGCTGCGCTTGGACGAAACATCACCTTATATGGTCATGCATGTACTATGCTCGCATTGAGCGTAAACACACTGTAACAATTAGTTAAGATATTTCGCCGTCTCAGGCGTCGACTGCCGTGGTGTAGCTGTCTCTGACACTGTGTCCCGCGCCTACGACCCCCGGATCGAATCCCAGCATATTGACAAAAAATTTCGCTAGTTCTCAATAAATTTATTTTAGAAGTTTTGAATTTAATTTGACCAAGAAAGGCAATAAAATTATCTAAACACAATTTACTAGGATTATTTTCAATAATGGAATTCGTCAAAGAATGTACGGCTTGTTTGAACAACTCAAAGGATGTTCCTGTCCTGCTCTGTTCACGCTGTGCTGCAAATTATCATCTCTTGTGCATGAACATTAGTTCGAAGGATTACAACAAGATGTCGCAAGAAGAAAAGTGAAACTGGATTTGCGTACAGTGCCGCTGCAAGGAACGTAAAGGCGACAACACAAACACTCCAGTTCGTAGTAACCCGCCCCCGTCGCCGAAGCCTGATTACGTTACAAAACGCGGCAAGGCACGCACCACCGCTACAAACTGTTCGTGTCTGTCGGCTAGTAGCATTCGAGACATCATTCGAGAAGAGTTGCAACAGTTATTCAACCAACAGATTCACTTGCACCTTTTAGAGGTCCAAAACGCAGTGTCTTCCCTCGAAGTATCTATGGCACATTTTAAAGAAGAGCTTGAAAAAATCAAGGCTAGCAATGCCGCACACGTTAGCATGATTGAGAAACTGAGATCTGAGACAGAATCTTTGCGGGCAAATAATTTATCCTTATCGTCACGAATAGCCCAAATAGACCAACAATCACGCAGCTCAAATATTGAAATCCAGTGTGTACCTGAAAATAGGCAGGAGAATCTTATCAACACTGTAGTGCAACTGGGCAAAGTCATAAAATGCCCCATCACTGAGTCACATATTTGTCGCGTCATTAATCTAAATTTTAACAGTGGTAGAGCAACGCAGCAGCTTTTGCTGTCGCACGGATGGGTCGGCTCGAACCGGGGTGGTACCACGACCTCACAGAAAACCAGCGTGAAGTAGAGATTTACCTCTGCGTTTCGCTTGGTGAGTGCAGGTGGCCGGAGGCCCTTTTTACTGGCTGGAAATGAGGCATTCCAACTTAGTTCTCACGGGTGACAACGCATCTACATTTTTATTTGTAATAGAGGATAGATGTAGATGTCTATGGGCCGCAGCAACCACTTACCATCAGGTGGACTGTGTGCTCGTTTGTCACTCTTATTCTATAAAAAAAAATAAACAATTAAAATTAATAATCTATAACTACACAATCTACACTACACAATTAAAAATTAAAATAGGATACAAAAATTAATAAGTAATATTAAACTTACCTTTGAGTCGTGTCGCATCGTCGCAGAAATCGTGATCAAGTCGTCGAGTAGTAAAGACGCCCCGATAATGCATTCAAACAAAGGATTGAAGACATCGTGGCGGCGCACCCGCCACGCAGTTAGTAAAAATATATCACTGAGACGATAAGACGTATGACGCTTGCGCCCGGCTATTGTTTGTTTTTGCTATTTGCTTTGAATTTTATCTTCCTTCTTGTGCTAATAGCTTCTGTGCTACGCTTAGTGCTAAAATACAAACCGTATTGTATGTGTAAACTATTGTATTCCTGAACTATTGCATTTGTGAACTATTGTATTCGTGAACTATAGTATATGTGACTTATTTGATTGTGTGAACTGTTCTGCTTATAATAAACATTTATAGAAAGTTATTGGTGAGTACTTTATTGAAAATCTCCCCACATCGCTTCACTGGTGACCCCGCTTGGACTTTGTACTGCGAGAACCCAAACGTAAGCAGAATCCAAAGTAATATTTTAATAACAATATTTAAAATAAGATGGCAGAGAAACAAACTAAGACCTCCCAATCATTATCACGAGAAACACGTAACAAAGAAGGGTCATTTACACCATCCGATATATGTCGTGTCGGTGTCCGACTGCCACCGTTTTGGGCTGAAGAGCCTGCTGTGTGGTTCGCACAAGTAGAAGGGAATTTTGCACTATTCAGTATCAAAGAAGACGAAACAAAATATTATTATGTAATTGCACAATTAGACCATAGATATGCGGCAGAAGTAAAAGACATTATAGTTTCACCACCTCAAAAAGATAAATACGAGAAACTTAAAACAGAACTTATCAAAAGGCTCTCAGCATCTCGAGAAAAAGAAGTGAAGCAATTGTTAATGCATGAGGAACTTGGGGATAGGCGTCCGTCACAATTTTTACGACATTTGCAACACTTAGCGGGCCCTAACGTTCCAGATGACTTTATCAGGACAATATGGACTAGTCGCCTTCCTAACAATTTGCAAACCGTAATTGCATCACAGCCTGACTCAACTTTGGAAGCACTGGCTGCCTTAGCCGATAAGGTGCACGAACTTGTTCCGGCATCTCCACACGTAGCTTCTATGGATGCATCATCGGGATCTTTACTTGACACAATGTCGAAACAGATCGCGGAACTTACTCGTCAAGTGCAAGCATTATCCTTCCGAAATCAAAGGGAATCACGGTCACAAAATAGAGACAACAAACGAGACCGCAACCATAGTCACAGTCATACTCGTAATCGGTCTCAGTCAAATTATAGAAGAATTTCCATTTTGCTTCTATCATTACAAATACGGCGATAAGGCTAAAAAGTGCGTTAAGCCTTGTGATTACCAACAGGAAAACGATCAGAGCAGTCGCTAGTGGCGACAAATGATTGCCTCAGTTCATCCGGTCGCCTGTTTGTCACGGATCGCAGAACGAAGATGCAATTCTTGGTCAACACTGGAAGCGACCTTTGTGTCTTCCCGCGCACGGCACTTAAACAACGACGACCTCGAACATCTTACGAACTTTTTGCGGCAAATGGAATTTCCATACCCACCTACGGCTATGCTCATCTCGAACTAAATCTGGGACTTCGACGAGATTTTTCATGGCACTTTGTAGTAGCCGATGTAAACAAAGCAATCATCGGAATTGATTTCTTATCATTCTACCATATCGTTGTCGACTGTCGTAACCGTCGGTTAATAGATAACAGTACTTCGTTGCAAACAACTGCTGAGCCTGCTACAGCTAATGTGATAGCTTCAGTTAAAACCATGAGAGGTAATTCAAAGTATGTTGAATTGCTACGTGACTTTCCGGAGATAACCCGACCGTCAGGTGTACCGCAAGCTCCTAAGCATAGTACCGTCCACTTCATTCGTACTAAGCCAGGACCACCTGTGTCTTGCAATCCAAGAAGATTATCACCAGAAAAACTGAAAATAGCAAAGCAAGAATTCGAGGCAATGATAAAGAGTGGAATAGCATGTCCATCCGAGAGCCCGTGGTCTTCTCCGCTCCATCTTGTACCAAAGAAAGATAACGGATGGCGGCCATGTGGCGATTACCGAATGTTAAACGCACAGGCAATTCCAGACAAATATCCCATCAGGTACTTACAAGACTTCACCCATTACATATCGGGTTGTACAATTTTTTCTACGCTAGATTTGGTGAAAGCGTACAACCAGATACCAGTCAACCTAGATGATATTCCGAAAACAGCCATCACCACACCATTTGGTATGTTCGAATTTCCATATATGAATTATGGCTTAAAAAATGCGAGCCAAACCTTTCAAAGGTTTGTAGACGAAATAACACGAGGACTTGATTTTTGCTTCGTGTACCTAGATGACTTTCTAATATTTTCCCAGGACGAAGAAAGCCATCTTGACCACCTTCGCCAAATCTTTGAAAAACTTCAGGAATTCGGTATGGTTATCAACACGAGCAAATGTGAATTTGGTAAGAAAGAAATCACCTTTCTAGGGTATCACGTTTCAGCCAACGGTGTTAAGCCCTTGGACAGTAAGGTTCAAGCCATCAAAGACTTCCCCACTCCGAAAACCGTACGAGAACTTCGGCGTTTTCTAGGGATGTTAAACTTATATCGCCGATTTATCAAAGGAGCTGCCAAAATTAGGCACCATTAAACTCTTTGCTGACGGGGTCCGTAAAAGGATCACGTTCCGTGGAAATATCTGGAGAATCCCTACATGCTTTTGAGCAGTGCAAAACTAGCCTCTGTCAAGCAGCATCCTTGGCACATCCAGATCTGAACGCAAGATTAGGTTTGGTAACCGACGCCTCAGATAAGGCAATCGGTGCCGCCTTGCAGCAAGTAAAGAATGGATCATGGCAGCCACTTGCATTCTTCTCTAAGAAACTGAAACCAACACAACAGAAATACTCGCCATACGACAGGGAGCTTCTTGCTATATACGAGTCAGTGAAATACTTTAGACACATGCTTGAAGCAAGGCATTTTACTGTTTTCACTGATCACAAACCAATCTGTTATGCATTTCACATCAAAAAGGATAAGTGCTCACCCCGCCAGTTTCGTCATGTCGATTTCATATCCCAATTCACCACCGACTTCCAACACATCTCTGGAAATATACCGTAGTAGCTGATACACTTTCAAGAGTTGAAGAATTAGCTCAGCCTGTTAATCTGGTTACCTTAGCCAAGATGCAGGACATGGATACGGAATTGAAAGAAATTCTGAAAGGTGGGACATCACTTCAGTTAGTAAAGGTACCAATACCTGGCACGAAGACAGACGTATATTGTGATGATGGAACTGGAAATCAAAGGCCTTACGTACCTCAAAACTTAAGGAAGCAAGTCTTTGACAGTTTACATTCGCTGAGCCATCCTGGGGTCAAAGCCACAACAAAGATGGTAACAGAACGCTACGTTTGGCCAGGAGTAAAGAGAGACTGTCGTGAATGGTCGAAAACGTGTCACCCCTGCCAGCGTGCAAAGATAACACGTCATGTCTCCGCACCTTTAGGCACATACAAATTACCACCAGCCAGATTCCAATACGTCCATATAGATATCATTGGACCTTTACCTGTATCAGATGGATATCGCTATTGTCTTACAGCAGTTGATAGATTTACCAGGTGGCCTGAGGCAATACCCATATCAGATATCACTGCTGAAACTGTGGCAAAAGCAGTTCTTAATGGCTGGATCTCGCGTTTTGGGTGTCCTGCTGAAATCATTACAGATCGAGGAAGACAATTCGAATGTTCCTTATTTAAACACCTATCCAATCTAATCGGATTTCAGCATAAGCGAACTACATCTTACCACCCAGCGTGCAACGGTATGGTAGAAAGGATGCACAGACAGCTTAAAGCCGCTATTGTATGTCAAAATAATCAAAGATTGACAGAATCATTGCCATTAGTATTACTGGGTATAAGAAGTGCATTAAAACAAGACCTTCAAGCATCACCCACTGAGTTACTTTATGGTGAATCACTTAGGTTACCAGGAGAATTTCTTCATGCTAACAACAGCGAAAGTAGCACAGACATAACGGATTTCTTATCACGCTTAAGGCTGATAATGAACAATATTCGTCCATCACCTGGAACACGTCACGGTAGTAAAAAAGTATTTATCTTTAAAGACTTACCAAATGCGACTCACGTTTATGTCAGGGATGACTCTGTGAAAGGTTCACTGCAACCAGCGTACTCCGGTCCCTTCAAAGTACTGGAAAGAGGAGACAAGATTTACAAATTACTCATGAAAGGCAAAGAACAAACTGTCTCAATAGATAGAATAAAACCTGCCTATACACACTCTGACGCTTCTGCACGTCGAACAACACCTGCAAACAAAAAAGAAGAGTATAAGAGAAATTGTACACGCTCAGGACGCAGAGTTAAATCACCTGATTATTATCGCCCATCATAGATGGTCTCTGGGAGGGAGTGATGTGGCTTCATTAATCTGAAAAAGAAAAATAAACAATTAAAATTAATAATCTATAACTACACAATTTACACTACACAATTAAAAATTAAAATAGGATACAAAAATTAATAAGTAATATTAAAGTTACCTTTGAGTCGTGTCGCATCGTCGCAGAAATCGTGATCAAGTCGTCGAGTAGTAAAGACGCCCCGATAATGCATTCGAACAAAGAATTGAAGACATCGTGGCGGCGCACCCGCCACGCAGTTAGTAAAAATATATCACTGAGACAATAAGACGTATGACGCTTGCGCCCGGCTATTGTTTGTTTTTGCTATTTGCTTTGAATTTTATCTTCCTTCTTGTGTTAATAACTTCTGTGCTACGCTTTGTGCTAAAATACAAACCGTATTGTATGTGTAAACTATTGTATTCCTGAACTATTGCATTTGTGAACTATTGTATTCGTGAACTATAGTATATGTGAACTATTTGATTGTGTGAACTGTTCTGCTTATAATTAACATTTATAGAAAGTTATTGGTGAGTACTTTATTGAAAATCTCCCCACATCGCTTCATATTCATTACTGCTCTTGACTAGCCAAAATGAATAGCTCAAGCCCTCGCCCTCGATCCATCTTAGTGAAATTTGGCAGTCCGCGCCTACGCGACGATTTTCTTGCTGCGACTGCACGTTTAAACAAATAACAAAACAGTACGCTTGGGGTTTGTCTTACGTAACTGTAGGGAGTTTAAAAATCCGAGCACAAAAATCGCAATCTATACGTCACTTGTGCGTAGTAGCTTAGAATACTGCAGCGTGGTGTGGAACCCGCACTATGACGTATATAAAAAGCGTATAGAAGGTGTACAAAAAAGATTCATCTGGCACTTGACGTACAGTTGTAATTTAGCAAAACTCTTGCCTAGTTATAATGATCGTTTGAAATACTTTCATATGAAACCTCTCGTTGAGCGCAGAGCGATGTCGGACATCTTGTTCCTCTACAAAATGATAAATAGCTACATTGACGCTCCAGACGTTATCTCTCGTATTCATTTTTCTATTCCCAGAAGATCGCCCAGGTATAAGAAATACACCCCATTCGTCACAAAGTTAGCACGGTAGCATTTAGGCCATTATGCTCCTCTAAACATATTAATGAGGAGTTACAACGAGATACATAACAAAGATATTGGTAATACCGGGAGTGAACAAATTATATTCAAAGATGGTCCATGTTCTTCGAAAAAACATCGAAAGACACAAACTTTGGATATTTCCTCAGACCCCTTCTGTCGCTTTAAAAGGGTAGTGTCTCAACTCATAAACGATCTTTAATATATTTATTGTGTTACTTTTTAATGTTTCTTTTTTTATTACTGTATAAAATAATTTTAATCTTAATAATTGTATTTTAATTTTTCTTTAATAAATAATTCTAATTGACATTACACTGACATTGTTTTCATTCTTTTATTTATTCATAAACATTTTTTTTTCTTTATATAATAACATTCTAATTCTTTGGCATTGAAATTTTGGTATTGTTTTATATTTTCGTAAGCAAAACGTAATGTTTAAGAACTGTGTATTTGTAAATCTGATTTGTATTGTTTTTATTGTAATGTTCCCTTTAAGATAACTATTTATAAAGCAAAAAGTAATGTGAGTATGACGCTCAATATCCATGTAGTTTACACCTATAAAAGTGGTATCACTTAGCATTAAATTATTTATTGTCTACTCTTAGAAATCTTGTAGTGTATATCTTGTTGGTGTGACAAAATATAAAAAAAAGGCGACAGACGGAAACTGAGGCAGAAGATAGGCAGCAGAATCTTTCTGATAACAGCAAAAAAGAATAAAAACTGCGGTTGCCAACCCGCTCGCCAAGCGTGGCAACTATGGCAATATACCCCCCATGAGCAATGACATTAATAAACGGCCCCCAGTCCCCGGCGGCGCCGCTATTCCAGTCTACAGCGATTCTTAGCACCCCCTAGCGCCACTTACGACGACTCAACCTGGCAATTTATAACGCACACACCCTGAGGACTTACGAGAAGATCCTGGAGCTGGAATAAGAGATAGACAAGTTGCGCTGGAATATTATAGGATTATCCAGAGTCCGAAGAGAGGGGGAGGACACGGTAATACTCGAATTCGGCAACTTGTTCTATCACCGGGAGGGTGACCATCTGTCACAAGGAGGTGTCGGATTTATCGTCCATAAGTCTCTCGTTAGCAACGTTGTAATGAGTGGGAGTGTGTCGACATGGGTTGCGTACCTTATACTCAGAATCACCAAACGGCATTCGCTAAATGTTACACAGGTTTATGCACCAACCTTGGCACATCCCGATTAGGAGGTGTAGAAAAAATATGAGGGTATGTCTAGAGTCATGCATTCCTCCAAAACCCACTATACGGTGGTAATTTATTTATTAATTTATTTATTTTAAAACAGTGTAAATGCTGGCTTACAGTATGCCCAAAAGGCCAGCATGCTAATTTAGAAATTACACTTTTAAATTGTAAAATAAAAAATAAATAATACATGCCAAATAAAATAAGCAAAATGTTATTGTCAAATTAACTAACCTAAGATTAAATTAATATATTATAATATGTCAAAATTGGACGTCAAAAATAGAAGGGCTTTATTACATAGTTGCCTAAAGCTATCAGCAAATAAGTCAGTCTCATAATCATGTGCGAGCATATCTCCAACAAGCCGTATAGCGCGAGTAGTTGGCGCGTGAGCACCGCATCTGGTGCGTGCCGGCGGCTGCCACAGAAGACGCGGCCTCCGCCGCGGTGCCACCGTCCCCTCCACATCATAGCCCAGCCGCTTCGGAGCTAATAACCCCACTCTGTTTAATATCGTCGGGCTATCTATTTTATTATGGATGATTACTCGATAGAATGTTATCAACTGCATAGTCCGCCTAAGATTAAGAGTGTCCAAACCCACCATACCAGTAACAAATAAGGACGGATATAGATAGGGTTAATAACCGTAATTCTGCTTATATAGCCATCGTGCAAATTTGTGCTGTATTCTCGCTATCATCAAAATATATTTCTCCTCATATGGATTCCATACAATAGCACCGTATTCAAGCTTACTACGAACATATGCATTGTAAAGTACCATAGCGACCCCTATTCCGTCGAACTGTGAAGAAGTGCGAATAATGAAGCCAAGAATTTTAATGGCTTTTTTACATAAAGTAGTCACATGGTTATGAAAGTCAAGTTTAGCGTTTAAAAATAATCCTAAGTCACTTATTTCGCTTACCCTTTCTAAGGGCGTGTCAGATAAATTATAGTCTTCAATTAGTGGACATCGTTTACGTGTTAATGTTATTATTTTACATTTATTATCATTAAAGGGAAGACGATTTAATACACCCCAATTCAAAACCACACTGATGTTCCTTTGCAATGCCTCGCAGTCAGACTGGCCATCTACACCTAGGCCTAATTTGAGATCATCTGCGAACAACAGACAGTTTGAGGAAACCACGTTATTCGGTAAGTTTCATTAATGAAAATAAGAAAAAGCAATGGCCCCAACGTACTTTCCTGACTTACCCCAGATCTTGTGTAATAGTCACTAGACTCAAATGCACCCACTCTAACAAACTGACGCCGATCACGTAGGTAATTTAAAAAACACTCGACAAGTTTTGGGGCAAAGCCTATCACCACCAATTTACGTAACAAGATATCATGGCCGACTAGGTCAAATGCTTTTTTTAAAATCAAAGTACGCAGTATCTACCTGCCTACCAGCATCCAACACAGCATATATATAGTCAAGATGAGCCACAAGATTAAAAGTGGTAGAACGGGCTGTTCGTAAACCGTGTTGAATATCATTCGATAAATACTGAGTTTGTTTATTAATTTACGGGCATAAGACAATCTCAAATAATTTTGCAAAGACTGATAAGACTGCTTTCGGTCTAAAAGACGAAACGTCAGTTTCACCAGCAGTTTTTGGAACCGGAGTGACCCTAGCAACTTTCCAAATGTCCGGATACTTAGAGTGAGTCAGTGACAAGTTAAAAAGTTACAAGGGCGGACTGTCAAAAGCGGATATGCAGTCCTTTGCTAAAAAACAGGGATACCATCAGGGCCACCCAACGATCTCGGTTTTAGCCGCCTTACTGCTTCTTTCAGTTTGGTATCGTCAACAATATTTATGGTGATAGAAGTGGAATCACATTGACTATCTGCGGCACGTACCGCAACAACATGGTTCAGTACGGGTACCTCGTCCTGATACACCGAACTAAAATAGTTTGTAAAAGCGTCGGCTGCGGATTTTCCAATAACTTCAACACCACCGGACGAAGAAACGTTCGTACACTGCCTGTAATTCTTCCTATCCTTAACATACTCCCAGAAATGGGTAGTAATGGGAGACTTCAACGCAAAACTAGGCACAAGAGAGAACGGTGAGCTGAAAGTAGGGAAATTCAGAATAGAGCAACGGAACGCAAGGGGCCAGCAGCCGACCGATTTCATGGAGAAAGAGGGACTATTTATAATGAACTCTGTCTTCCATAAGCGGCCCCACAAGAAGTGGACCTGGTCGAGCCCCGACGACGTTTTGACAAAATATGACATTGACTTCATTATGACGAGCAGATGACAACTGTTTAGTGATGTCTCAGTGATCGCGAGGGTGAAAACTGGTAGCGATCACCGAATGGTTAGAGGCAAACTGAACCTAAACGTTAAGTTGGAGAGGTTACGTCTAATGAAGTCAACTCTCCGTCCCCCTCGTGCTGTAATCCGAAACCCCGAAACCTTTCTGCTCGAGTTACAAAATCGTTTTCAGTGTCTAGAAGATTGCAATGTAGTGGACGATATAAACGACAAGCTTGTGGAAACTGTCTATGCGGTCGAAGCTAAGTTTTGCAAGACGCGCACACTGTTAATCTCATGGCTGTTAAACGAGAAATGAAGTTGCAGTCTTCAGTAGATTTAATAGCATAAAGGCAACTGAACAGGCAGATCTACAAACGAATGCGGCGGGATTTACGAAACTTTAATACTGCTCTTATTGAAGAAGCGATTGAGCCAGGGCTTCAAAGTATTTGCCAGTGATCTGTCTGCCAGAATGAGCTAACTGTCGAAGTTGAAGACCAAATGTGGCAGCATTGTTTCCGAGACACCTGAGATTTTGAGTAAGATTGAGAGGTTCTACGGGCAGCTGTACACATCATCGTTGTAGCCACATGCAAGTGTGAGTAACGATCCAAGAGCAAGTCTTCTTATCTGACACTAGTACGATGATATCCCGGACGTCAGTCTGAGCGAGATTAGAATGGCTCTCCAGCACCTTGAAAACGGCAAGGCCCCAGGGCAGCGGTGGAGCTTCTGGATGCGGGTGGAAAACCGGTAATTAAAGTCCTTCAGAAGCTTTTCAATTCCATCCTCCATGGTGGCACTACAACGTAGGCGTGGAGCAGAAGTGCGGTGGTTTTGTTCTTCAAGTAAGGCGACAACGCTCTCTTGAAGAACTATAGACCGATTTGCCTACTGAGCCACGTCTACATGCTGTTTTCGAGACTCATTACGAATCGTCTCGCGCGCCGACTCGACTACTTCCAGCATCCCAAACAATCCGGTTTCCGAAAAGGCTTTATCACCATAGACTACATACATACCCTTCGGCAAATTGTACAGAAGACCGAAGAGTACAATTTGCCACTTTGTCTTGCATATGTGGACTATGAGAAAGCCTTTGATTCCGTCGAAATTTAGGCGGAGCTGCAGTCCCTCCAGCGGTGCCAAGTTGACTGTCGGTATATCATAGTGCTGAAGTGTTTGTACAATAGGGCTACGATGGTTATCCGAGTACAGAAACAGAGTACTAAACATAGCCAAATGCAGAGAGGTGTAAGACAGGGTGACGTTATATCGCCGAAACTCTTCACCGCTGCATTGGAAGACGTTTTCAAGCTTATGGATTGGAAAGGATATTGTATCATCATCAATGGCGAGTACATCACTCACCTTCGATTTGCCGACGATATATTTCTTATAGCAGAATCGCTGGAGAACCTAAACACTATGCTTAATGACCTCAATAGTGTCTCCCAACGGATAGGTCTTAAGGTGAACATGGACAAAACAAAAATCATATTTGACGTCCATGTCACACCTATGCCGGTAGTTGTTGGGAGCACTAAGTTCGAAGTTGTTGACAAATAGTCCGACTAGGTAAGTCCAACTTCGACCGAGAGGTCAATCGACGGATTCAACTCAGCTGGGCAGTGTTCGGGAGATTACGACATATCTTCTCGTTAGACATACCTCAGAACCTCAAAACTAGATTTTTCAACCAGCGCGTGTTGTCAGTGATGACCTATGGATCTGAGACATGGTCCTTCACTGCTGGCCATATGAGGAAGCTCAGAGTTGCTCAGCGAGCTATGGAAAGAGCAATGCTCTGCGTTTATCTGCGTGATAGACTTAAAAACGAGGATATCCGCAGTAGAACCAAAGTAACCGACATAGCCCAAGGAATAAGTATGCTGAAGTGGTAATTCGCCGACTATATAGCTCGAAGAAACGACAACCGATTGGGAAGAAAGGTTTTTGTTTAGTCCTCATGGCAGAATCGCTGGAGGAACTAAGCACTATGCTCAATGACCTCAATAGTGTCTACCAACGGATGGGTCTTAAGATGAACATGGACAAAACAAAGATTATGTTTAATGTCCATGTCACACCTATGCCGGTAGTTGTTGGGAGCACTAAGCTCGAAGTTGTTGACGAGTATGTTTACCTTGGACAAATAGTCCGACTAGGTAAGTGCAACTTCGACCGGGAGGTACATCGACGGAATCAACTCGGCTGGGAAGCGTTTGAGAAGCTACGACACATCTTCTCGTCAGAAAAACCTCAAAACCAATTTCATTTATTGGTAAGTGGATAATATAGTCCATAGACACAACCATCCCAGATTAATAATCAAAATGTATATATGATGTCGTCTAGAACCAAGATTGTAAACCTTGTTTCTAGTAAAAAGTTTCTACGGTTTTCAGCATTAAGCTGCTATTTTACGCTGGTATTATGTGAGAGCGTGGTCAAACCGACTGGTTCTTGCAACAAACATAATAAAGCTGCAGCGTGGCTCCAAAACATATAAACCTTCTTTACGTGGTAGAGCCATGCTGCAGCTATATTAGTAGTATAGTTGTACCTCGAATGGGTCGGCTAGACCGGGGAAGGACCACGCTCTCACAGAATACCAGCGTCAAATAGCAGCTTAACATATCTGTGTTTCGTATGGTGAGTCTAGAGAACCGGAGACCCTTTTTTACTGGAAACGAGGCATTCCACCTTAGTCCTCACGGGTGGCAACGCATCTGCATTTTGATTCGCAAACGAGGATAAATGTAGACGTCTATGGGCCACAGCAGCAACTTACCATCAGGTGGACTGTGTGCTCGTTTGTCACCCTATACTATAAAAAAAACCTTTAAAAATTGGTAAAAAATTACCTTGCTTATATCCGCTCGATGAAATAAAATGATGTGTCTTACCTAGTTTAAAGAGCACCTCCCGCCCTCTCTCAATTTTGTTCACTATCCTCGTCACCACTAATTCCAGCACCACTACTCCGAACACCACTACACAAAGAAATACACACCACTGACTACAATACGACACGTGTTTCGCCTCTACACGAGGCATCTTCAAGTGATGTAGACTCTGCGGTGGCTGACCGCAAAGTTAGGGGCGAGCCAAAACAAATGCTATTTATACAGCCTGTTGACGCAACCGCTCCCCACTTAAGTCGCGAGCGACTGCGTCATGTGATAAAACATGCAATTTATCACCATCCGACATACACAGCTGCTTTTAAAATCAAAAACAAACCGCCGCGTAACGACCGCCCACCCTCCAACCACGTAACCAATCGCCGATCACCGTGGGGGTGACAAACGACAAAATTGCGAGGCTATCTGTTATTAGAGAGCAGGCTTAAAGATATTTATCAGAATATCGGAATTTTGGTTAAAATAAAATATTTTTTTGATTTAATTAATACACAATTCAGGCTGTACATATATAAAAATAAGGATTGTAACATTTATTTGCTATAAAATGAAACTTTTATTTTATATTTTATGCCGCACTTGTGGTTGAAAATCATCAAATTAAATAAATCATTTGAAGGTTTCACTTCTACCGTGTGTGAACTAACTGCACACATGCTTTTTGTATACGGCTATACCAGTACAATTTTTATATTATGTTATTCTCATTAATAAACGCCTTTCAAATAACTTATGAATGTATATATGTGGCAATAAGTTATATAAAATAAATATCTGATTTATTTATCTTTATTATCTGTGCTATTCTGTCCATACTTATAGTGCTTCATCATCATCATCTCTATTGTCCCCAACTGCCACGCAGACCTTTTTCTCACGACAACCTAACGCTTTTTCGACACGTACTTGCACGTGACGCATGTTGTATAGATTTCAGCGTTGTATTGATAGCGGAAGATCGATAGATAAATAATTTGATATATTTGTTACGGAGCAATGCAATATAGCGTCCTAGAGTAAATACATGGAAAAGAAATGTTTCTATTTCTTCGATGTAAAAAATTAAAATACTTTTAAATGTTTTGTTACATTGGCGCTACAAATATAACATAATTCATTTATACGAATTTTATCGCGTTTTTTATTCATCCATTCGTCACAACACATCAAAACTCCACTGCTGAACATAGGCCTCCCTTAAGTTGCCGCATACGGGAGATAATTACCATACTCAACAGGCTTGGCGGGCGTGCTGGCAATAGTATGTCTCAATTTCTGTCTAGGAGCCCGCCTGGTTAGGTCCATCCTCCTTATCCATTCTCTTACCTATTTCTGCCGTCAAACAGCAATGCGAGCACAGTTCCCCTCAGAGGTGACAACGTATCTGCAGCTTTCTTTGTTTAAAGTTGGCTTTAGGTGTCCATAGATTGCAGTAGTCACTTACCATCAGATGGACTTAAAGTATTTTTCACTTCATTTTGATAATCAAAAATACGCCACGCTTTCCGCGCGGTGGTGGCGTAATGAAACCTACACCTAATTTCATTCCGTAGGTATCTATATGGAGAATAACAAAAAAAACTATGTCCAGCTGTGTTACGTACTGGTGATGAAGATTAAGGACACATCCCACTGAATATACTATGCATATAATATATGTAAAACGTTTATGTATGACTTAGAAAAATTGAAAATATAAACATTACTAATGCTATTATATATACAAATACAATACAAACACTCACGCCTGTCACCCAGAGGGGTAGGCAGAGACTACGGACTTCCATTTGGCGCGATCCTGACACACTTCTCTCGCCTCATTTACTCGTACATCCATAAATTTACGCATACACACTCGTCGGTTAAGGGTACTCCTAATCTGGCACATTTTCAATGTATCGCCGATTTGGTCGATAAATCTTCATCTAGGGCGTCCCTTCCCAACTTTGCCGTTCACTTCTGAAACATAAATTTGCTTTGTCACTCTTTCCTCATTCATTCTTTCTACGTGACCAAACCACCGAAACATTCCTTTTTTAATTCTAGTCACAACGTCATTTTGCAAACCACACTTTTCTATTATCACACTATTTCTCACCCTGTCATTCAGATTCAGCCCTAGCATACTCCATAATGACCGCATTTCTACAGCGTTTATTCTACTCTCATGCTTCTTCTGCCATACATTAAAGTAGGGACTAACACACCATTATGACTTGCCATACGTGCCTTCTTTGTCACATTCTGACTCTTAATAATAGCGTGTAGAGCCCCATTAACTCTATTTCCTGCGTTCACTCGTCGTTCTATATCCTTGTCATATCTACCATCCCTGCTAAATAAACATCCCAAATATACAAACTCATCCACTTGCTCAATCAACTCCCCTTCCATTCTTATTTCACATAACGTTTTACTTTCTTCTATTTCAAAAACCATCACTTTCGTCTTACTTGCGTTCACTTTCATACCCCTTTCTTTTAATGACCAGTTCATTAAATTAACCATCATTTGCAACTCGGTCGCCGACGATGCAAATAGTCGTACAAAAGGCATTTGGCAGTTAACTCACCCATTCTCAACCCACATTCTTCAACTTTCAAAGTTTGCAAATAACCGTCCATAAATAGGTTAAACAGCCACGGAGAAGCCACACAACCCTGTCTGACACCTTTTTGAATGCCAAACCAGTCCGAGTAGGCCCCGTTGATCCTGACACAAGCACTAGAGGCCCTATAAAGAGACTTTAATGCATCAGACCAGCGCTCAACCCAAATGAGGTCAGTGTTTGCCATAACACGTTCCTGTCCACTCTGTCATAAGCCTTTTCCAAGTCCATGAACGCACAAAATACTTTCTGGTTTTTGGCCAAAAAATTCTCCGCAATCATGCGCATGGAAAAGACTTGATCTGTACACCCCATCCCCTTTCAAAATCCAGCTTGCACATCCCAAATTTTATATATATATATATATATATATATATATATATATATATATATATATATATATATATATATAAATATATACTATATATATACACAAAGCGGTCATGCGAGAAAGAAAACTCAAATAGTCGCACAGTGCTGAACCATCAAGCATCCGTATGATGTGGATGGTGTCGTGAATTTTGTCACATGTGCGCTGGTGGAATTTGGTGGCTGGAATTAATGCAAACAATTCCTCAGAACACTTTCCATGAAAAAAGTGAAAAAAAAATAATAGAAAAAAGTGTTTATTTTGTTATATACACAATATAAACACTTATTTATTTTGTTATTCACGTGTTTTATTTTCCGTAACAGTTCAATCGTGCTGTCTCTGTCCAAATGATTCCTTGTCCACAAAGCTTAAAATTGCAACACTGTCGTGTGCTTAGCCACATAGAAATAAGCAAACTAAAACTTGTCGGGTAAATTTGGTAGGGTCAAAATTTACCCATAAAGCAGGGTTAAACTCTTTTATAATGTATGCTTGTGATTGTTGTCACTTGGTGAAACTCCAGCTTCATTTTTGTGATATGAATAAATTTAAAAATAATATTCCCTGATGATGGCGTGCGGTGAAACCGGTCGGTTTTTATAGTTAGTAAATTAATAATTTAAAATAAATATTGTGAAACAATGTTAATGTAAATTACAAAAATTAAAATTGTTTTAAAACTAACTTTAAAACTAACAAAATCTTCTGGATTCTTATTCTTGTCTAAATAGTCTTCTAGGCCATCTTACTCCGGTCTAGTATGTGTAGTTTTGGAGTCTGTCTAGCAATAGACTCACTTTTTAATTTTTTTGTCGATATTTATTCTATAATTCTATTATTAACTGTATAGCGTTGCGACACATATTGTAGTTGCCTGTTATCGGAGTGCAATAAGTAAGAAAACTTTTCATAAACTTTTATATTAGGAGTATAAATTATTTTAAATTCTGTTATACTTTTTTTTTATAAAAAAGGTAACATACGATCACACAGTCCACTTGATAGTAAATGAATGCAGTAGCCCATAGATGTCTACAACTATAAAATGCAAAATGTGGTTGCCCACGCGCCTGCCAAGTACGACAAACTATTGCAAATATCACCTTATGAGACAGTTTAAGGAGAGACCTATGTCCACTGTAATAGGCTGTTATGGATAGGTGGATGGAAATAAATACAATCAAAATACAGATTTTTAAGAACCACTAAAGCAAGAAATCATTGAAAATAACTAAAAACTAGGACTTAATATTTTGAAACGTAATGTACCTATTTCGGATTTTGAGAAATTTTACAGGCATTTTAAATTGTAATGCTCCTAAAAAAACAACAAAGTACGAGTTTGTTCTAAGCAATAAACTTTTTTGATTACGTTCGTAGTTCGTCTATCTGTTTTTACTATCCTAATTATATAGTTTCATTATTATTTGAGCTTTAAGTTCGAACATTTTATATTTTGCATGACAGAATATCTTTCTCTTGAACGATAATAAAGTATGCCACTGCTGTTTACATACCTCGGTTTCCTGAAGCTCATAACTATGTATTAGATTGCAATTGCTATCTCCATCTAAATTCGTATCATGAGCTAGTTACATTAATATTTCTAGTAACATTTATTTATTATATTTTCAGAGTCAGTCTCCGACCACCTCTTTAGTCTAGTAGTCGAAAGCGCTATTGCATATCCTTTGGTTCAAATCCCGGATCAGCCAAGACATTTTCAGTAGTTACTCGGTGTCAGAAAGTTGGCAGTGTTTTTTATCCCCGTGCCTCGGAAAGCGTTATATCCATTGGTCTGGCTGTTCTGTCTCCACTTGTAACGGAATTTCGTTTAAGAGACTAAGCGAGTGAGTGAATAGAGTGTGCACATACCTTCGTACGTAATATACATATCGGGTCGGCCCATGGAACTCGTAATACATGACTAGGTTGTAGGATTCCTTTTCAGACAGGAGTCGCCTGAGTATGTATTTTGAAAAGAAAGAACCAGCAATGCTATTAACATTAGGTGCTATGCTATAATGTTCCCTATAACCACTCCTGGTAAGCTTAAAATGCTTGTGCTGCCGTGAATCATTACTGGTTCACTAGCTTGGCACAATGGGTTGTCATTGAAGAATCTTTTATGTTTATTAAATATATTTAATGAATAAATAGGTAAATATATGTTTTCGTTATAACAATTAACCTCATGTTAAATGCATGTTACGTACAGGCCCTCTCTCATTTCTGAAAGGGTTATGAAGCAATTAGTCCGCTACCAATTAATGCGGACTTCGCATATCATCAAACATTTGATTGCATGCGATGTTTACCTTCACTGACGAGCACGTAAATCATCAATTACATTGCAAATAAATAATGTCATTCATGCTACTGAGGATCAAACTCCTTTTTTTATTAAAAGGGGGCGTGCACACAGTTCTCCGGATTATAAGTGTATGCTGTGGCCCAATGACTACACTTTTCCTCGATTAAGAATTAAAATACTGTTGATTTGTCACCCCTGAGGACTAAGATGGAATAACTTGTTTCAGTAAAAAATGACTCCGGGTCGCTACACTCACAATGCGAAATAAAGCAGCACTGGGTTGCGTTGTTACGCTTTCGCTTTTCTGAGAGCGTGGTCACTCCCTGGTCGCACCTATTTGTGCTACAGACATAATATAACTGCTGCATGGATCTACTATGTGCAAGGCATAGTTATCCACTGTAAAGTATTCGGTTTGCACGTTGACTGTGAAATATATTTAATTCTTGAGCAAAAATATACACTATAAAATTAAAATAACTGAATTCCATTACAAATAAAGTTTAAGAAAATAAATTCAATAAAAAACAGGCGAGCAAATTGAAAATCGGTTTAAGTTATGTTCGCTATGCATCACAAATGAAAGAGAGTCAAGCGAAATTTCTAAGTAAATAAGTTTTAAATTTTCTAATCCCGTGTAATGGCGGACAGGAATACCCACTACCTCATATCTTTAAGTGAGTTTTGTATGAGGTAACAGAGAAAAACTGATGCTGTAAATGGGCTGCATCTTTCTGTTAACAGCAACAATACTTTCTGTTAACTGTTATAACAGTGGTAGAGCCACGCGGCAGCTCTTGCTGTCACACGGATGGGCCGGCTCGAACCGGGGTGGTACCACGACCTCACAGAAAACAAGCGTGAAGTAGAGGTTTACCTCTGCGTTTTGCTTGGTGAGTGCAGGTGGCCGGAGGCCCTTTTTACTGGAAATGAGGCATTCCATCTTAGTCCTCACGGGTGACAACGCATCTACATTTTGACTTGTAATTGAGGATAGATGTAGATGGCTATGGGCCGCAGCAACCACTTACCATCAGGTGGACTGTGTGCTCGTTTGTCACCCTTATCCTATAAAAAAAAAAAAACTGCAGTTGCCAACCCGCTCGCCAAGTGTAGTAACTATGACAATATGCCCCCTGTTATGAGAGTTACGAAGAGACGGACCACAGTCCCCGGTGGCCCTGCTATTCCTGGATACGAAGGCGATCATGGTAACGGCAGGGCAGGGTGTGCTATGAATCTCCGGTGGAGGTTCGGTTGCCACCTAAAACGACTCGACCTGGCAATAAATAATGCACGTACCACGAAGACTGAGGGGAAGATCCTGGAGCTTTTTTTTTATAGGAGAGGGGGCAAACGAGCATGCGGCTCACCTGATGGTAAGTGACTACCGCCGCCCATGAACAACTGCAACACCAGGGAGGGAATTGCAGATGCGTTGCCGGCCTTTTAAAAAGGAGTACGCTCTTTTCTTGAACGTCCCTAAGTCGTATCGGTCCGGAAAAATCGCTGATGGTAATCGATTCCACAAGGAAGTAGTGTGAGGAAGAAAACATCTTCTAAATCGCACAGTGGTGGACCGCCAAATATCCAGATGGTGTGGATGGTATCGGGAGCCGCGATGTGCGTTCGTGAAATTTGGCGGCTGGGATTAATCCGAACAATTCCTCAGAGCACTCCCCATGGTAGATGCGAAAGAAAATGCAAAGGGATGCAACATCTCTTCACAGTGCCAATGAATCGAGCCGATCGCAAAGGGCTCGGTCGTGGACGATTCGAGCCGCTCTGCGCTGGATGCGATCAAGTGGAAGGAGCTGGCACTGGGGAGCCCCTGCCCAGAGATGGGAACAGTATTCCATGTGAGGCCGAACCTGCGCCTTGTAAAGTTGCAGGCGGTGTGCCGGCATGAAATACTGTCCCGCTCTGCTGAGCACGCCAAGCTTTTTAGAGGCCAATTTGGCCTTCTCTTCCAAGTGACCACGAAACTGCACGTCACTCGATATGTCGACGCCGAGGATTCCGATATTGGCTGAGGCAACTAGGGGAGTGCCTTGAAACTGAGTAGATACGACAAAGGGGTTCTTTTTAGTGGTAAACGCGCAAACTTGTGTCTTCTGAGGATTAAACTGGACTAGATTTAGTCGCCCCCAGTCCGAGGCTTTGGAAGAAGTTATAGACAAGTTGCTTTCATTCACCAGTGGAGTCGCCACATTCGTGGTGCAACTATAAAAACTAAAAAGAAAATTCCACATAACTGCTCCAGAAGTCAATGCAAAATATAGTGTATAGAGGATTCAAAGCCCTACGTTACGCCTAGGAATGCGATATATTTAATTTAATTTAATTTCACGTACTAAATCGACTATAAAGTTTCCTATGGCGAAGAAAACGACATTACCGACAAATTAAAAGAATTGCGTTCATGTGATGTTGGCAAACATGCTTTGGGTAGCAGACTCTTCACTAGGCAGGCGTTTAATGTAGTAGGTACTTAGGACCCGGTTTTAATGTTTATCTATTTTACTATGTTATTGGTTTACAACGTAATATATATATATATATATATATATATATATATATATATATATATATATATATATATATATATATATATATATATATATATATATGAGCCATTAGGCTTTTACTTTTATTTGAAATTATCCCAAATTAAATATGATATAAAAGGCAACAACGTTTTCGCCTACTGATCGACTCTTACGAAAATGTGCGTGCGCAGTAAAATCAGTTAAAATCATACATTACCACGCATTTTGAATTTAAAAGATAAAAAGGACAGAACGTTTGAGAATATTTTAATTAATCTTTCTTCACCATTTGCCTATATTACTTATTTTTAATATTATCTGGCTAATGTGGTTGATTATTGCAAAAAAAACCCTATAAATATACATATATACCTGAAGAATATTTATAAATCAGGTATGCCATAAATGCTGATTTATTAATTTTAACAACTATCATTACTTCTACGTAATTCGAAAGTGCAGTTCTTTTTACGCTTAACAAATATAAGATTATTTACTTTAAAAAAAAAGTAAAAAAAAAGATTTTTAAATGAATTAAGTTACGTATAGGTGAAACGTAAAATAAAATACCCACAGTCACGACGAACAGCAATATCAAAGCTGCCAAACGTCTAGAATTTTCAATCCGCCTACCCAGTGTGGAAAGTAAAGCAAATCCTTCCTACACCGGGAGAGACCCATCATTGAATCCAACAGTGGACTTTACGGATCGATAACGGATTTTTTTTAAGTTTAAAGACAATAGAATTGTTTAATTCAATAATGAAACTTGTTAAAGGTTTATCAAAACAGCACGTCGCTGTGCGGTTACCGTAATCCCGACGTTATTACAACGTTCCGCGAGCCCCAGCTGCGGTTTGTAGTGTTGGGAAACAGACGAGCACGTAGGCTAACGATTTCCAATTCAATTAAATGACACTTCTAGTTATCACAGGCTTACATTTAAGAGCTATAATATTTATAGCAAGTGAAATATTCTCTGTGGAAATATTATGAAACATGTTATAAATTTAATTTTATCATCATTATCGTTATCATTACAGCCTTGCGTTCCCCATATTCTGCCTCGTAAGGGTGGGGGGTGGGGGGGGGGGTTAGTTTCTACGCTTGATAGGCGGATTGTACTTTATTATAAAGATTTAACATTATAACCGCAGTTCTTTATAATTTTGAGTTGTTATCAGGAAGATACTGCTGACCAACTCCTGTTTCCGCTTCCTCTTCTGTCGCCTCATACAACATCCATGGGATGATTTGGGGTAGTGGAATCTCTAACGCCGTCACTACGTGGCTGTTTGTCCTTGTGTATCAAAATATATTTGAAGATGTAGTATGAGTGCGATCACATCTTTGCTAAAGTGCTACATAGTCATACAGAAATGACAAAGTCAAAATCGGATCAAGAAATTAAAAACACTATATTTTTGTGGTTAATTTCATTACTTACATACATTATGTATATAGAGTGTTTATGTCGGATACCAGGGAAGATAACGAAATGAAATAAAAGTAGTTGGTATTAAATAATTGCTAAAAGTAGTTGGTATTTATAATTTTTCCTTTTTTTAATAAGGATACAAAAGTTGGATGGTAATAATTTCTTTAGGCAGTTAAATCATGGAACGGAGAAAGTTTAACGGACATGTAGAAAACGCAGAAAATTAAATATTTTATATAAATACTAGGTTCCCAATATGTTTATATGAGCAATTTAAGAAATAGAAATTTTGTTTCTTATACGTATTTGCAATAAAAATAAATACCTATGCCAAGTAAACTAATGTCGAAAAAATCTCTGCAGGTATCCCCTCTATGATCATTTAAAAAAATACTCTCCTTGCCGCACTTATAAAGAGAAGGTTAATGAAAACAGGCGGTACATTTTGTATATTCCAAGGTGCCTTTACTGAGAAAAAAATAGGGCAAAAGTTGTTTTAATGGGGAGGAGCTCAGCCTTGCTTCAATTGCTTCCCCATATATCAAAACTAGCAAGTAGACTTACAATTAGTAAAACAGATTATAAATCCTGCCGGTGTTGAAACAGCTCGACTAGTTTACTTTAGCTACTTCCGTAACATAATGTCGTATGGTATTTTGCCATGGGGACATGCGACTGATACTGAAGTTATATTTGATTTGCAGAAGAGGGCCATAAGAGTATGATTTAAACCTAAAGAGTCACTCAGAGACAAAGATTTAAGGAAATTTAAAAAATTAACTTTGGCCTCTCAATACATTTATTTACACAAAAATAAGTGGTATTCATTCCGTAAATTTATTTATTTATTTATTTAATTTAATTACACGGAATTTATCCAATTACAATAATTTAATAACAATAATTTCATACATTACAAACAATACTTACATAAATTTATACACATGACGACTAATATGATTTACAATAATAATACTCAATACAAAAATAATACGATAATACAATTTACAATGTCAATTTTACTGAATTAAACTCTCACATAGTTTTCACAAAATTTCAAGAATTCTTCCATAACCACTCCCCATTCATCCGCAAATATCTCACAGCTGGGATTTTGGACCAGTGGAGCATTTAGCGCAGTTAATGTTCGCGGAATGGGGGAAAACGCGCGTGCGACTGTTCGGCATATTGGCTTTGAAAACAACTTATGCCTTCTGCCGCGACAGTAGTTGTTGGGTACGTAAAATCGACACAGCTTATCATGTAGATCCGGTGAGTCAATTCTGCCTCGGAGAACCTTACACATGGATGTTATTTGGTCATTTGCTCTTCTCACTTCGAGAGAGTTATAACCCAAGCAACCTAAAAGAAACGGTGTCGGGTACAAATACGGATAGTAACCATTCACTCTCTTATAAAGGAATCGAAGAAAAGTTTTTTGATCTTTCTCTAACATCAGACTGTATTTATCCTCATGAGGGTGCCAAACGCAAGAGCTAGTCTCCAGTTTACTTCTGACCAAGGCATTAAAGATCAGCCTCACAACCCAATCACTTTGGAAATCGCGAGAGTTCCTTAATACAAAACCTAACCTCTTAAAGGAATCTTTAGCTAGTGCTGCAATATGATCGTGAAATGTAAGTCCTCGATCAAATGTCACACCCAGATCTTTGACAGTTGTAGCTCTAGTTATATCCCTGCCGTTTAACCTATACTGAAAGTCAATCGGGCTCAGTGTTCGTTAAAAACTTAAGGACTGACACTTGGAGAGATTGAATTGCATTTCATTTTCACGACCCCGCTCATACACCAAATCGATGTCTCGCTGGAGTAACACGCAATCATTCATGGCTTCAATTTTTGAAAACAATTTCAAGTTATCGTCATACAGAAGGCATTTAGCATGTCTGACGATATCCGGAAGATCGTTAATCATTAAAATGAACAAGAGAGGTCCAAGAACTGAACCCTGGCTAACTCCAAAACGCATGTGGTATTGATGAGAATCATATATACTCAACCGTACGAATTGTTGACGGTCTCGGAGATAGTCTGCAAGCAATCTGAGAAGTTTAGGCGCCAATTCCAGAGAACTAAGCTTTAGGAGCAGCACTTCGATATTGACTCTATCAAAGGCTTTGTGACAGTCGAAGTATAACACGTCTATTTGAGTTCGACGGTCTAATTGTGCCTAGATGTAGTCAACGATTGACAGTAAGTTGGAGTTAATCGATCTACTGTTCCTAAAGCCGTGCTGCTCATTGCATAAATACCGTTCCACCTGTCTATATATTTCTTAATGAAGTGTATTTTCAAACACTTTAGCTGGTGAAGAAAGAATGGCAATAGGTCTATATTCTTCAACGGATAACTTATTGGAACTTTTAGGAATAGGCGTAAACCTGGAGAGTTTCCATTGCGAAGGATAGATTCCGGTGGCCAGTGCTGTGTTGAAAATATGACAGAGCGGGTGGACTAGAAACTCCTTGCACTGCTTTACTAGTCATTGAGGAATATTGTCAGGCCCAATTGAGCTAGCAGGTTTAAGTTTTTTTATTGCAGAGGCTACATCATTCGGAGTGAATCTTAAAATATTAACATATTTACTCGCACCTGTGCAATCTTGTTGGTCTACATTATCAGCGTCAAGTCGTGGTACGTCTGTTGAGAAAACACTAGAGAAAAAGTTAGCAAAGATATCAGCAGCATCGACACCCGAAAATATTTTGTCGTTAATGTTTATGCATGATTGGAATCCGCCCTTAGAATGGAGACTCGATATCTGCCGCCAGAAGTTACGAGGGTTGGATGTTATGTCTTTCTCAATGGCATTAAGGTAGGTACTGTGGGTGCTCGCAATACGTATCTTCAACGAAACCCTTAGGTGTGAAAAAGCTTGGTATGTAAATTCACAATTGGTTTTTCTCCACTGCGAGTGTAGTTTCAGTTTGCGTCTGATATCTTCAATAATATCGCGAGAAAACCACACAGGATACTGTTTATTACAAAATTTATTACGCTTTTTTTTAGGTATACAAATGTCAAAGATGTTATATATTATATCATAAAATAATTCAGTGCATAAATGTACATCGTGTAAATTTGTAATATCACTCCATGGGGCTTGAGAAACCAAATCGTATAAAAGAGTATAATCACCCTTGCAAAAGTTCCAGTCTTTGCTGTAGTCGATGTTACTAGCCTCAATGTGATCTCGATGACGAACTCCGCCGATTGCTATTACAATGTAGGACTACATCTAACATTCTTCCTTTCATGTTACTTACTTACTTACTTATCGTCACGCACAATCCCTGACGGGGTAGCCAGAGAGAACAGATCGCCAAGTGTCACGATCCTTACATACTTCTTTCGCTTCTTTCAGATTCATTATATTCTTCATACATGCACGTCTAGGTATCCGAGTACTCTTGACCCTCCCCTCTTCGAGCAGTTTGCTCACATGGTCTTCGAAAGTTAGTCTCGGTCTACCTCGACACCTTTTAATATTAACTTTCGCGCTATATATTTTCTTCACCAGATTGTGAGATAACACAAAACCAGTTCGGATTCATGCCCGGTCGAGGTACGACAGATGCCATTTTCGCATTACGCCAATTGTGCGAAAAGTACAAGCGCGTGCATAAAGATCTGCACATGGTTTTTGTCGACCTTGAAAAGGCGTACGATCGGGTTCCCCGTGAGGTTTTGTGGTGGGCGTTAAAGATGAAAGGTATGCCTGGGAAGTATGTGAGGTTGGTCCGTGCTATGTACAGAGCATCCCGTACATGTGTACGATCTGCCGCGGGAACTACGGGCAGTATCGATGTGGCGGTAGGGCTGCACCAAGGGTCGGCATTGAGCCCTTACCTCTTCCTACTGATTATGGACGCTTTGACGTCGGACCTGCAGGATGAGGCACCCTGGTGCATGCTCTTTGCCGATGACATCATGCTTGTCGGGGAAGAAGGCATCGAGGTACAGAGCAGACTGACGGGGTGGCAACGGAGGCTGGAAAGTGTTGGCTTGAAGATCAGCAGATCCAAAACCGAATATCTGTGCTGTGATTTCGGCGGTCTTTCCAGTCCTGTACCCATGTCGTTGGATGGCGCTATACTGCCTATCTGCTCAGATGTCAAGTACCTCGGTTCCCTCATTCAAGGTGACGGCGGAATAGATAGAGCTGTGCAGCATAGGATTAACGCAGGGTGGATGAAATGGCGACAGGTCACAGCCACAACGTGCGATCCCCGAATGCCAATAAGGCTGAAGGGGAAAATTTACAAATCGATCATCCGACCTGTCGTCATGTATGGAAGTGAATGCTGGGCCGTCAAGAAGAAGGATGAAAATAGACTGCATGCGAATGAAATGAGAATGTTACGATGGATGTGTGGTGTGACAAGAATGGATAAGATAAGGAATGAGTATATAAGAGGAAGCCTGAAAGTAGCGCCAGTGGTAGAAAAGGTGAGAGGAAGCAGATTGGCATGGTTTGGGCATGTGATGCGGAGGAATGAAAGTCATGTCACAAAACGAGTGTTGAATATGAATGTAGAGGGACACACGGGCAGAGGAAGGCCGAATAAAAGATGGATCGATTGTGTGAAGAGTGATATGAGAATGAAAGGAGTAAGTATGGAAATGACGGCTGATAGAGAGGAATGGAACAAAAAGATTCACTGCGCCGACCCCAGATAATGGGAAATGGTTTAGAGAATGATGATGATTTTCTTCACCATTCGGTCTTCACTCATTCGCTCAACGTGCCCAAACCATCGAAGCACGCCCTTATCAATTTTTGTGATAGGGTCATCTTTCAAACCTGCCATATTGCGAATCTCTTCGTTTCGCTTCCGGTTGGCCATGGTAACGCCGCACATTTTACGAAGAGATCGCATCTCCACTGCATTCAACTTGCTTTTATGCTTCTTCTGGCATACCCAGGTTTCGCTGCCATATAACAAAGTCGGTACCAAGACTGCGTTATGTATTGCAAGGCGTGCACTCTTCACTACGCTTTGCCTTTTGACTAACGCAGTCAGGGCACCACTGACTTTGTTCCCGGTAGCGACACGCCTGTCCACATCTAAATCACATTTTCCATCCCGGCTAAAAGCACTCCCCAAGTATACAATTTCATTTACCTGTTCTAGACATTCCTGATTTACCCATATTTCACACTTCGTTCTCTCTTCGTCCCTTTCAAATACCAGAACCGTAGTTTTATTTGCATTCAAGCGGAGACCTTTAATTTCACATTCCTCTTTCATACACGTGACTAATGCCTGCAGTTCTGCCTCTGATGGTACAATAAGCAGTGCATCATCAGCATACAGCAGACAATTTACTTTAATGTCACCCAATTTCACACCCAAACAGCTATCTTTCAGCTTCTGTAAACAGCTGTCGAGATACAGTATGAACAGCCAGGAAAGCATGACACAACCCTATTTTACGCCCGTTTGGACGCTAAACATGGGTGACAGGTCATGCCCTACCCGCACACAGGCTTTACAGTCACAGTAAAGTGACTGCACAGCCCTTAGCAATCGACCATCCACACCATACCCCGGCAACAGTTCCCACATTTTCTTCCTTACAACCTTATCAAATGCTTTCTCAAGATCCACAAAAGCACAGAAAATCCTCTGGTTAGCAGCCAGAAGCTTTTCCGTGTTCATGTTTAAAATAAATACTAAGAACACACATAAGCTAGTAATACCAGTTACACGACTCCACCGAGTTATTAAATCATTCTTGGGGCGATGTATATGCTTTTAAAACAAAATCCCATAAAATATTATAGAAAATTTGACCTCCTCAAATTTCAAAAGCTTTATATTACTGCTAATATATTTCTAATTTTTGTTTTATGTTTATGATTGTAAGCTGTTATTTAAAAAAAGTCATGCTTTTTCTTTCGCTGGTTTTTCCAGGACAGAGATTTTTTTATGAACTAGAGGTAAATTAAAAAAATGAGTGACTTTCAATAATTATTTTTTATAATTTTTATTGAATAAAAAGTTTTTGTTCCTGTTTTCTGTGTTACCAACTAAAGAACTACTAAAGTTAATTACTAACTAGAGACACCATAAGAGTATTATTTTGCAAAGTGGCTGGTATCAAACTGTCGGCTGCTCAAAATGTGTGATATGAGCTCCACTAAACATTGGAATTCAAAGACAAGATAGAGGTTCCTCTAGAGAAAAATTCAGGTAAAAGAAACCCGCAATTTGGCAGATGTTAGGCAATCTATAAGCCAATCTTTGAGGGAGGTCTAAGTTCAGTAGTGGACTTTTGATGGGCTATAACAGTAACGTTATCACAAAAAAAAGCACTGAGGGCACGTATTCATTCAAATTATGTTAAATTAGTTCGTAGTAATAATTACTACGATCACGTCGGCTATAATGCGTTGTGCGCAAAATAACATTTTATGCTACCTGTAACTCCATGCGTATAATATGTCTATTCCGTTCTATCCTTTACATTTACAATCCATTTATAAATAATACGTATTTTGCCGTAGGCGGGGCTAGTTTTCGTTTACTAGATTCCGAGAAATTCGCTTTCAAAGGTCAGTGCCGTCCAATGTTGTCTTTCGTGAGCTCATGCTATAACTTTAGCCGTAATTGTAATTACTTGTTTTATTTGGTAGAGTAGAGCATTAAATTAGGTTAATAAATTAAAATGTATAAGTTATCGCACTATATTTTAAAATAAACACACTTTTGTGGCACATGCTACCAAAAATTTAGTATTTAATGTTTGTGTGTATTTATACAAATAAATAAAACCTAAGTGTCTGTTTGTAATGTCAAAATAACAGCTTTTTACTATATGCATATGAAAGTATACACGGTACTAAAAACAAAAATACACTTTTTAATGTTTTTGTCTGTCTGTCTGTCTGTTTGTTCCGGCTAATCTCCGAAACTGCTGGACCGATTTTGACGGGATTTTCACTGGCAGATAGCTGATGTCACAAGGAGTAACTTAGGCTACTTTTTTACTTTTTTATTTAAGAAAAAGAATAAGAGTACCGCGCAAAAAATTAAAACACCAAATAACAAGTCGCGGAGAATAGCTAGTGAAAAATAAAATCTATTGTAATTAATACCTTATTTTTTATTTTATCATAAAGCCCTATTATCGAACTACATAAAAAATAACTTCTGAAGTCTCAAAGGTGTATACGGGTCGTTAAACAGATGATTCATTGTATGCGTTACATTGGCGCGCAAAACCCGAAACCGACCGAGCAAGTGACCACCGCGGGCCCCACGAACTCGAAGCAAGCGAGCGGTTTAGGGAGAAAGTTTCTTGAGTTGGTAGATCGTCTAGTTTATTTGTCTGCTTTACGTATTCAGACAGAGACATACGGAATGGTAATTTTCGTTTACCCTTGCGATCTAATTCTAAATTGCAGAAGTACATGAAAACCGAACAAATACTGGTTGAAACAATTTAAGAAAATGGCTTTGTTTTATTTGAAGTTGTCTGTAGTTGCACGAATATTCATTTGAACAAAAACCGTTTTTTCATGTACTTGGTATAACAGGTAGTACAGTTGAATGCGTTGTTGGTCTAGTGGTCGTAAACGAGACTGCTAATCATGCGATCCCGGGTTTGAATCCCGGGTCAGGCCAAAAAATCTGTTATTGAGTTTTTCTGTCAAGAAATTCTCAATAGCAGCCTTTTTTATATTCTACTAAGCCAGCGCTTATCTACAATCCCACTTGGTGGTAAGTGGTGGTGTAGCCTAAGATGGTGAAGCGCACTGACTTAACAAAAGCCTATTCACTCTTGCCTTGAAGACACCCATACTGTAATCGGATGGAAAGACAGATGCTGGCAACTGATTCCACTCCTTTGCTGTTCGCATGATGATCAACGTGGCGAACCGTTTGGTTCGGATGCGTGGTAAGTCAACAACGAAAGGGTAGAGACTGGCTGAACGTCTGGTTATCCGATGGTGGAAGGGAGAGGAGGGAATTAAATAATGTAATTCCTGCGCACACTCTCCGAAATGCATCCGGTAGAAAACCGAAAGGCTGACTACTTTACGTCTGTGTTCAAGGCTGGTAAGATTGGTTCCATTACATTATACATAACTGAGTTCTTAACCACTTTAATGTAAATTTCTGTATCAGTAAACCCCGGAGAAATAAGAGAATAGCTATGCCTAGAAATGGAACGGATAGAGCTTGTAATTTTACCTTAAATATAACTATTGTGGCACGGTAAGGTTCGTTTTTATTTCACCAATGAATCTGTTATTTGCATCTAGAAGTTCTCTACAGTTTAGATTTGGAAGCACGAATAAACTTTGGCGAACATTCAGAATAATTTCAGTCCCTGCATCCAATTTGCAGACGTGACAGCCGAAAATATTTTAGTTTCACGCATCGTTATTCAGGCGAGAAGCTTCTCATAACCACTATCTCTACACACTATAAAACTAATGACCCCGAACAATACAGTGGAGATGTTAGTGCGTTTTATTATGTTTCCTGTACGTACATTTTATTTAGAGAACAATTCATTTGTTACACATTTTTCGAATTGCAATGTGTTTTGAAGTGCTAAAGTTAGCAGAATATTTTACGATGGCCACCTTAATAATTAAAAAAACAAAAGTATGAAAAAGGTCGAAAAGGTTGCAAAAATGTGGTATAAAAATAAAAGAAATATCGACTGGTGATTAAATTTATTACACCACTCGTAACAGCGAGTCATTTAATAATAATAGTACAATAAAATAGAAGTGGCCGCTACAAATCGTATATAGATACTATATTTATATACTCGTAATGTTACAATATACGATATCTACATACTGATAGGCATACTATAATAATAAATAATGTCCTCTAGACTGAATTCTAGTCACGGCGGCCAGTTTCAACGAAGACTGGGCATGTGCACTCCTGTGCAAGATTGTGACAAGATTATAGTGCCCGAGTGTATGAGCAAGCACAGGTGCTCTATCTATTTCCTCATACTTACATAGCGATGGGACGGCGAACTGACACAAACGAGAGAGATCAAGCTCAAATAAAGACTTCATGGGCTTTCCGACGCACGGGATTATTTATAATAGGATAAGGCAATGGAATAGTTTGGAATAGTTTGCCACAAGTACTTTAATACTTTAAAGGAGGTCTGAACTATAACACTGTGCCAATTTACAATGTTCATCTAACCAAATAAAATGTTTTATTTGTTTCATTTTAAAAACAACGCGAACTTGTGCTCCAGGCTTTTGTTTCTAGCGATGCCACACACGTATTTGGGTGAGGCAATCGAGAAAAGTGGGGAAGCACTTGCTGTTTCCTTTGATGTCTCGAAGACACTAGCCTTTTGGGTAAGCTTCCAGCGTACGGTTTTTCCCCTGGTCTAATTGAATGGGTAAAGGACTTTTTGAGTGAACTCTTTCTCCGGGTCGTCGTCAAAGGTTGCTCATCCGATCCTATGGCAACTAACGCCGGTGTTCCTCATGGGTCCGTTCTCTCCGCAACTCTCTTCCTGCTGCATATTAATGATCTGCTTATGCCCGGTATCTATGGGTATACAGACTACAGCACAGTTATTGAGAGATACCTACTAAGTCCTCGGGTCAATCGGGATCAAATCCAGTCCGAAAGAGAAGCTATGGTAGAGCGTGTGAATCTTACACAACAGGCAGTCTCCGAATGGGGCGTTGCCTATCTTGTGAAGTTCAACGCCTACAAAACTCAAGCGTGTCTCTTCACTGCAAAAAGGAGCCAGCTCACCTTGGCTCCTACTTTACGAAATGTATCACTGAAATATACCGACCGCCTTCAGTTGTTAGGGTTTGAAATATCCTCAAATTTGAATTTCGGGCAGTTCATTAAGTCCAAGGCCAAAGCAGCTGCAAGGAAGCTGGTAGTCCTTGCAAAGGTGCGGCGATATTTCACGCCGGGACAGCTGCTTACTTTATATGAACAGTGGTAGAGCCACACGGCAGCTTTTGCTGTCGCACGGATGGGCCGGCTCGATCCGGGGTGGTACCACGACCTCACAGAATACCAGCGTGAAGTAGAGGTTTACCTCTGCGTTTCGCTTGGTGAGTGCAGGTGGCCGGAGGCCCTTTTTACTGGTAATGACGCATTCCATCTTAGTCCTCACGGGTGACAACGCATCTGCATTTTGATTTGTAATAGAGGATAGATGTAGATGTCTATGGGCCGCAGCAACCACTTACCATCAGGTGGACTGTGTGCTCGTTTGTCACCTTTATCCTATAAAAAAAAATATAAAGTGCAAGTCCGGTCGTGCATGGAGTATTGCTGTCATATATAGAATGGTGCTGCAAAATGCCACCTAGAAACTTTGGACTTAATGGAAAGGCGTGCTGAGAGGCTTATTGGTGTGTTATTCATGACCTGTTGATTACCGTCATCCGTACATCTGCACTGCATCTGCACTCGACGCGCGAGCTTCATCGTTTTGCCGAAGAATTGAACAAAGTACGGCCAGACCACAATTACATGCGAAGGCCTTTTTAATAAGATACCCTCGGAAATAAAAAATGTAGATTCGTTCCATGTATTTAAAAAGCGACTAGCAAATCATATAAACACAAACATATCTATCTGAGGGCGTTGGACGGGTTTGTTCCTGGTCATTGTTGTGCTATGGTGCTAAGGTGATAGTAAATCCCAGAATTTATGAGTGACTGTAGTCATTTTATAACTTTTCCTTATTTTTATAGATTTTCCCGTCGATAGATGTTTTTGATGTTGCTTTTTCAACAACATAGGTACGACAACGAATTTTGTTATTGCATACCTTAAGCGAAAGCGCAAGGTAATGTTCTACTATCGCCTAAAAATTAAAATTCCAACATTTTATCGAATAAAATCGTATCTAGCAATCATATTATACATATAAATGATATAAAAAGCACATTGTTAGAAAGATAAATGATTGTTGAACTTATTAATAATTTTTTTAAATCGATTAATTGCTATTTTTAAATAAAAAAAGGGTTTTAGTGGCTTATGGTGTGGATTTATCATGTCCCTGTGGCTTGTTAACACTATAACTTTTGAAAATATCAATTGTTTAACTCAATCTATTTTTTAATCTCTTCATTTATCATGTGGGAAGCCACTGAATGTAAATGGCAGTGTAATTTTGTTTTGTTTAGCTATAATTAATTTTTTTCGACTCCAAAATGGCGAAATTTTCGTTGATTTGGTTACCTCGTATATAAATTGTTTCTGTAAATGGGGATCTACAGCCACAGAGTAGTTTAGTTCACAGAGTACCTTTGTATTAAGTTTAGTTCGGCTTCAGTCGCCGTCGTGAGTGGACATTGTCTCGGTTGTTTTCAGCGGCTCAAAAAGATCGCTGTACAAATACACAATATTCGAATAACCAAATTTCTTAAATACTTGATTATAATAATAATAAGAGATTTTTTATTACAATATTTAAAAGCACAGAATAAATAAAATAGTAGTACGTACTAAAAGTAAGTAGTATAATTTTTTTTGTCATGGGTGACATTTTCATGCTTTTCGAGGGTGTCGAAACCGATAGGGTTGTCGAAATGTAAATCCAAGATGGCGGCTGCAATGGGTATCAATTTTTTCATCATGGGTGTCATTTTCATGGGTTTCGAGGGTGTTGAAGCCGATAGTGCTGTCGAAATGTAAATCCAAGATGGCGGCTGTAATAGGTATCAATTTTTTCATCATGGGTGTCATTTTCATGGTTTTCGAGGGTGTTGAAGCCGATAGTGCTGTCGAAATGTATTTAAACTACTTTAATAATTCCGTATAATCATGTTATACGTAATTTTTTTAATGCGCTTAAGGTATGCCCAATTGGATTTACCAATATATATTTAGATTTACCTTTATTCATGTTCTCATGTAAGTGGCGTATATAATGTCTTTATGAGAATAAATGTCTTTAAACCTTAAACCTTACATCATCAAAGACAGTGAAACAGAGAGTGAGTTTGTCAATCAGCACCGTGTGCTGGTGAGGTTAACATTTTTTTAATTAAAGTAATTAATGCACTTAACCTACAGCTTACTTTTTTAACCTTACCCCGGACTAAGATTTCTTCCTGTAACGTGGAGGCAGCATATATATATATATATATATATATATATATATTGTTAGGAATGAGGGTAAAATAATAAAAAAATTAGAAATGTTGAAGGTAGAACTGTAATCTCCCACTTGTTTTAGCAGTATAAAGTATCACGCAGTCGACTAAGAGGGATCAGTCAATCTGTTCCCCTATATATAATTTACTCTGTACAATCTGTACTTCTACTAGTCTCATATCGTTATTATGCCCGTTGAGCTAAAACATTACCTCCACACGGAGATACGGTGTAGTAGTTCTTCTAGTGTAAGCAAGGAAGATCGTGTTGCTGAGAGGCTGCCCGGTGTTACATCGACAGGAGTAGTGTAGCTGTTGCTTTGCATACTTTGGTGTTATCATGTAATTATGTCCTTCACGTTACACAAATGTGTGATTGTGTCTGGTACATATTACGGTTGGTCGAACTGTATTTGCTCTATACTGAATGTGTAGTGTAGGAAGTGTAATAGTTTCTAATAATATATATATATATATATATATATAAGTTGATAAGTTCATATCCATATGCGGATATTATATATATGAATACAAGTACTTGTTCCGTTCGATACCCGAGCCCGCGACTCAGCGCCATAACTCATTGCTAAGACACTGCGCCACGGAGCCGTTAAATTTCATACATATAAGACTGCAAGTTCTGGGTCTCTGTAATATTTACTCTGGAACACAGCAGTACAAGCACTGCTATATTCCCGCAGAAATAGATGAGAGAGTGGTACTTTCACACACAGTCTCCTAGGCAGAAAGGAGGAAGATGCGATTTGCCATCTAGGGCTGCATCTACGCTTATCATCAGACGGGACTGTAGTCGAGCAGCTTAGCAAATAATATGTAAGAAAATGTCATATTTCAGATCGGCGATGGAGAACAATATTACCAATGTATGGATACTAGTCCGCCTGCAGAGTGTAGCAGTTATGGGTATTGTTAAGGCTGCGCCTGAGAACCTCTTAACATGGGACTTTATGCCCTTCTCCTGACGAGTAGGCTAATGATATGCACTACGGATAGGAGCCTGAAATTTCTGGTGATTTTTGTAGTAGCGGCACCAGGTAGGTAATGATGCTCATGGTGGGTTTTTATTTGAGCCAGCTATTATGAGATTCATCTCAAATGTATAATTTCTTACAAAATCATCTCATAGAATTTAATAAGATATTCGACAAAAGATTATTTTTTTAATTTTTCATGAATGATAATAATATTTATTATTATAATGTGCAATACCTATGTTCAGTCACTAAGACGGTTTATGGACAAATGAAAAAAAATCTTTAATCGATTATTTTATTAAATTCAATCCTTTGACGTAACAAATACTACGACTGTGAGCTTATTTTTTTATAGGAGAGGGGGCGAACGAGCATGCGGCTCACCTGATAGTAAATGACTACCACCGCCCATGAATAACCGCAATACCAGGGGAATTGCAGATGCGTTGCCGGCCCTTTAAAAAGGAGTAGGCTCTTTTCTTGAAGGTCCGGAAAATACGCTGGTGGTAATCGATTCCACAAAGAGGTTGTGAGAGGAAGAAAACATCTTGTAAATCGCACAGTGGTAGACCGCTATCATCCAGATGGTATGGATGGTATCGCGAGTTTTGTCGGGGTGTGCGATGGTGAAATTGAGCGCCCGGAATTAGTCCGAACAATTCCTCAGGGCACTCCCTGTTATACATGCGATAAAATACGAAAAGAGATGCAACATCTCTACGCATTGCCAGTGAGTCAAGCCGATCGGAAATAACTGGGTCCTCATCGATTTGAACCGCTCTGCGCTGGATGCAATCAAGTAGAGGGAGCTGGAACTGGCGAGCCCCTGCTCAGAGATGAGAACAGTATTCCATGTGAGGCCGAACCTGCAACTTGTAAAGTTGCAAGCGATGTGCAGGCATGAAATACTGTCCCTCTTTGCTGACCACGCCAAGCTAGAAATGATTCTTAAAAGGCACTCCTAATTTAACATTTCATCTTAACGTGAGAGCCTCCTTTCAAAGATCTTTATAAACAGCTAAACACGAAACGTTAAAAGCCTTACAAAATTCATGAGTTTCATTATATGCGCACATGCTCACGATCTTAACCGACCGAATAGTCAATATATAGATTCCGAGTTTGTGATTAGATATTAAAATGTTAGCTATCTCTCAGATTAGGCAGCAAATGGTAGGTATTTTAGTAAAATCTTGTACTCATCTTGCATGTTGCAAAACCACTTTAAGTTTTGTAAAGAAACGTGTTCTTGTAACCACTTACTAGATGAAATAACTCTTTTTCTGTGTAGGTTCACATTGATACACATTTCTGCTACCAAATAGCAGTATATCTAAAGTTGTGTGATGGTCTGGATGGTATAGAAAACTTGTTAAATTACAGGTTGTGAGGTGTTCAGGTGTTCAAGTTCAGGTGTTGTTAGTCCTCAGAAGTGACCACGTCTGTAGCTTCTTTATTTGAAGTTGATTTCATGTGTTATGGACTGCAGTAACCATTTACTATCAGGTAAACTACACGTTCATTTGTCATTTCAATTTTATGAAAGAAAATCAAGTCTGTTGTGTAGATTACACAACTAACAAGAAAAGGTTCAAGCCCAAGTCTCAAAATACGACATTGTATTCCGCTTTATATTTTTACTTTGTTGGACTGTACTGTGAACCGTTGGTCTGTATTGCAAGTTAACCATTGCCTGTACTGCAAGTGGCGGTGAGAAACAATTTTACGATTACTTGAAATGTATGCACTTGTGAAGGTGCAGTTGCCTTCTTTGTTGAAGTTTGAAGTTAGTTGCAGGTGTCCGTTGGTAGCAGTGGCTGCTTACAATCAGTGAACTCTAACTTATGAATGTCTTATTTGTACGTTACGTTACGCGATATCTATGTCAATTGTATAACTTTTTGTTGTAGATTTTGATAATTTTTTTTATGAATCATATGGTGATTCTATTTAAATATTGCGAAAAAATTGAAAAGCAATAAAGTTTCTAAGGGAACTATTTAAACAAAATTAATTTTGTGATATTCCTTAGTCCACTTAAAAGGTTAAAAAAAACGTTTAATAAAAAGTAAGCCAACTTCAAAGCACTCAAAGCATAATATAATTTTTCTTGGAAATTATATTATTATTTTTAGGTCTTGAACTTTCACTGGCAGATAGCTGATGTTATTAGTAGTAACTTAGGCTTCTTTAATTTAAAGGTTCCGCGCAAAAAAAAATCCACGCGGGTGAAGTCGCGGCGAACAGCTAGTTTCAAATAATTCGGATCGCAGCTGCCGATCGACCGGAGGGGCAAAGCAATGACATAGGGATTGCGGTCAATCCTCTTTTTAACGATTTTTAATGAAAACATACTTTGGCATAATATTTGTGAATACCACATTTTATTTTCCTTGATTAAAATTGTAAATTTTGTAAAAAAAACAAACAAATGTCACAAAGACGCATAATTTTTATTTTAGTTTTAAATTTTTCTAAATGAAATTTAATTCCTTTTTGGCCTGCCTCATTTCACCTAAAAAGTAATAAAAGTTACAATATTCGTATATGCCTTCAATATTCTTACCTCACCCATTGATTGTAGCATAGAGGGGAATATCCTCCTCTAATTATGATAATTTAAGGGGGAAAAAGTCCCCTGCCGCCGCGCTACCATAATGCGTTTTTTTACTATGCTATGCCAGCGCTTAACTACTATTCCCATGGATAGTATGTGGTGATGTAGACGAAAATGGTGAAGCGCACTGACTTAACAAAAGTCTATACCTTATTCACTCTTGCCAAGAAGACACCCACGTGCTGGCAGACTTCACATGTCTTCCTAATCCTTTTCGTTTCGCAGTCATGCAGGATTTTTCTCTTCGTTTTCTCCACAGCCGAGCACATGGTAAATAAACACATTAACAATAATGAATTGGTGCTGGTGGAGATCGAAGTCGCGTTGCTCTCGTACTGTGAAATTTACGGCGAGTACTTGGTCCCTAAGGTACCACGGCTCTAATTTCGCCTATTTTATTTATACTCGTAACTAAGGGTAACACCATCAGAATCAAAGAACCTTTGACTATCTTCGAATAATTATCAAAATGCAATTATACGTTACCACCCCTAAGGACTAGGATCGAATGCCTTATTATGAGTAAATGAACCATTCTCACTTGCGGTTCTGATAACTCAGTTAGTCACTTACCATCACCTGTTCTCGAACGAGAACTTTATCATAATTTATAAATAAAAAACATATACCATCATCAATACAGACCTTCACAAGTCCACTGCTGAACATTGGCCTCCCCCAAGGAATGCCACAAAGTTTTGGGCACTTTACAGCACCCATGGTCACGGGAAATACTGAGTTCCGAAATCGTAATTACTACTACTACTTCTTGGCTACTTTCTACTCACCTGCTGTCAGATTTACATAGAACGAGCATACGTTATCTTAAACTAACTTAGCAATAGATAATTTAAAAAAAACCGGCCAAGTGCGAGTCGGACTCGCGCTCCGAGGGTTCCGCACAAATCCGTAGTTTAAAATTATTAAAAATATTTTTATTATATGATGTAACTAAAAATTTATGCTTTTCGCAATTTTTCCTTCATTTGTGCTACAATATGTTGCTTCGTACCAAATTTTAATATTCTGAGTTCACGGGAAGTACCCTGTAGGTTTTGATTCCCTGATTCCCTTGAGAATGCCGAAAATTTGCGACATAAACGGCTGTATCTTTTGATTGCGTTGGCTTAGAAGTATGACTTTTTCACAGCTCCAAGGGACAGTAGACTTAAGTATTTCATATAAATTTCAGCGTGATCCCTACACGCGTTTCTGAGAATAAGGGTCTTGACAGATAGACAGACAGACAGACGGACAACAAAGTGATCCTATAAGGGTTACATTTTTTCCTTTTGAGGTACGGAACCCTAAAAAGATAAAATTAACGGCGATAAAATCTGTAAAACTTGTTTTATTTAATTAATATATTTTATTCAAATTATATTCGAATCTTATACGTGTAGATAGGCATTGAAATCATTTTCTCGCTTAGTGTACGTATTTTTAGGCAAGCGCTTTCTCCCTTAAACTACTAGGAGACATGAAGCACAAGCGACTACGTCGAGTTGTGAGTCCATAAAAAATATGTCGGCGCCTCTAAAATATACCGGTTGGATGACGGAGCAAACGTGGTTTGGATTGAGAGTGAGCGTGAGGTTATGTCACTCTAGCGGAGCGTCATATCAATAGTGGCGAGGTGGAATTGAGGGTATATCGACAAATCTTCACTCGTTTGTGCAGTATAAAGTTCACTGTAGGCGCCGTGCGCAAGAGATTCAGCTAAAGTAATTTTGCGAGTGCTTAGATAGTGTCGTGTTTCTCTCCGTTGTGGGGGTTCTTCCGGTGCAGGTAAGGAGGATGGCGTTGCTGAGTAGCTGCCTCTTGTTACGTTGAGATGGGTGGTGTTGCTGTTGGTTTGCATACTTTGGTGTTATCGTTTATTATGTCTTTCACGTTGCACTAGTGCGTAATTGTGACGGAGATATTACGGTATGTTCAAACTGTGACTCTCTATACTGAATGTATAGTGAATTACGCTGTCTTATTATTGATTAACTGCGTAAACAAGAGAGCAAGCCGAACATCCGCTCTCACATTTTTATTATTTTTAAACTTATCCAGATGCAGTTCCGAGATCAGAAGTGGGATCTCCTGTTATAAGTTTCAAGATATATAATATAAATAATAAAAAAAAGATTTATCGCGTGCTTTCTTTCATAGTGGAGTACACAGTATATTGCATAATTTTAATTCAGTGGCTTAGTGCCAGTGATGACATATGGATCTGAGACGTGGTCCCTCACTGCTGGTCATAGGCGGAAGCTCTAGGTAACTCAACGAGCTATAGAGAGGGATTTGCTAGTAGTTTCTCAGCGTTGTAAACTTAAAAATGAGGATATCCACGGTAGAACCAGATAAGCTGATATAGGCAAATATACAAGACAGCTTAAGTAGCAAAATACCGACCATATAGGTAGAAGAACCGACAGTCAATGTGAACGAGAGAACCTTCTCGTGTGGCAGATTTGTAGAAAAAACGAGATGAGAGATTCAGGACCGTGCTTTATGGCATTCCTTTGTGGCTAATGTTTTTTTAATGGAATAGAGTGACAAATGAGCGCACAGTCCATCTGATGGTAAGTGGATGTTGTGATCCATAGACATCTATATTTATCCTCAATTAAGAATCAAACTGAAGATACGTTTTCACCCGTCAGGACTAAGATAGATTTCCTCGTTTTCAGTAAAAAGGGTCTCCGATTCTCCACACTCACCGAACGAAACACATCACAGCTTTAAGCTGCTATTTTACGCTGGTAGTCTGTGAGAGCGTGGCCATACACCATAGCTACAGCGTGGCTCTACCACTTAAAAACAGTTCAACAGTGAACTTGTGAAGGCCTGTAATAAATGATGAAATGAAATTCAGTGGCAACGGTAGGATTACCTGGGAGCTGTGAAATTATAAGTGTACACTTATAATTTTAAAGCTCTTGCGGCTCGGCTGCCATGGTACATTAATATTTTTTTAATCATTATTTTATTCACCGTTTAATAAATTATACCATCACCCATAATAAATTACAAAATTATAGATATGTCTGCATTATCAACGAGTCTTGTGGGGCAGGGTGAAGCTGCAGCTATATTATGGTTGTAGCACGAATGGGTTGGCTCTACCGGTGAAGGACCAAGGTCTCACGGAATACAAGCGTAATGAAAACTGTGATTGAAATGAGTCAATGCAGAGATCTGTAGACCCGTTTTACTATACACGAGGCATTCCATCTTAGACCTTAAGGGTGACAAGGCATCTGCATTTAATTATTAATCAAGGATAGATGAATTTGTCTATGGGGCACAGCACCCATTTACCGTCGGGTGTACCGTGTGCAAGTCGTATATACATATATACATACCAATTAACAAAAATAATCTTTAATCGAGTTCAAAAAACTAGGAGGTTCTGTATTTTACTAACTAGGAGGTTCTGTATACGCTGTGTGTGTTTTTTTATATTTGTTCACTAATTTCTCGAATTATAACGGGTTTACTTTTTCTTGATTAAACAGATTTGAAATATTAATTTTATTTTGAATTGTACTTGAGGAATGGTTCAGAAAACATTAAAAAAAATCCATCCTCTAGGGTGGAAAATAAGGGATAAATAATTTAACGTTGAACTTCTGCAAGTTCGCAAGCTTCAAGTTGTGATCACTCAAAAGTGTTTTTAACTTTTAGTAAAAGTAAAAAACGTCTTCATAGTCGATTGTATTTTTTAATGAAGGTTAAATTTCATGAAATTGTTTTTTGCATTTCATTGTATTGACAAAACAAAAATGTTAAAATACCGGGACGGAAAAGTATTCTGTTAAATACGTGAGTTGTAAAATGGGAAAATTCGACGGTTTTTTGTATGCAGCGCAAACAAAGCCACAAACAAAAGCTACAAAAAAACTAGGCTAGAGTTTAACGGGCTCATATTCTAGCAGTTGTAAAATTAGTTAATAAACTAATTGGTAAAATGGTATTAGTAAAATTTTACCATCTGATAATGTAACTGCATTTTTAGACCATCTTAGTTCCATAAACTCTAAAATACAATTACAACGGAGTAAGATACAAACAATTCTTTAGCTTTTCTAGATGTTTTAGTCATCCAAAATTCTAATAACGCTATTGGTCACAGTATGTATAGGAAAAAGAACCATACCAACTGGCATTTAAATGGTGAATCGCACCATCATCCATCACAATTAGCTACCGTGGGAAAATCTTTGCTTCAGAGAGCACGAGGAATCTGTGACAGAAAACATCTGGCCGCCGAGCTTCAGCACTTCGAGCCCGTATTGCAAGACAACAAGCTTCGGGTCCCGCGCCTACGTCACAGTGACCAAGAGAAGCCGGCCACAGACGAGCGTGTGCCTGCTATAGTACTCGATATACTCCAGGAGATGAGAGAGTCTCCATGTCAGATGAGTCACAGACAAGGTTGGCTATATCTTGAAGCGAACTTTCATTAAAACATTCTTCAAGCCCCCGAAGAAGATTAGTCAATTTTTACCATTCGTCAAGTGTCATATCCCTCTACAAATTGCAGGAGTGTAAAAGCTGGATGGTGAATGTGGTCTGGTCTCTCTTACATAGGACAAACACAAATATCTATAAAACCCACGTGAAATAACATATACCTGACTTGAACCACCGACGTTCCGGGAAGTCTGCAGTATGTGAACATGTTTGAGATCGTCCCCTCCATTACACATTAGATTTGATAAACCACAAATCCTCGCAGAAGAACACTGATTCCTACCAAGGATGATTCGCGAGACTTATGAAATAAAAAAAAACATACTAATTTCAATAAAGAAGATGGGTGGTTGCTGCCATCTGCTTGGGATCCTATATTTAATAAAATTAAATTCAAACCCCAAGTATACCGCTACAAGACTTCAAGATACTGTAAGCTCATTCTGCGTAGATCGGACCAAAAATTAATACTCAAAAACTGAAGGTAGCCGGGCTGACTATGAAATCGGGAATCAAACACCTTAGTCCCCCCGTGACCATGGGTGCTGTAAAGCACGCGAAACGTCGGTAATTAAAAAGTTAAATTACACGCGATAAAATCCGTAAAAATTAGTTTCATTTAAAGGGTGTAACGTATTCGATGGATAACTTTTATCTGACGATTAGGAAATCAGCCTTAAACTGATTTATTACTTTACTGATAGTAAATATTATCCACTACCTATACGGAAAGATCTGCATTAATACAATGGATGCAGATGGCTCAGGACTGTGTTATATGGCATTCCTTGGGGGAGACCTATGTTCAGAAGTATGCAACTTAAGGACTATAATGCTGATGATACTTTTTTTAATTGGAGTGAACTTACAGTCCAAGTCCAGTAAATGGTTACTGCAGCACATGAACACTTGCAAATAAATACAAACAAAGAAAGTTATAATAGAAACATTGTCACCACTCAGGACAAAGAATATCTCAGAGCCTGAAAAAATACCGATTATTTATACACTGCAGACCGGAAAACCTCACGTGAAGCACGAGCGGCGCACGTGCTACTTGGTAGCAGGATAGGGAGTTTTGGAGAAGAGAAAATTGTGATTCCTATCTCCTATTAAATATCCAATCCTTTCTGTTACCGTTAGAGCCTATGAAGGTCCACTGCTCAACCTAGGCCTCCCGTAACATTGCCTCATAGGGGGATATTTAACCGTGTATTGGCGGTGTAAGAATATCCACTACTTCATAACGTTCCTTGCATGTATTAAAAGGCGATAGAGGTAAACGCTGGAAAAATTTTGGTCTTCGGAAAAATGGCGTTGTACTTTTTTATTTACGTCAGACATAAAATATCAAGTCATACGACGGGCAGCAGCATCCAAGGTGCGGACGTTAGCACTGCGATCATTTCACCTTACAACTGTAGAGGCCCTTGCCAGAAGTGGATTTCTATGGGCTATTAATGAGAATAAAATAGATTTTTTCAATATAGATTAAAAATCTCTGTTCTGGGAAGAACGAACAAGGAACCTAGCGCCGCTTTGGATCTATTATAATGACCATTAAAAAATACAATGTTTATTACCATAATAAAATAAAACTTAAATTATCATAGACTAGTAATTCAGGGAGAACTTCGTGGTATAGTGCCAAGAAGGTTGGCTGTGTTTCCTCACTGAATGGTTAAACTAGACTATGTATAAGATAACAATCATCTCATTTATATAGTGCATACTTAAACTGTATATTATGGCGTATACGTCATTATTAAAACATTTAGAAACAATTGAGTAGCGATCACCTCACATTCCCATGGGCTATCAATAATGTATTCTTGAATAAGATAATAACCGTTTTCACATTGTCTTTGTCTATGTTAAATAAAACTTAAAGCATTTTGAAAAGAGAGATAGTCACTATATAATGCTCCGTAGCGCAGTGGCTTAGCAATGAGTTGCAGCACCAAGGGCTGCGGGTTCGAATCCCGCAACTATTTGTATGGCCTACAAATGACTGTATCGCGTCTGGATGTTTGTCCTTGTGTAATTTATGTACGTAAACTCCACTTTACTGGACAAAAGCACCAGATCCATACGTAACAACACTATACCACTATAACAACAGATACAAAAACACACACTCCACTCCACGATACAAAAAAAAATCCTAGTGTGGAGGTAACGTTTTTAAAAAATATATAAATATATAATACAACATGTATTATATATTTTTTCAGGGATTTTATTGTAAAAATAAATTGCGCCATGAAAGAATTAGTGCCTGTGGATTCTTATAACGTCTCACATAATGATACGTGTTCATTCGCAAGAAACAATACAACCGTGCGTGCCGCACGCAGTTTGACCCTCCCATGTGCTACAACTGTTGTCTCTAAAATGCTATTTTATACATATAAATAAAATCAATGTGTCATTCTGTAATATTGAAATAACTGGTTTCTGTTAAGCTCAGAGGGTTATTTGCATACTATTAACATAAACATAAACAATCATTCTTAAAATATTCGACTGCCTGTCTGTGTCTTTTTTTATAGGATAGGGTGACAAACGAGCACACAGTCCACCTGATGGTAAGTGGTAGCTGTGGCCCATAGACATCTACATCTATCCTCTATTACAAATCAAAATGTAGATGCGTTGTCATTCGTGAGAACTAAGGTGGAATGCCTCTTTTCCAGTAATAAGGGCCTCCGGCCACCTGCACTCACCAAGCAAAACGCGGAGGTAAACCTCTACTTCACGCTGGTATTCTATAAGGTCATGGTACCACCCCGGTTCGAGCCCGGCCATCCGTGCGACAGCAGAAGCTGCCGCGTGGCTCTACCACTGTTAAACTGTCTCTCTGTCCAGACGTCCGGGCTATTCTTCGGAATGGATAAACAGATTGTGATGCAACTTTGTGAATAGATAGGGAGCTATGCCAGAAGGAATCTAGGCTATATTTTTATCAGAAATCCTTGTAGATTTTCGATTTCTTATATTTACGCGAACTCAACACATTTAAATGAAACAAAGCTTCAGGAATTTAATCGCGTATATTAACAAATTTTAAATTGCCGACGTTTCCACGAGTCTCCTCCTTTCCATGACTGCTGTAAAATAAGTAAATATATGCACTAAAATCCGTAAAACTTAGTATCAGTTAAATATTGAAGATTTAAAAAAAAAAACGAAAAAATGACAATAATATGATCGTTTCTTATCTCAAATCTAAATAACAACACATTAATGGATCCCATCCAGGCGAAGCCAGGGCAGATTGATAGTATAATATTATATTTTCTTTTAGTTTTTCTTCTCGAAAATCAGTCTGATAGAAGCAGGATTCTAACATCTCAATAGAATAATTAAAGTACCTCCACGTTCATAGATTAATATAAAAAAAAATATCTTTTTATTTGGAAGAATAATAAGAATTTTCAGACCCGTGCTCAACGATTGAGTATTCTATGTGTGGTATTCGAAAGCATTTCATCGTCGTGTCAGAGTTTTAAAGAGTCTTTGCAACATATACTTTCCATTAAAAAATTGTTACAAAAACAGAAGTTCGTTTTTAATCGTATAATAATGAATATATATTAGCATGTTCCGATTATGATGTCTTTCTTTTAATTAAGCTATTCTCTTTCGTTAATTTGTAAACATAACGTAAAGCTATTTTCAATTTGCTCGCAGGCCAGCTGCAGCAGTTTTACCTTACAAGCCACTTGTTTTACAAAGGACTTCAGTTTTTTAAAGCTTTACTATAATGGTGCTTTGTAGACTGCAACTATGCCCTAGTGTAATTCTAAAATGAATTATATATTTATATAATAATATTATTGCTCAAGAATTAGGTAAATTTCCAGACTACTAAATACAAGATAACTACAATTTCATGTGCTAGATTCATGTTGCAGTTATAATAAGGATGTAGCTCAAATGGGCCGGTTCGACAGAGAGGGACCATGCTCACACAGAAGCGTAACAGCAGCTTAGGCTGCTTTGTTATATCGGCATTTTAGTTCTTAATCAAGGAGAAATATAGTCATGAGGCTTATTGTTATAATAAAATACATATTCTATCATGAAATATATTTACTGAACTTTAACGATTCTTCAATGTCAAGTCGTAGCGCGTTGCGAGCGTTGAGACCTTTCTTTTTTGCTTAACGATGCTTGAAATTTAAGAGTCTTCAACAGTGGCATTACCTTCACGATTATATTTATAAATTTCCCTCAGAGATACAGATTAAGCTAGAACTTTATTTGAGAATTTCAACTTCTTTTTGACTTAATAATCTTCTGAAAATGTGGTATAATAGATAAATTGAATAAAATGTAAAATATCATTTGTCGTAAGCTATAGAGTCAGAAATTGTTTTTAGACCATATAGCTGTATAGTGGACGTAAGAGCAATATAATATCTTATTACAGCAGATTTGACGTGCTAAAAAGAGTTATTATGATATTTAGTCATCACAGCAGATGTATATATCTTCCATGGTGGTGCTACTCCAGAGGCGTGGAGCAGAAGTCCGGTGGTTGTCGAAGTCAAAAGCACGAGATTTTTGGGGCTGCAAATTGATGAAAACTTGAATTGGGTATCGCACATTAGGGATCTTTGTAAAAATATAAGTAATCTGCTTATTCTATAGGCATAATGTCATCTATAATTTGCACGGATGGACTCCTTACTGCATATTGTGGTACAGTAGAAACATACCTACGATATTACGTAATATTTTGGGGTAGCTCTTACGAAAAAGAAAGGTATTCACGGTCCAAAAAAAGGTGTATACGCTCCATGTTTAAGCTGAAGAGTACAGATAGATGTAAGCCATATTTTAAACAATATAGAATATTAACTCTTCCTTGTATATATATATTAGAGATGACAGTCTTTGTAAAGACAAACCAGAACCGTTTTAAGTGCCTGGCAAAGCTTGCCCCAAGAAACAGACGCGACAATAGTAGGGTTTACATTCCTAAAGGAAAAACAGCACTAATACGCAACAGTTTCTGCTGCATTGAGCCAGTTGTTTACAACAAATTTCCTAAGTTATGGTGGGATCTCAACTCTTCCTTTTTTAAGACAAGGTGACGAAACATTTTAGCAGAGAATGTGTACTATAATATTAATAAATTTTAATGGACAAAATATAATGTTAACATTTGTACGTTTGTTGCGTGATTATTTATTTATAAATTATATTATGTGGTATCTATAAAGTTTTCTCATCTGGTTGGGCAATATAAATATAAAATTATAATTAAACATGGTAAACGTACATAAATATCAATAAAAAAAATATATAAAAAATACATAAATATATAAATACCCAACCAGATGGAAGCCCTCGGCAGGGAAGATCAAACGGCCGAGGGTTAGGGGGAAAGGGAAAGAAACCGCCGGACGATGCGGCGGTATCGAGGAGAACTGTCTTCTGCATTTGAGCTTAGAGCGGTCCGTCACGGAGTCCCAGTCGCCTCAGATGACCCGAGAGCCTTACTAGAATTAACTCATTCGTAGAGACGACTGCAGGTATAATTTCGGCTGGCAATCCACCCCACATGTCGGTCACCTCGTAAGCCAGCTCCAGAAATTTTGTCAGCTTATCTGTTTCGGCTCTCATGAGGTTCTCGTCATAAGGAATGGTAATGTCGACCAAAAATATCCTTGACTGTGCCGGGTCCATCAGCACAATATCAGGCCTATTCGCAAGAATAGTCCTGTCTGTGATGATGACCCGGCCCCAGTAGAGCCTGGCGCGGTCATTTCCGAATCCGGCTTCCGGCAAGTACTTATAATACGGCAGTTTCCGATCCACGAGACCGTATTTCAGAGCGAGCTCCTGGTGTAGAATCCTTGCTACTAAGTTGTGCCTGTACAAATACTCAGAGTTAGAAAGCGCCGAACAACCGGAGATGACATGCCTAAGTGACTCACCGAGATGGCGACAAGCTCGACAGACGTCGACAGTACCATTCTTTAGGATGTATCTCCGATAATTGTTGGTCTTAATAACCTGAACCTGTATCGCACAGACAAAATCTTTGGTTTCACCAAAGAGGTCACCGAAACGTAGCCAGTGGAGGGAGGCGAATGTGTCTACGAAAGGCTCATGTAGAGCCTTGTAGAACCTCCCGTGGAGCTCTTTCTCCTTTCACACGGTCTCCCGGTCAGAAATGCTCTGTACTGCCGGGTCTTGCCATTGCTCGTTGGCTAAGGATAGGGGGATAAGTCCTTTTTTCACAAGAAATAACGTTCCTATAGTATAGATCATCCGCTCTCGTCAGAAAGTAATTACGGACGCTGCACACTTCGCGATTAGGCATGGTAAGCGCGCTTAAAAAGCCGTGCCCACCATGCTTTCGCGGCAAGTACAGCTGACGATCTCGGATGATGCATCCTGTGGGACGTCATTATAGTGCGGACTTTTCTGTCCAGAGCTTTCAGTTCCATCTGAGTCCACCTAAGCATGCCAAAGGTATACACGAGAACAGGCGTGATCCAACCGTTATATGCGTGCGTCTTATTCACACCGGACAAAAGGCTGTTAAGCACTTTGGTCAAGCGTGCATTAAACACATCGCAAACTGACTGTATCAAACCCGCCTCATCTACACCGATGTTCTGTGACATACCCAGGTATCGATATGTTTCAGCCTCGGAAAGGGTCCTCATGTTGATGGGCATAGATAAGTCTATGCTCTCAGAGTTAGCAACCCTTCCCCGTTTAACATGGAAGACCGCACACTTATCCGTCCGCAGCTCCATTCCAATAGAATTGCTAAAATCACAAGTGATGTTTAGCAATTCCATAAGATGAGAGCGACTGGAGGCGAATAACTTGAGATCATCCATATAGAAAAGGTGGGTCACTTTTGTACCTCCTTTCCGAAGCTGAATTCCTTTCCCGAAACCCTCCAAGGTACTGAGAGGGTTCAGAGAGAGGCAGAACCAGATTGGACTCAAACAATCGCCCTGGAAGATAACCCTTCTTATCCTTATGTGGTTCTTTCGCAGCCGTCATCCGATCGCCTAGATGACAAAGGATCGTACTCCATTGCCCCATATACTGCAGGAGGAAGTCTCGAACTGTACATTTAACCTTATACAGCTCGAGGACCCTCTTAAGCCATGTATGAGGCACCGAGTCGAATGCCTTTTTATAGTCTATCCAGGCGGCGGAGAGGTTCCAACGGTTGCGTTTAACCACCTTGCCAATGACCGCGTCAATGAGGAGTGGTTCCTTGGTTCCACGACCACCGCCCTGACATCCATTCTGAGCCCGCGACATCACCTGATTTGAGTTCAGGTGACGAGTGATTCTCGTGTTCAAAATGGATGTTAGTGTCTTGTATATGGTAGGTAGACACGTTATGGGGCGGTATTGGTTCGGGTCTGTGGAATCCCAGTCTTTAGGAACCAAATGAGTGATCCCAGTAGTGAAGAGGCTCGGGAGCGACTTTTAGTCGAGAGCCTCTTGAAACTGTCGGACTAGCACAGCGTGACACACCACGAACCCATTCAGCCAGTAGTTTTGCAGTCCATCGAGTTCGGACTATTCCAGTTCGGGGCCCTACGGATCGCCTCAGCTACGTCATCCGGCGTTATGATCACGGGGTCCATGGGCGTAACATTCGCACACTGACTTGCCATAACTTCCGTCCAAGAGCCCTCGCTGTGATTTACGCGCTCTGACCACAGACCGCGCCAGAATGCGATAGTGTCGGTCTGATTCTGTGCTGGGCCCGTTCTAGGTACCATTGGTCACTACAATGATTCATAGAGCCTCTTCTTATCACTCTGGAAGAGACGATCCTGGTTTACCCGTGTCGACCTCTCGGTATATTACCGAATCCGCTTTCCCCAAGCAGCGATTCCCGGCTTCAGGTCGTCTATGCGCTCCGTCAGTGTTTTCGTTATATCCGGCTGGAACAAACTGATGTTTGTCTAAGCAAACGCCATCCTGACGGTGCGCACAACTCTCGGTCTATTATTGCCCGCCCTGAAGCTTATCAGATGCCGATAAGGGCCCTTGCCTTTGCGATACGGTCCTCAATCCTTCTTCTCCAGGCTGGGATGGCGCTACTCTGTCTAGTAGCGCGTCCAGCCGTGGAAAGTTTGGCGTCAATAATACGGCAAACAGCCAGTGCGGCGCCAAAAAGAATTGAGTCCGTCTCACAAAGGTCCCGGCTGGCTTCCAAATAGGTCACCAGCATTGGGTTAAGAGCCCTTACGACAGCCCGATTCCGCTTGCTTAGGGGTATGCGCGGGAGTCGCAGTCGATTGTCGAGACGCGTACTGCGCGTTTCCACAATCGCATCATCCAATTTAATCCTCATCTGCTCTAATTCTTGGGTGACCATTCCATCATCGTCTGAATCAACCAGAACTGGAAAATCCGCGGCGGTATCCATGTGTGCAGATTGCTCTGCAATTTTTGGCGTCGCATTACCAACTGTAGCATTTTCATCCGATGAGGGAACAGCCTCACGTCTTAGTCGTTCGAGTTTGGCGTCATCAAATATGTTGGAGCGCAGGATATACCGAACTCGGTCTGCCAGGTTTTGCTCTGATATATGAACAGATGGCTCTAGCTCCGCGAAAAAGTGATGCATCTGAGCCCGATACGCTAATATTCTAGTTTCTTCCCCTTTTGCCCTAAAATACGCTCGGAATGCGTTTGCGTTCATAATTTTCGTCCAAAGCATGCGACGTGTTCCACCAGCGGCGGGTGCTGCTTGCTGAGTCCGAGAAGAACCAGCCAGGTGACTACTTGGTGGTCTTGCAGCCCCCCGCGCTTGGCTGGCGACCCGCATGCTGTCGCGTTCAGCGCCAGCTCCAAACGCGCCCTGGCGACCTCCAGGCAGCGGCTCTTTGCGCACTCTTTCATTGTCCGTCATCCATTGAATGGGCGTCAATCAACAGGAGACGCCCAGGCCCGGCACCGTTTTGTTGTGCGGCCATAAGCACAGACGGACCTTTGCACTCTCAATTCTGTCGAGGCATGGCGCACACACCTCTTGGCAAGGCGCTGACAAACTGCGCTGACGTAGCAGTTTTGTCACTTAACTGTTACGTCAGCGGGCGGTGGGGTCGTCACATCCCTACGCCATTTAAATTATATTATTATTATTGTAATTAATTTGATGATGGTTTATAATAATTAAATATTAGTGATAATAATGTACCGATTGACTTATTAGACTTTCATGTAATTTGAGGAGACTTTTCTTTTTGTTAATCTAATGTGATAGCTAGAGATACTTCCTTCTTACTTCTACGATGTTGCATTTACTTCAAAAGCCTTACAAGATCTTCACGTTCTCCACAAAAATGTTCGTTGCTTTTTAAGAAAATGGACTTCGTATCACATTGCACACAAAATATTGGAGATTATATTTTCCAAAGCCGCAGGAAAATGACAAATGTGACGTCATTTGCTTCAATATCGCATATAAATTTCTAACCCTCATACATTATGGAGACCAACTTATTGCTTATTTCAAAAGGCCTCCGTGTTTTCGTTCGTGTTGAGCCTTAAATTACTAACAAGAATTGAGCTTTCTTTTAAAAAAAAGAATAAATTATTATCTATTTTAGGCACAGAAAATGATAAAATGAATTTTCATCAATCGTTCTCACGGGACTTTTCGTCTGAAGGAATAAGCAAAAAAATATTAAGAGACAAACTTAGACAAGTTTTTAACAGTGGTAGAGCCACGTGGCTACTTTTGCTGTCGCACGGATGGGCCGGCTCGAACAGGGGTGGTACCACGACCTCACAGAATACCAGCGTGAAGTAGAGGTTTACCTCTCCGTTTCGCTTGGTGAGTGCAGGTGGCCGGAGGGTTTTTTTACTGGAAATGAGGCATTCCATATTAGTCCTCACGGGTGACAACGCATCTGCATTTTGATTCGCAAACGAGGATAGATGTAGATGTCTATGGGCCGCAGCAACCAATTACCATCAGGTGAACTGTGTGCTCGTTTGTCACCCTTTTCCTATAAAAAAAAAAGTTGTAAAAAGCATGCGAGAGCACACTGACTTTTAAGGACACAGTCATTGCGAAAAAAATAAAGGTCTTTAAGTCATATCGGTTTCCCAAAAACCGCTGGTGGTAGCAAACACCGCTACTCCCCTTGTTAATTTTATGCAACTCATTCCATTATATGAGAACAATGTACATTACTTATTTACGTTGGTCCAGAGGCCTCAAGAGTAAAACTACTGTCACTAATTAATGTATTGGGCAATGTAAACATTTTTACAAAAAAAAATCAGAAAATATTTGATGGTTGTGTGCTAATAAGATTAAAAAAAAATGAAACAAAATCGGTATTAAAGAGTTATTATAATAATAAGGAATATACGAGTATGAAAGTATTACATTTGTCAAACTTTGGTAATTAACTCGTACTGTTGCACTTTTGCCAGTATCAAGTAAAAAGATTCCTGGTGGTAGTAGTTTTTTTCTGCCTAGGAGTCCGTTTGGCTAAGAACCTCCCTCTTAACTTTTGTGTCACCAAATAATAGAGTTCTGCCAGCCAGTTCAATTACAGGCGGTGGGGCGTTCCATGTTAGTCCTCAGAGATGCCAACGCGTCTCTAGCCTTCTTTGCTTGCAGCTGGCTGCAGGTGTCTGCAGACTGCAATAGCCACTTACAAGCAGATGAACTGTAAGTTCGTTTGTCAACTCAGTTTAAAGAAACATTAATAGACATATTTTTAAACGTATTTTACGATTTAATGGAAAGTTTTTCATTAAGTTGTCGCAGTCTAGCGGCAAACAGCATGGAAGCACCATGCCTTTCAATCAAAACAAAAGCGACGCTTGGAAAACAATTTACACATGAACGCAATCACTACAGCAAACACCGCTAAATCATTGCAAATGCTACTGAGTTACACGCGTCATATTTTGGAGAGACAAATATTTAACGTCGAAGGTATTTTTTTAAAAAAATATCTGTATTGTCTGCTATCTTCTCTACTCACTGTAGTGTAACACAGGCTCGGCACGCACTTAACTAAACACGTCCACTCTCGCCCGAGGCTCTCGTATAACTGACGCGGTGCGCTCAAGACAGTAACTTATATATAAATGTATGTTTGTGTATTTGTGCAAACACTACATCTCTTTCTTATCAAGATTTTTTCTTTTTTTTTTTTGTATTTTGTCTCTATTCCTGATATCTGAATCTAAATGATTGTCTGTAATTTATTTCACCTATTGATGGAATTTTATCCCTTCTTTTTCGTTGAAAAACAACAGTTCAGACGATAACCTCCTGGTAACTGTAAGGAGGGGTGCTGGTATACATTAGAAGATACTCCCACAAACATTCTTTTAAATCCTTCCTCTCGATCTGGCTGATACGAAGACGTTTCAAAATATCTCTGTTTTGTCTTTCAACTTCGCCGATCATTTGAGGCCAATATGGTACAGTACTTAATAACTTAATGTTACATTCTTTGAAGAAAGATCGAAACTCTTCACTAACGAACTGCTTGCCATTGTCTGCTGTGATAGAAATAGAATACCCAGTCCACTGAACATTTCTTTTACCATTTTAATAATCCGTAAGCTTGTGATGTTTTTGTAATTTTTTACTTCTTTGTATCGACTATAGTAGTCGACCACTACTAACAGATACTCATTAATTGGCAATGGTCCCATTAGATCCATTGTGACATCTATCCATAGAGCTGCAGGCAACTCTCGTCTCTTCATTGGTGCAGGTGGGTTTGGCAACCCACTAACGTACAAACTTTAAAGGCCTTTACTATTTGTTCTACGTATTTATCGATACGGGGCCACCATACCTTTGTCCTTCATCGCTACGATACCTGGATGACCCTCCTATGCAGCATCTAATGCACTCTTAAAGAGTTGCTGTGGTGTTACAACTTTATTTCCACGAAGTAGAGTGCTATCGTGGAAACAACTCGTTTTCAAAAAATTTGTAACTCTTAATTGAATCGTCCCAGTCGTTCTGATGACACCTTTTTTCACTTCGTAAATCTCTTGGTTTTTTTCTGAATATGCTACAATGTATAGCAATAATAAATAATAGTACTCATTGGTATAGCAAATGGTCTAGAATTTTCCACTATTTGGTACACATGCTGGTCTTTTCCTTTTGGTGGGTTATCAGGATAGTTACATAATCGTGACAAGGGATCAGCTATATTTGTTTTCCTGGCTTGTATACAGCCTTGAATGAATAAGACTGTAGCCTCAGTACCTATCGTTCAATCATCGCACATGGATTAGACCCGAACAATATCTCTAGCGGCTTGTGGTCAGTGACTAAATCAAAAGGCTTTCCAAATAAAAAAATATTAATGTTCGACCCGCCAAACTAATGCTAGTGCCTCTTTTTCCGTTTGGCTATACCTGTGCTCGCAGTCTGTCAAAGTTCGCTTACCATAGGCAATAATTCTAGGGACATTTGTATCATTTTGTACAAGGACAGCACCAAGTCCAACATCTGCAATCTGCATCTGCTATCACCTGTCTTGCATCTCTGACGTCATAATACCCTAAAATCTGTATTTTCGTGAGCATCCGTTTGAGTTTTTTGGAACGCTTTATCTTGTTCCCCAGACCATTGTTTTTCCAAGCTCTTCCTTTTGCTCATCTTCTGTCTTAGCAGGTGCTTCAGAAGTTCTGCATGGCCGCCAAGTTAGGTATCCATTTGTTTATGTAGTTTAAGAGTCCTAAAAAACATTAGGAGTTCTTCTATGGTCTTTGGAACCCTAAATTTCATAATGCTCTCAACGTACTTGTTGAAGGGTTTACTCCTTTATGTGTAAGCCTGTGTCCCAGAAAATAGACATCCTGCGTTTTATATATGCATTTATTGGTATTCAGCACGGCGTTGTTTTTACTAAGTACCTGTAGAACTTTCTTTAGTCATGCGTCATGTTCTTCTTCACTGTTCCCGAATACCAGGATATCATCAATAAAACTGACGACCCCTTCACAGTTTATCAGCATCCTTTCAATGATCTTCTGAAAAATCTCGGAAGCACAGGTAATTCCAAGCATTATTCTTTTATATCTATATAATCTTTTGGGGGTTATAAAAGTCGTTATGTGTCTGGATTCAGAGTGAATTTCCACTTGATGGAAGGCATTTTTTTATGTCTAATTTGTTAAAATATTCAGCTTTTTTCATTTTAGGCAAATATGGTCCATAGTAGGCAGGGGGTGGTTTTCTCGCAATATAGCGACGTTCGTACATCTCATATCTACGCACAACGTAATTCACCATTTTCTTTCATGATTGGAACATTGGTGAAACCCATTTAGACGGGCCTTGCACTTCTTCAATTATATCATTGTTTAGTGATTCCTTAATTTTGATTGCAACCTTCTCTTTAATGGGGATCGGTACTCTCCACTTGATTTATCTCGATACCAAGTTTTAAGACACCTAGACGGACTGTATTCTTACCCAACAGGTCTCTAGTACCCCCCGAAATCATGTAAATGGTTGTATGTTCCTTTCGTCCCTCGACTTCGAGTATAGTTTAGAATGAACCCTCTATTGCCAAAGGAGAGTTACTATATGCTAATAATGTCTTGTCTGGTCTTTACATTTGATTAAAAGCATATACTTTTTTGCTTTTTAACTCTTCCCACGTTTTGTAAGATATAAGGTTCTTGCGCAATTTCGAATTACACTTTTCCGCAATTTGATCTATGAGATGATCATCTTGCTTTTCGAATGCACACTTTTCGGCCTGTTGACGCAATGTTATTAAAAACTTCCCAAATTTTTCTCCTTTTTCATGTTTTAGCAATCGAAAAACATGCCGCTCATAAACTTTGCTCCGTTTAGGTTGAAAATACTCGTAGAGTTTTTATGGCTACTTTAAATGCATCATCGGTTTCTGATGATTCGACATTGGCAACCGTTAAATTGTAGAATATTTCTTGTATCTCAGAGCCACCAAAATACAATAGTGTAGCTCGTTACTTGAGTGCTGATGTAACTTCAGCTGCGTCCAGATAGATTAGTAGAGACCTTTTCCATTTCTCACACCTTATAGCCATAGATGTGCTATCACATTAAAACTGATAATGGTATCATTATTATTATTATTTTAGGGGCAAACTGAAACAGTTTCTCATATTTTTATTTCCAATTTAATGCTGGTATTTTAATACCCAAAGTCCAATTTAATGGTAGTAACTTAGTACCCAAAGTCCAATTTAATGGTGGTAACTTAGTACCCAAAGTCCAATTTAATGGTGGTAACTTAGTACCCAAAGTCAAATTTAATGGTGGTAACTTAGTACCCAAAGTCAAATTTAATGGTGGTAACTTAGTACCCAAAGTCAAATTTAATGGTGGTAACTTAGTACCCAAAGTCCAATTTAATGGTGGTAACTTAGTACCCAAAGTCCAATTTAATGGTGGTAACTTAGTATCCAAAGTCAAATTTAATGGTGGTATCTTAATACCCAACTTCCAATTTAATGGTGGTATCTTAATACCCAACTTCCAATTTAATGGTGGCATCTTAATACCCAACTTCCAATTTAATGGTGGCATCTTAATACCCAACTTCCAATTTAATGGTGGTATCTTAATACCCAACTTCCAATTTAATGGTGGTATCTTAATACCCAACTTCCAATTTAATGGTGGTATCTTAGTACCCAACTCAATTTAATGATGGTATCTTAGTACCCAACTCAATTTAATGATGGTATCTTAGTACCCAACACCAATTTAATGGTTGGTATCTTGGTACCCAAACTCAATTCCATGATAGTAATATGTTAATAGGTTAATTTGTTATACCAACTACTTCCATTGCTGTGCCATTTAGGCTTTGGGTGAATTCAATACCTATAATGCGCATTTACAGTATTACTAGTTACCTACTATGCAATTTACAGAAGTCGTGAAGTGTCCACGATTTTTTGTAAGACATATTTGCCCTGAAAGCGGTAAAATAGTATTTTCATTAAAGGCGATAAATATCACACCTACATGTAAAATGCCACTAAAATTTAGCTAACGACATTGTATTTCGGTTCGAATCGAGAGGAGTGATTAGTTACGTCTACTATTTTTCCATCAAAAATATTTTTAAAAAGTTGTGCTAATAGACATATGTTAAAATAAATCATTATTTTATCATTGCTACAGAAACAGAAACTTTTTTTATTCAATATAGATTATAAATAATACTTATTGAAAGTCACTCCTTTGTATAATTACCACTGGTTCGAAAAAAACCTCTGTCCTGGGAAGAACCAGCAAGAAACCCAGCGGGACTCTTTTTTTAAATAACAGCTTGCAATCATGTATGATACACAAATCAACAACACAACAAACTAGAAATAGCTTGGGAGCGATCACCTCACTTCCAGGGGCTATTATAATCTATAAATTCTTTAATATTATAATAATAAATAATTAAGTTAAGAAAAGAAATTCAATGCCTTGGAAAGCACGTAAAGTCGTTGCTTCTGCGCTTGATTTCTCTCCAATCATGTCAGATTTCCGTTTCATCGGAATCATCGTTTCATCAGGCGTTATCCTAAGCATATGGTGAGTCTGGCCGCCGTGACCAAAATACTGGTAATAAGGTATACCGTCTTAGCCCTCAGGGGTGACAACGCGTCTCCATTTTAAATCTGAATCGAGATTGGATGGAGAATATCTATGAGCCACAGCATTTGCTAACCATCAGGTAGACTGTATGCCATAATTATGCTATAAAATAAACCTAGGCATCCCCATGGAATGTCTCGTAGGGGGGTAGGAAAGCGGAATTTTTTTAATTTCTATTTGTTATTAGGAAGAGTCTGCTGCCCATTTCTTGGTTTGTTTGCAAATAGGAGACTGGCTTCCCGGCCGCCGCAGGAGACGCCCTGGGCGTCGGGGGCTACGTCGTGGCCCCCGGCCACCGTAGGCGCGGGCCTGTGGACGGCGAGCAATAGGTAGCTCGCCGTCCGTCCGTCTAACGACGACAGACCGTGTCGACGGCGCGTTTTGTTCCACGCGCGCCTCAAAGAGCTGTCAGCAGCGTGAAGGGGCTCGCAAGGGCCGATGCCTGCCGGGGCTGCGGGCTGTTTGAAAGAGATACCGCGGCTCCGGAACGTAAGGGCACTGAAGGAACACGAATGGTTTTTAGTCAGTAAAAGTCTGACACTCTGGAATACTCTGACGTCTGGAATAGTGCCTAAATCTTGGAAGCTGGCCAATGTGCAGCCTGTGCCTAAAAAAGGTAGCCGTATCGACCCTGCCAACTATCGGCCAATTTCAATTACCTCCATACTCTGCAAGATTATGGAGCGTATATTGAACGCCCACCTTATGGCATACCTAGAGCAAAATGATCTCCTCAGTGATCGCCAGTACGGGTTTCGCCGAAATCGATCAACTGGGGACCTTCTAGCGTATGCCACTCACATATGGGGCGAAGCCCTCGAGAACAGTGGTGAAGCACTTGCTGTTTCTCTCGATGTTTCGAAGGCTTTTGACAGGGTTTGGTACGCTAGTCTATTAGGCAAGCTTTCAGCGTACGGCTTATCCCCTGGCCTAATTGTCTGGGTAAAGGGCTTTCTGAGTGAACGTTCTCTCCAAGTCGTCGTTGATGTCTGCTCATCCAATACTGTGGCGACTAACGCCGGTGTTCCTCAGGGGTCCGTTCTCTCCGCAACTCTCTTCCTGCTGCATATATTTGATCTGCTCACTCCCGGTGTCTATGGGTATGCAGACGACAGCACAGTTGTGGAGAGATACCAACCAAGCGCCCGGGATAGTCGGGATCAAATCCAGTCAGAAAGAGAGGCTATGGTTGAGCGTGTGAGTCTCACACTACAGGCAGTCTCCGAATGGGGCGATGCCAATCGCGTGAGATTTAACGCCTCCAAAACACAAGCGTGTCTTTTTACCGCTAAAAGGAGCCCGCTCACCTTGGCTCCTACTTTCCGGAATGTATCCTTGGAGTACACTGACCGCCTTCAGTTGTTAGGGATTGAATTTTCTCCGAACCTAAACTTTGGGCGGTTCATTGAGTCCAGAGCCAAAGCAGCCGCAAGGAAACTTGGTGTCCTTGCAAGGGTGCGGCGGTACTTCACGCCGGGGCAGCTTCTTACCCTATATAAAGCCCAAGTCCGGTCGTGCATGGAGTACTGCTGTCACATATGGGCTGGTGCTGCAAAATGCCACCTGGCAGCATTGGACTCAGTGGAGAGACGTGCTAAGAGGCTCATTGGTGACCTTGATTTGGTTGAAACCGATCTTGTCAGCCTTGAGCACAGGCGCAGAGTAGCCAGTCTCTCGGTATTCTATAGGATGCATTTCGGTGAGTGTGCGCAGGAATTACACGCCTTAATTCCTCCTTCTCCTTTCCACCATCGGACAACCAGGCGGTCAGCGGGTCTTCATCCCTTTGTTGTCGATATTCCACGCATTAGAACCAAACGGTTTGCTTCGTCTTTTGTAATGCGTACAGCAAAGAAGTGGAATAATTTGCCGGCGTCTATCTTTCCGTCCGAATACAATCTAGGCGTCTTCAAGGCAAGAGTGAATAGGCTTTTGTTACGATAAGACAGTGCGATTTACCATCTAAGGCTGCATCACCACTTACCACCAGGTGGGATTGTGGTCAAGCACTGGCTTATAATAAGTAAAAAAAAAAGCTCCCTTCCGCTCCACCCAGAGCGAAAGGCGTCATTTCATGATTTTCCATCCGCAAAAAAAAATAAAGGGGGCTTAATAATTAAATAATTTGCCATCGTGGCCAGCTGGTTGACAACCGTACGTGGTAGAGTAAGTTGGAACAAACGAAATTCATCTTACTTTGTTTGTTTTATCAACGATAACTTCGCTACAGTTTATGACTGGTCGGCAGCTGTCGTAAAACTGGGAAATGCCAGCGCAACCTCTTGGGGTGAGAGTAGATAAAATCGTACTCGTAATGAGTTTCAAATTTTATTTTATTATATAAATGCACATTGACCGGTAATGATCTATAACTTTTCGGTCTATTATTCATGTGGGAATTATAATGAAAAAGAAAGTGCCAACAGTGTTACTTTGCCTAGCATGTCACAAAAGGTGACTAATAGGATATTTGGTTTGTGATTGTGTTGACGACGAGCTAGCCTATCACTTCTTTCACTGTTTTCCATCTTAACCTATATTTTGGCCACATGGTCCTAGTAGCTGGCTGGATTTCGGGCGTAACGCTATAAATGTATGTTTTACGTTTTTATGTACACAATAACAGTTGAAAATAACAAAGAATGCGGTTGCCAACCAGCCCAGCGTGGCAAATAAGGCAAATATCTCCTCTATCTAAGAGAGAGCCTTGGTATAGCGGTGAACTTTTATTAGGCTGTAATAACTTCTTATTTATTAAAATTCGTTATTAAAGCAGTGCATAAATAGTAAATAATCAAGAGTATATTTTTAATAACCTATATTGTTTCTCCTGTTTTCAGATAATAATCAAACGTAAAATCTGCGCTAGACAGGTAGGTTATATTACGAATAAGTAAAAACAAACAATAAGAGAAACACCATATCTCATTGTTGGACAGTGGTTTTGTCTTTTTCAAAGACTTTTGAAGCACAAAGTTGTCCACTGAAATTCGGCTCTTTAGTATTTACTGCCGCATTAAGCTAAATGGGACCCATTTGTTTAATGTGTCACAACAAAGGGAATAGGAATGAACTAACGCATGGTCATAAAAATGTGGACGTTATATTACCCTGGTAATGTGTGAACTAGGCCCTGCAATTTTTGTCATACGCGAGATACAAGAACACATGTATAATGAATAGTACGCCTATTATAGACTGCTACAATTCTTAACTTTTACATGAATAATGAGAACAAAAGTTTACATAGCAAACAAAACTGCTTGCAATTTGTCCCACAAAATATTACGCGCTTTTTACCGGAATCTTTTCGGAGCTTTTGCAAACGTTGTTTTTGACACCGCAAACAGTACAATAGATGATGTGATAAATCCTATGAGCACTGAAACGAAACATTTCGCACTGCAAATACCGTTGGAATCATATTTAGTAAGGAATTCGTAAAGCTTATTTTACTTAATAACAAGTCACATAGTATTAAGAATTTAAGAAACAAATATCTAAACTAACTGTACACACAATTTGTCTTATATGCTATATTAGTGAAAATTTCTTGAAAATTTTTCGTTTTCATCTATACTTACTTTTCCATACCTAATTTCGCACACATGTATTCTGTTCCAAAGACAGTATCTTAGAGCTAAGGTTACAGAGCGTTGCCACTAGTTCTTTGTCTAATGACAACGCGTCTGTAACCATCTTTGTTTGAAGTAGTTTGTAGGTGTTCATGGGCTGCAGTAGCCACTTACCTTCAGGTGGACTGTGAGTTCATATATCACTTCAATTTAACAAGAAAATATTACTGACACTGGGTGTCAAAAACATGAAAATATGTATACTGGAATATAAATATAAAAACATAGTATGTTTTAATAAACATACTAGGCAGGCGTTGTTCTACCCTTTCCGAAGACCATTTGCTTTCCCAAAAAAAAACTCCAGAGATTAGCAACAAAAAAATTGAGGGTCACTTATCGGGATAAAACCCATCATATCTCTCAAGTTGGACGAAACTGCACCTAGTGTGCAAAATTTCATTGAAATCTCTTCAGTAGTTTAGGAGTTCATCGCGGACAAACAACGTGACACGTAATTTTTATACATAATGATATTACAAATAACCTAACTAATATTATACTCCATTCCTGATGAAAAGCATTCGCAATTTCTTAGTAATCATTTAGTTAATATTTAACTTTTGTTTACGCTATGTAGCAAAAACATATGCTGTTAAAACACATTTAAATTAAAAAAAAAAACTCTATGCGTATTCATTTTGATCGTGCTTTTGTACAGAAATTTCAGAAAGTCGCGTTGTAATTGTTACAACTGCATTCGATTACCCTGGGGTTCATTCTGTATTTGTACTGCTGCTCGCTAGTTGCTGCAGTTGCGTTTTATTTAATAAACAACTAGATAATATTGTTCATCGAAATAAATTACAAAACACTATAAACGCACTCTTTTTTGCGTTTCTAGCAACTGGTAACCGTGTAGTGGTTGTGTAAGAATATCCGTTACCCCATTTCATGTTCCTTTGTGGTTTATGTTCATTGTCGTATAATGATGAGTTGTTTCAGGAAGATGCTGCTGCTTATTTCCAGTTTCAGTTCTCCTCTGTCTCCTCTTATGACACGCACAGGATGAGATGTGATAGTGGACATACTTGTATGGCTACTAAAAGATATTACAATTTGAGGTTATAAGTTTTATTCACTTAATTTTGTTGCTGGTATGTTATACTTTAGTAAGCTATGGTTTTATGGGTGATAATTTGTGATAGTGAAGTAGGAAAATCTATTAACCCATTTCTTCCTCTGGGAAGAAATTGGTTGAGGATAAGCGTTATGCCGCCATCCATCATGAGCTTGATGGATGTCGTGTACGTGTTCTTCTGTACGTGTGTTTGTTACTGAACTATTCCTAAACGGCTGGACCGATTCTAAATTCTTAATAAATTGAAGCCGGGGCGGATCGCTGGTCTAGTTTAAAACTGTAAAAATATTACAAAAACGTTGTTTATGTATTTGAGACTTTCAACACGTAAAGAATAAACATTAAAGCTGTCGTTGTGTACGCACTAAGCTGGTGCCGCAGCCAGGGTCCTAGCTGACAAAATTAAGCGAACACGAGATAAATTTTCACTGGAAATGAGGCATTCCATCTTAGTCCTCACGGGTGACAACGCATCTGCATTTTGATTTTTAATATAGGATAGATGTGGATGTCTATGGGCCGCAGCAACCACTTACCATCGGGTGGACTGTGTGTTCGTTTGTCGCCCTTATCCTATATAAAAAAAATTTGTTTTAGCTGCTAGTAACGATCTTTAGTAAATATATATATATACTAGCTGACCAGGCAGACGTTGTTCTGCCCTTTCCAAACGACCATTTGCTTTCCCAAAAAAACTCCTGAAATTAGCAATAAAAAATTGAGAGTCACTTATTGGGATAAAAACTAACCTATCTCTCAAGTTGGACCAAACTGCACACAGTCTGCAATTTTTTTTGAAATCGGTTCTATCTGTTGAATACTTACAGCAACACGTGGTGGTTATACTTCTAAATTGTAGCTTACATTAAACGTTTGTATTTTTAATATAGCGCCATCTATTAAATATTTACTCAATCCAGTCAACAGATATCGTCATCTGACAGAATCTTTTGGAGCTAACAGATAGTTGTGACTGTCAAATAATAGACAAATAATTTTCAATAAAATAATATTGTATTGCGACTATAAATTGAGATGTAAGCTATCCTATCTTTTAAGTTGGACCAAGCTGCACATTGACCAAAAATTTCATTGAAATCAGTTCAGTAGTTTAGGAGTCCATCACGGACAAACAACGTGACACGTACTTTTTATATATAAAGATATATATACATGTCGTTGCAGGCGACTACTTATTCCATCTAGTGACAGTTTTATTTTTAAACGAACAAAATATCCGTCGTCACTAGCAGGTACAACTATACGTGTTTAAAAATTGTAATCGATCGCAATAATTGTATAAGATCAAATTAAAATATATTGGTAAATCTAATTGAGCATGCCTTCGCATTAAAAATATCGTATAGCATGATTAAACGGAATTTTTTTAAAGTAGTTTAAATACATTTCGACAGCACTATCGGCTTCAACACCCTCGAAAACCATGAAAATGACACCTATGATGAAAAAATTGGTACCAACTTCAGCCGCCATCTTGGATTTATATTTCGACAGCACTATTGGCTTCAACACCCTCGAAATCCATAAAATTGACAACCATGATGGAAAAATTTACACCTATTGCAGCCGCCACCTTGGATTTACATTTCATTTTATTTTATTTTATTAAAATTGGTTTACCAACAACTTATGCACTAACATCTTCCCATATAAATCAAGCGATATAGTAAACAAAAAAACTAAGTACACAGTCAATTACAGGTAAACACCACATGCATAACTTTTATCGCGACAATTAAAAGACGAATTTGTACTTATTGAATAGAAACACTGTAGTATTGCTATTATAAAATGCACTAAAACAAACTGACCAAAAACAGAGCGGCAAGGTATGGATTTACAAAATTAAAAAAAAAATTAAAAAATTAAAAAAAATTTAAAAAAAAGGTAAAAGTGTTTAACAAGGCAAATGTTTATAATCTGAGGTACCTATCATATAGACAGCCTTTCGAAACTTTCCCAATGAAACATGGTTAATGTCGACGAGATCGCTAATTTGGTTAAAAAGTCTGATCATCCTACAAATTGGCGAATGTGATCCCAAAACAGTTCGTCGTAATGGAGGACTGAGTGGTGTAATAGGTTTTCGTGGAGGCCTGAAGGGAACTCTAAAATTAATCTTTTGTAAAAGTTATGAGCAGTCTATGATATTGTGGAGTAATTTAAATAAAAATAACAAATCTGAAACCTCTCTTCGTTTGGATAAACTGGTCATGTTAAAGCGCTTAAGACGGGTCTCGTAACTGATATGCCTGCCTCGCATACCCGAAGAATACGACAGATGCCGAAGAAAGCGCTTTTGTACCCGTTCTATTCTCAATGAGTGAGTAGCGTAGTGCGGTCGCCAGATTACACTACCATACTCCAGTATACTTCTGACCAGACTACAATAAAGGATTTTTTTAGTTTTAATGTCTCGGAATTCCTTACTATTTCTTATAACAAAACCCACCATTCTCGATGCCCTGCCGATCGTTTGTTCCATATGTGGTATGAATGTAAGTTTTGTATCCAATAAAACGCCTAAATCACGCATGATTTCTGTCTCCTTAAGTATGTTGCCTGCTATTGTATATGAAGATGAAATTTTGTTTACTTTTCTAGTAAATTTTATGTGTGTACATTTTTTGGCATTCAATTTAAGGCCATTTTTTACGCACCAAGAATTCAAGATGTCTAAATCCTTTTGAAGCTTCATAATATCGCTCTCATTATTTATGACTTTAGACAATTTCAGGTCGTCAGCGAACATATGCGGTGAAGAATAAAGAAAGTGATCAGGCAGATCATTAATAAATATATTAAATAATATTGGGCCCAAATGCGAGCCTTGCGGTACGCCAGAGGAAATAGAGTGTAAGTTAGATTGGTACCCATTGACTACTACATAAAAGGATCTATCGCTTAAATATGATTCTAGCCAATGCAGAATAGGTCCAGCGAAGCCATACATTTCTAATTTTTGGAGAAGCACGTTGTGGGGAACTGTATCAAATGCTTTGCTGAAGTCCGTATAAATGGCGTCAACTTGCCGATTGTTATCCACAGCTTCCATAAGGTCTTCAGCAAAGCACATGAGATTCGTAGAAGTAGACCTTCTAGCTACAAATCCATGCTGTTTACTAGAAGTGTATTTTTTGAAGTGATTTTGTATATATGGGCAAATGATTGCTTCTAGCAACTTAGCAAAAACAGGCAGGATAGAAATTGGCCTATAGTTCCGAACGTCTTGGTCATCATCCGACTTATGAATCGGCACGACCTTAGCAAACTTCCATCGCTTTGGAAATACTCCACTTGTCAACGATTCATTTAAAATGAGCCTTAAAGGCGCTGATAAACTATTAGCACAGTTAACTATGAAGTATGGTGGAATATTATCAGAGCCTGCACCTTTCGATATATCTAGACCCTTAATACGTTTGAGAATATCATCGTGACTTATTGAAATATGTGCTAAACAATCCGAGTTGATACTAATATTATTAGTTGCATTATCATAGAGTGACGGCTGTTTGCAATCACTATACACCTCCGAAAAATAATTTGCAAACATTTCACAGATACCCTTACCTTCATAACTTGTGGTAGATCCATTTTTCATGGCCGTTGGGTATGTACCATGACCACCTCTTTTAGTTTTGATATAAGACCAGAAGTACTTTGGGTTGTCAGCTATTTTTGCCTCTATGCTTCTAAGGTAATTTTTATAACAATCCGAAAGTAGTTGCTTACATCTTTTTGACATCAAATGATAGGAAATTTCATCAAGCGGATTTTTGTATTTTTTAAATCTAATTCTAAACCTATTCTTTTCGCGCAGTCTTTTGATAAGCTCCTTACTGTACCATTGGGGATATTTATGTTTTTTCTGCCTTTGTTCCGGCACATGTTTCTTAATGGTGCAGTTAAGTTTATCATAAAACACATCTATCATTTCATCCACGTTCTTGGTTAGTGAAAAGAGTTCTGGCCATTGGACACTATTAAGCTCTAGATTAACTGCCTCATAGTCAGTTTTGCGAAAGTTCAGTTTTATATTGTTAGGGTTAGCTAACATTGTGGCGAATTCGAAGCTCAGCTGAAATTCCAATGGGGGATGAAGATTATCGACTACGCTCAAGAAGTCTAATGACTTGGATAGCTGACACATAGGGAGATCTACAAGAACTAAGTCTAAAATTTTACCCATTTTATTAACAATATTATTGACTTGTTTATAGTTATTAATATTACAAAAGTCCAATAAATATTGGCAAATCGCAGAACTATGGTAGTAATTGCTTGACTTACCAAACTGCTCCCAATCTATGCTTGCCAGATTAAAATCACCAACAATACAAATATGGGACTGGTTTTCCTCAATAACAGAGTTGCAATTATCCACGAAATGCTTTATTAGCTGCATCGAGACTGGTGGTGGCAAATAAACGGCGCAAAATACGAACCTTCGACAGGTATTTGAAAAATATATGTCAACTGCAACCCAGAGATCCTCGCAATCGCTTTCCCACATAGTTATCCTTTTCGAGTTAAGCTCTTTGGATACTGCTATTAAAACTCCACCCCCTTCCTTTCCGTTATGAAAGCCAGACGTCTCTCTGTCTCTTCTAAATATCTTATAACGATCATCGAACAACTCAGAACTCATAATATTTTCATTTAACCATGTTTCACTTAATATTATAATATCGTAGCTAGACGCTGTTAGATTTTGATAGAACGAATGAGTTTTAGTCCGAAGGCCTCTTACATTTTGATAGTAGACATTTAATTTATCGTATTTTATTTTGTTAACAATAAGTACCATGCAATAAGATTACGAGTTTAAATAAAAAAAAAATTAACAAAAAAATAACAAAGTTTTAACTTATTTAACTTTACTTAGAGAGTCCATATCTCTTATGACTATAAAGTCTGAGTTGTCCGTTTTCCTTACAAAAATACGACCATGACGTATCCACACATGCTTGTATCCATTTTTCTTCGCAGCCAGCCTGGTAGCTGCGTGTAGCGCCTTGTTGCCGGGGGACAGGTGTTCAACCACAAATACTGGTTTTTTCTCTCCGCTGTAACCCAAGTGGGTGGTATTTAACTTTTCCGATACCGGTCTAGGTTTATTGAATTTAATAGCTGCTGCCAGGAAACAATCACGGTCTCTAGGTGTGGCGAGCTGAACAATAATCGATCTAGGGCGAGCGTGATTATCGCGATTGATTTTGGCAATTCTGGTGCAGTGTACTATTTTCTCCGGAGAGATGGGGAAGTCTATAACATTGCTCAATTTTGATACTATGTTTGTAAGGTTCTCCTCTTTCTTTTCGGGGACACATTGTATTTCAATATTATTTGAACGAGCGTTTTGTTCAAAGTTATTTAGCCTGAATGATAAGTCTTTGATGGTAGATTTCATCAGTTCGTTCTCCGACCGCAATTCTCGGACCGTTTCACTTGTTTTCTTGTTTTCCTTGATCATTTCCTCGTACTGATCACTCACAAAGGTAATGGACTCTCTCAGATCTTTTATCTCATTCCTCATGGTGCCTAGTTCAGAGGTCATAATAGATCGAAGAGTGTTTGTTAGTTGCACCAGATGAGTCTCAAATTTTCTTTCCGTGATGTCTTCCACTATAGCTCTTAGATCACTCCTGGTAATAGGAGCTTCCGAGTCCACTGCTTCCGGTGGGGAATTGGGTGACTGTCTTTTTTGTGTTCGTATTGTAACATTTGGATTAAAACGTACAGGTGTGTTGTCTTTGTTGATGGTTCTCGTATTAGAATTTATACAAGTAGGGCACATCCAACTCCCAGTCGCATCGCTTGCACGTGATTGACACGTTCCCAAGCATTCCAAGTGAAACGCTTTAACGCAAGTATTGCATTTCTTAAACTGTTTACTCTCACCATCCAATGAACAACAGCCCCAAGATAGTGTTAGATTATCCATTATAAAAGTTATAAGAAAATGCAATAAAAATATTAACGCCAAAAAGAAAGAAAAAGAAAAAATAAAAAAATAAAAAATTGTTTTGCTTCAGGCGGGGTTTGAACCACCTGCTCTCATGCGTGCAGTCCGTGCGTCTACCGAATCGGCTATCTGTGTTAGTAACTCTCTGACGAAACAGTGATACACTTCAGTAGAATGCACTGTACACAATACGCAAGTGTACCGAGTAGTAAGGTCCAAAGTCCAGGTTATTGTTCGACGACACGAATTGGCGTGTAGATAAATATTTTCTTACTAAACCCGCACACAATTTTATGGCGATATTACAGTTTATCCTCCGCAATTTCACTTTTCACAAGCACAGTCAGATTCCTTGCGTTTTAACGTTTATTTTGATACTGTCTTTCAAGATAAACATGCACTATTTCACCAGTATATAATTAAAAACTCCGGAGCGTTTGTAAAAGCGTCTTGCCTTGTCGCACTACCCTACACTTATTATAACCATGAAAATGACACCCATGATGAAAAATTGGTACCTACTTCAGCCGCCATCTTGGATTTACATTTCGACAGTACTATCGGCTTCAACACCCTCGAAACCCATGAAAGTGACACCCATGATGAAAAAACTGATATCTATTGCAGCCGCCACCTTGGATTTACCTTTCAACAGCACTATCGGCTTCAGCACCCTCGAAAACCATGAAAATGACACCCATGATGAAAAAATAGATATCTATTGCAGCCGCCATGTTGGATTTACATTTCGACAGCACTATCGGCTGCAACACCCTCGAAAACCATGAAAATGATATCCGTGATGAAAAAATTTGGTACCTTTTTCAGCCGCCATCTTGGATTTACATTTCGACAGCACTATCGGCTTCAACACGCTCGAAACCCATGAAATTGACACCCATGATGCAAAAATTGATACCTATTGCAGCCGCCACCTTGGATTTACATTTCCACAGCACTATCGGCTTCAGCACCCTCGAAACCCATGAAAATGACACCCATGATGAAAAAATTGATATCCCTTGCAGCCGCCACCTTAGATTTACATTTCAACAGCACTATCGGCTTCAACACCCTCGAAAACCATAAAAATGACACCCAAGATGAAAAGAATTAATATCTATTGCAGCCGCCATCTTGGATTTACATTTCGACAGCAATATCGTCTTCGACACCCTTTGAAAACCATATAAATGACACCCATGATGAAAAAGTTGGTACCTACTTTAGCCGCTATCTTGGATTTACATTTCGACAGTACAATCGGCTTCAATACCCTCGAAACCCATGAAAATGACACCCATGATGAAAAAATTTATACCTATTGCAGCTGCCACCTTGGATTTACTTTTCAACAGCACTATCGGATTTAGCACCCTCGAAAACCATAAAATGACACCCAAGATGAAAAAATTTATATCAATTGCAGCCCCCATCTTGGATTTACATTTTGACAGCACTATCGTCTTCGACACCCTTGAAAACCATGAAAATGACACCCATGATGAAAAATTGGTACCTACTTCAGCCGCCATCTTGGATTTACATTTCGACAGTACTATCGGCTTCAACACTCTCGAAACCCATGAAAGTGACACCCATGATGAAAAAACTGATATCTATTGCAGCCGCCACCTTGGATTTACCTTTCAACAGCACTATCGGCTTCAGCACCATCGAAAACCATGAAAATGACACCCATGATGAAAAAATAGATATCTATTGCAGCCGCCATGTTGGATTTACATTTCGACAGCACTATCGGCTGCAACACCCTCGAAAACCATGAAAATGATATCCGTGATGAAAAAATTTGGTACCTTTTTCAGCCGCCATCTTGGATTTACATTTCGACAGCACTATCGGCTTCAACACCCACGAAACCCATGAAATTGACACCCATGATGCAAAAATTGATACCTATTGCAGCCGCCACCTTGGATTTACATTTCGACAGCACTATCGGCTTCAGCACCCTCGAAAACCATGAAAATGACACCCATGATGAAAAAAATTGATATCTATTGCAGCCGCCATGTTGGATTTACATTTCGACAGCACTATCGGCTTCAACACACTCGAAACCCATGAAAATGACACCCATGATGAATAAATTCATACCTATTGCAGCCGCCACCTTGGATTTACCTTTCGACAGCACTATTGGCTGCATCACCCTCGAAAACCATGAAAATGATATCCATGACGAAAAAATTTGGTACCTACTTTAGCCGTTATCTTGGATTTACCTTTCGACAGCACTATCGGCTTCAGCACCCTCGAAAACCATGAAAATGACACCATGATGAAAAAATTGATATCTATTGCAGCCGCCATGTTGGATTTACATTTCGACAGCACTATCGGCTTCAACACACTCGAAACCTATGAAAATGACACCCATGATGAATAAATTCATACCTATTGCAGCCGCCACCTTGGATTTACCTTTCGACAGCACTATTGGCTGCATCACCCTCGAAAACCATGAAAATGATATCCATGACGAAAAAATTTGGTACCTACTTTAGCCGTTATCTTGGATTTACCTTTCGACAGCTCTATCGGCTTCAGCACCCTCGAAAACCATGAAAATGACACCATGATGAAAAAATTGATATCTATTGCAGCCGCCATGTTGGATTTACATTTCGACAGCACTATCGGCTGCAACACCCTCGAAAACCATGAAAATGATATCCATGACGAAAAAATTTGGTACCTACTTCAGCCGCCATCTTGGATTTACATTTCTACAGCACAATCGGCTTCAGCACTCTCGAAAACCATGAAAATGACACCCATGATGAAAAAATTGATATCTTTTGCAGCCGCCATCTTGGATTTACATTTCAACAGCACTATCGGCTTCAACACCCTTGAAAGTCATGAAAATGACATCCATGATGAAAAAATTGGTACCTAATTCAACTGCCATCTTGGATTTATATTTCGACAGCACTATCGGATTCAATACCCTCGAAACCCATAAAAATGACACCCATGATGAAAAAATTGATACCCCATGCAGCTGCCACCTTAGATTTACATTTCGACAGCACTATCGGTTTCAACACCCTCAAAAACCATTAAAATGACACCCAAGATCAAAAAATTGATATCTATTGCAGCCGCCATCTTGGATTTATTTTTTCTCTTTATATTATTTATTATTATTATACAGTATCTGTTTATATACAAAATACATACAATAATTCATATGCCACGATAGATTCAGGTTCATGTTCAGGACCATACTTTGTGGCATTCCTTGAGGAAGAACGTTCAGCAGTGGGGGTGTAGTTTAATTGTATTCTAAAATAGTCTTCATTTATGTTATGTGTATATATTATATTATGATTATATGCGCATTAATCAGTTTACCACACACGGATTTTAAAATATTTTTTTATAACGAGGTTAAAAACAAACAGAAAGTTCACCCGCTTGGATGTTATAGTCCACAGAACTCACCATTTTAGATTAATAATCAAAAAAGTTGTCTCCCCTAAGAACCAGTTCTCTACAGTCAACATATGGTACACAGCAGCATTAAGCTGCTAATTTACTATATTCTGTGAGAAGTATCACCTAAAGGGGCAACCTGTTGCCTTTATTATCAAAATCATCGTAAAGATCGCTGTTTTGTTAAATTTAGCCGCGGGCAAGCCATTATATTTGAGGCGCTAAGTCAAGAAAGCGTATTTTCTGCCGACTTCCAAAAAGGAGACGGTACTCAATGCGAGTGTATGTTTTTTTTTATGTGTGTTACCTCGTAACTTTGTACTGGGCGAACCGCTTTTGATGATTCTTTTTTTACATGAAAGCTGATAGTTCTCTTGTGGTCCCATATAAATTTGATCAAGGTCAGACCAATGGTTATTGAGTTATTCTTAAATAACCTATATATTGAAGTCGCTTATATTGAAGTCGGCTGTATAAAATTTTTAATTTTAAATTATAATTATATTAAGGGTATTTTATCGTTCATTTCACATAAATTGATGCATAGATTTACAGCTTGAAGCTAGTTTTGCCCGTGTTTTCAATGCTTTTTAATTTTATGAAAAAGAAAAAACTTTATAATAATGATGTCGAAATATTTTCCTTTTAAGAAATATATTTGGTACAGCTGTATTTTATTTTTATGGCAAATAAATTAATGAAATATTTGTTTTTACGATAATAAGATTTCCGCTGCTATTGTTAGGGAAATTCTCAACTTTAAAAAAATTAAAAATTATTAGAAATTTATTTATATGTTACTTTTTTTAAACAATTAAAGGGTGCCTAGCGAGCACAGAGATCACCTGATGGTATATGGATTCTCTGGCCCATAGACATCTACATTTATCCTTAACTAAATATCTTAATGCAGATGCGTTTTAACCTCTGAGGAGCTAAGATAGAATACATCGTATCCAGTAAAAAAGGTCTAGTTATCTACATTCACCACATGTAACACGCTTGTATTATATGAACGCGTGGTCAAGCCTACCCATTCGTGCTACTACCATAATATAGCTGCAGCGTGGCACTACCACGTATAAATCTTTAAACAAAATTTTACTCTCGTATAAAGACATGGCTGCGGAAGTTATATTTGGAAATAAACGCTATATTTGGAATTCTGGATGAGATGTTTATCGCAGACCGTAGTAGCGGGCTATCGTAAGGCAATTTCGCGATGCGGGGAAGCGAACTAATCGACAATTTTCGTTTACAATCATATTCTTTCCTGTATTACCTATTACTACAAGTTCTATTTATGATGATCCAAAAAATATATCAATACGGGGGAATCATAATTTCATTAAACAGATTTATGTAAAATCTAAATTTGCTGATGTACTATCTGCACAATGCCAAATCGCGAAAACAAAATAAGACTTATCATTGATAATCATCTTAAAAAATTCAATAATCGCAGATGTTTATTAGAATATAATAGAATTAAATAAAATGACATAAAAATAATAGATAAGAGCGTGGTCATTCCCTGGTCTTACTATACTATTAATATAGCTGCAGGATGACTCTACCACTTATAAAATCCCAGAAAATATAAAAGATTATTGTCTACTAGAAAGGTCAAAAACTTTATTAAGTAAATTTTGTATAAAAAGAGTGATTATAATATTAAAGAATTTATAGATAATTCTACCTCGTGGGAATGAAGTGATAGCTGTAACATAATACATGATTGTAAACTACTAAAAGTTAAGTTAAGTTACTGCCTATATATACGTCCCACTGCTAGGCAGATGCCTCCTCTCATTTCTGATAGGGTATTTTAGGGCAAGGAAATGTTCGCTGTGCTGGTCCAATGCATGCTGTCGAACATCAGATGTCTCTGCACCCTCATTATATTTTTAGACTTGCAGGTTTTCTCACGATGTCTCTCTTCACCGCCGAGCATGAGGTAAATCAGCTCTTAAAATTTGCAATGAAGATTTTCTTAGGTGCCGGCGGGGATCGAATCCGGTTTGCTCGCGTACTGTGAAATTTACAGCGAGCGCCTAGCCCCTCAGCTACTAGTAGTGTTTTTTCCCAGGACAGAGGTATTTTCCGAACAATTGGTACATTAAACTTATGAATGAATTTCAATGAGATTTAATTTTAAAATCCATATTGAATAAACAAAGTTATTTTTCCGTTCTTAATTATTAGCCATAGGAATCAAACCTGTAGACCTAAAGTCACAGCTTAACAGCTTAGTCACTGCCTTATAGAGCCGTCACATGAAATTACTTTGTACACCTGCCGAGCGTGACTCATTATCTCACATACTGACTACTGTAAGAGAGATCCATATTCATAGAGAAGCCGCTTACAAGGTAGTGACTTGAATATTAATATTCCAATTAAGTTGATAGACACAGTTATTTTTTTCATTTTAATAAGTATTTATTTACATTACATAGGCAGGATCACATTACAGTCTATTAAAATTCGAGTTCTGTACATAGGCCTCTCCAAAGATTGCCTAACAATGGGGATATTTGCCACGTACATGTAAGCAGAGTGTAAGGCGGACCCTCGCTAGATGGAACGACAGCCTGGTGAGACATGCAGATTGCAGATTGGATGGTGTTTCGTGGCATTTCTTGGGGAGTCCTTTGTTCAGCAAACGACTTGCTGACGGCTCCGCGGTGCTTTGGCTTAAAACAGAAACAGAAACTTTTTTATTCAATATAGATTATAAATATAACTTATTAAAAGTCACGCTTTCGTTTAATTTTTTTTCTGTTTTTATAGGAAAAGGGTGACAAACGAGCACACAGTCCACCTGATGGTAAATGGTTGCTGCGTCCCATAGACATCTACATCTATCCTCTATTACAAATCAAAATGTAGATGCGTTGTCACCCGTGAGGATTAAGATGGAATGCCTCACTAATTACCACTGGTTCGAAAAAAACCTCTGTCCTAGGAAGAACCAGCTAGAAACCCAGCGGGATTTTTTTAATAACAGCTTACAGTCATGTATGTCACACAATTAACAACACAACAAATTATAAATAGCTTGGTAGCGATCACTTCATTACCAGGGGTTATTATCATCCATAAATTCCTTAATATTATAATAAGTTTAATAAAGTTTTTAAACTTTGAGCAGGTCCAATTTTGTATATTTTCTGGAATTTTGTTGTAAAAGCGTATACATCGCCCCAAGAATGAATTACTGACTCGATGGAGTCGAGTAATTAACTGCTACTACTAGCTTGCGTCTGTTCCTAGTATTTACAGAATGAATATCACTTATTTATGTAAAACAACTTTTATTTTTGAATGCGTACATTACATTTTATAACTGACTTCGCAGTGAGTTGAAGCGCTGAGGGCCACTAGTTCAAATCCCGCACGGACCAATATTTGTATGGTCTACCAATAACGTTTCCAGTTCTGGATGTTTGTCCATGTAAAATTTATGTATGTTAACTGACCTCACGATACGGGAGACAATCCTAGGTGATGATGACAAAAGTAAAGCGCATATGTTTCACTATTGGGTATAGTTAAACCACTGTCAGAAATTAGACCATATATATGATCTGTGTTAAAACTAGTTTATTACGTCCATATCTGGAGATAAAATCTCTCTTTTACACTATTATTGAATCCATTTTACTTCATACATTCACTTCGATAATATTTTATCGCTTATCCGACAGAAATGATGTGAACTTCGTAGTTGCAACACATCATAACTCTCTACTTGTCTGATTTATGTGACATGTCTGTTGAGAGACGATTATAAAGGCGTTGGTTGTGGATACAATTAATTTATTTTTACGAGCAAGTTGTTTTTAAACACTAATGTATCTAAAATAAATTTCAGTGTTATACATTTTGAACCGTGGTATATCAGGGGCTAAGTTGTAACATAATAACGTGAAAACTCACCGTGAATTCTTTTTTATTTGACTGTTCCCTGGTGCGGTGCCTGGTGCAGAGTTATGTCGCCGAGGGCCGCGTGTTCGAATCCCGCACGGAACAAGTATTTGTATGGTCTATTAATAATTTTTCCGGGTCTAGATGTTTGTCCTTGTGAAGTGTATGTGTGTGAACTGCTTCCACGGTACAGGAGAAAATTCTAGTGTGGAAGTGACGTTTTTTAAAAAGAAAGAATTTTGCAGAGCAATGTGGGTTCGAACTCCGCAAGCACCAATGAAATTATTAAATGAAATTGTAAATGCTCGGCGTTGAGGTAAGAGATCGTAAGAAAACTTACATATATGAGGAATTAAAATACTGTGGAGATAAGTGAATTTCGTGAAACGCCCTGGAGCAGTGCGGCGAACTAATCACTCTATATTAATCTCAGAGTTGAGAGAAGGCCTGATCTTTTAACTTATTACAACATGGTCCCGGAAAGTGTACAGGTTCTCTCTTTTACTAAGTTTAAATGTTTTATTAAGCTTAAGCTGTATAAAAAGGCTTATTATAGTATAAATGAATACATAGTTGATAATAACCCCTGGGAATGAAGTGGTCGCTTCCAAGCAGTTTCTAAAATAAATTTTGTAAATAGTTCGTAATCATTTATATTGTAAAATTTATTTAAAAAAAAGTCCCGCTGGGTTTCTTGCTGGTTTTTCCCAGGACAGAGAGATTTTTTTCAAACCAGTGGTAAAATAAAAATTACTTTCAATAAGAACACAAGAACATGTAATGTATATTGAATAAAAATTATTCTATTCTATTCTATTCTGGATGATTGGCGGTCCACCACTATGCGATTTAGAAGATGTTTTCTTCCTCGCACGAATTCCTTGTGGAATCGATTACCATCAGCGATATTTCCGGACCGATACGACTTAGGGACCTTAAAGAAGAGAGCGTACTCCTTTTTAAAAGGCCGGCAACGCATCTGCAATTCCCTCCCTGGTGTTGCAGTTGTTCATGAGCGGCGGTAGTCACTTACCATTAGGTGAGCCGCATGCTCGTTCTCCTATAAAAAAATGTTCGCCGCGCTCGCCCAATGCATTTTGTCGAACTTCAGATATCTCTGAAACCTGAATTTTCTTAGGTGCCGGCGGGGATCGAATTCGGGTTGCTCGCGTACTGTGAAATTTACAGCAAGCGCCTAACCCCTCAGCTACTAGTAGTGTTTTTCCCAGGACAGAGATATTTTCCGAACAACTGGTACATTAAACTTATGAAAGATTTTCAATGAGTTTCAATTTTAAAATCCATATTGAATAAACAAAGTTATTTTGCCGTTCTTAATTATTAGCCATAGGAATCAAACCTGTAGACCTAAAGTCACAGCTTAACAGCTTAGCCACTGCCTTATAGAGCCGTCACATGAAATTACTTTGTACGCCTGCCGAGCGTGGACCATTATCTCACATCCTGACTACTGTAAGAGAGATCCATATTCATAGAGAAGCCGCTTACAAGGTAGTGACTTGAATATTAATATTCCAATTAAGTTGATGGACACAGTTTTTTTTTTCTTTTTAATAAGTATTTATTTACATTACATAGAAAGGATCACATTACAATCTATTAAAATTCCATTTCTATTGCCTAACAATGGGGATATTTGCCACGTACATGTAAGCAGAGTGTAAGGCGGACCCTCACTAGATGGAACGACAGCCTGGTGAGACATGCAAATTGCAGGTTGGACGGTGTTTCGTGGCATTTCTTGGGGAGTCCTTTGTTCAGCAAACAACTTGCTGACGGCTCCGCGGTGCTTTGGCTTAAAACAGAAACAGAAACTTTTTTATTCAATATAGATTATAAATAATACTTATTAAAAGTCACGCTTTCGTTTAATTACCACTGGTTCGAAAAAAACCTCTGTCCTAGGAAGAACCAACAAGAAACCCAACGGGATTTTTTTTAATAACAGCTAACAATGATGTATGTCACACAATTAACAACACAACAAATTAGAAATTACTTGGTAGCGATCACTTCATTACCAGGGGTTATTATCATCCATAAATTCCTTAATATTATAATAACACTTTTCATACAAACTTAGTTTAATAACCCGGACGTCAGTCTGAGCGAGATTAGAATGGCTCTCCAGCACCTTGAAAACGGTATGGCCCCAGGCGAGGATGGAATTACAGCGGAGCTTCTGAAAGCGGGTGGAAGACCGGTACTTGAAGTCCTTCAGAAGCTCTTTAATTCCGTCCTCCATGGTGGCATTACAACGGAGGCGTGGAGCAGGAATGCAGTGGTCTTGTTCTTCAAGAAAGGTGACTACGCTCTCTTGAAGAACTACAGACCGATTTCCCTTCTGAGCCGCGTCTACGTGCTGTTTTTGAAAGTCATTACGAATCGTCTCGCGCGCAGACTTGACGACTTCCAGCCTCCCGAACAAGCCGGTTTCCGAAAGAGCTTTAGCACCATAGACCACATACATACCCTTTGGCAATTTGTACAGAAGTCCGAAGAGTACAATTTGCCACTATGTCTGGCGTATGTGGACTATGAGAAAGCTTTTGATTCCGTCGAAATTTGGGCGGTGCTGCAGTCCCTTCAGCGGTGCCAAGTTGACTGTCGGTATATCGAAGTGCTGAAGTGTTTGTACAGTAGAGCTACGATGGCTATCCGAGTACAGAACAAGAGTACGAAACCTATCCAACTGCAGAGAGGTGTAAGACAGGGTGACGTCATATCCCCGAAACTCTTCAGCGTTGCATTGGAAAACGTTTTCAAGATTCTGGACTGTACATCACTCACATTCGATTTGCCGACGATATAGTTCTTATGGCAGAATCGATAGAGGACCTAAGCACTATGCTCAATGACCTCAATAGTGTTTCCCAACGGATAGGTTTTAAAATGAACATGGACAAAACAAAGATCATGTTTAATGTCCATGTCACACCTATGCCGGTAGTTGTTGGGAACACTAAGCTCGAAGTTGTTGACGAGTATGTTTACCTGGGACAAATAGTCCGACTAGGTAAGTCCGACTTCGACCGAGAGGTCAATCGACGGATTCAACTCGGTTGGGCAGCGTTCGGGAAATTACGGCACATCTTCTCGTCAGGTATACCTCAAAACTTGAAAACGAGACTGTACACCCAGTGCGTGTTGCCAGTGATGACATACGGAACTGAGACGTGGTCCTTCACTGCTGGCCGAATGAGGAAGCTCAAGGTCGCTCAGCGAGCTATGGAGAGGGCTATGCTCGGAGTTTCTCTGCATGATAAACTCAGAATTGAGGATATCCGCAGTAGAACCAGAGTGACCGACATAGCCCAACGGATTAGTAAGCTGAAGTGGCAATGGGCCGGCCATATAGCTCGAAGAACTGACAACCGATGGGGAAGAAAGGTTATCGAGTGGCAGCCTTGTACCGGCAGGCAAAGTATAGGGCGTCCCCCCACTAGATGGAGTGATGACCTGGTAAGATATGCAGGAAGTCGATGGATGCAGGTGGCTCAGGACCGTGCTTTGTGGCATTCTTTGGGTGAGGCCTATGTTCAGCAGTGGACATGTGAAGGGCTGTAACGATGATGATGAATGATAGTTTAATAAAGTTTTTAAACTTTGAGTAAGCCAAATTTTGTATATTTTCTGGAATTTTGTTGTAAAAGCGTATACATCGCCCCAAGAATGAATTACTGACTAGATGGAGTCGAGTAACTAACTGGTACTACTAGCTTGCGTCTGTTCCTAGTATTTACAGAATGAATATCACTTATTTTTGTAAAACAACTTTTAATTTTGACTACGTACATAACATTTTATAACTGACTTAGCAGTGAGTTGAAGCGCTGAGGGCCACTAGTTCAAATCCCGCACGGACCAATATTTGTATGGTCTACAAATAACGTTTCCAGTTCTGGATGTTTGTCCATGTAAAATTTATGTATGTTAACTGACCTCACGATACGGGAGACAATCCTAGGTGATGATGACAAAAAGTAAAGCGCATATGTTTCACTATTGGGTATAGTTAAACCACTGTCAGAAATTAGACCATATATATGATCTGTGTTAAAACTAGTTTATTACGTCCATATCTGGAGATAAAATCTCTCTTTTACACTATTATTGAATCCTTTTTACTTCATACATTCACTTCGATAATATTTTATCGCTTATCCGACAGAAAAGATCTGAACTTCGTTGTTGCAGCACTGCATAACTCACTACTCGTCTGATTTATGTGACATGTCTGTTGAGTGACTATTATAAAGGCGTTGGTTATGGAAACAATTAATTTATTTTTACGAGCAAGATGTTTTTAAACACTAATGTATCTAAAATCAATTTCAGTGTTATACATTTTGAGTCGTGGTATATCAGGGGCTAAACGGTCACCGTGAATTCTTTTTTTACTTGACTGCTCCCTGGTGCAGTGCCATAGCAATGAGTTATGCCGCCGAGGGCCGCGTGTTCGAATCCCGCACCCGTATGTTTGTCCTTGTGAAATGTATGTGTGTAAACTGCATCCACGATACAGGAGAAAATCGTAGTGTGGAAGTGACGTTTTTTAAAAAGAAAGAATAAAGAAAGAATTTTGCAGAGCAATTTGGGTTCGAACCCCGCAAGCACCAATAAAATTCTAGTACAGTAAATGCTCGGCGTTGTAGAAAGAGATCGCAAGAAAACCTACATATATGAGGAATTAAAATACTGTGGAGATAAGTGAATTTCGAGCAGTGCGGCGAACTAATCGCTCCATATTAATTTCAGAATTAAGAGTAGGCCTGAACCTTTAACTGAACCTTCTCGATACTAAATATGTTTTGAATTAAATTATTTGCGGCAGGTTAATGAGGGCATCCGCAACTCTTTCTGCCACCAGCGTAGCGCCACTTTGGAGTGAGGTGAAATATTTGACAGATTTCGTGGAGGGGAAGTTAACTTGGTAGGTTTAACGTTTCTATCTGAAATATTGGTCATATTTTATGTTAATTATTAAATAGATTTGATTGAATAAACCACACTGCGGATATTCCTTAAAGTAAAATAAATAAACAGAGATTTAAAAATGCGCAAAAAAAAAAAAAAGTGCAAACAGTGAGCCATTGTTTTGTGTTTAGAAACCGAAAAACTTTTATTTGCAACGCAAATTTTATGGTGACACTGTATAATGAATAACTTCACCTCCCAACTAGTGACACCATTACCGAGCAGTATAAGTAACCCTCATTTCTGTACAAACCGCCACAATTGTACACTGTGATTTAACTTTAATTTTGTAGTATTTATTTTAACCGATGATTATAGTTTTAATGCTGGTAAAAATGCTGTCAATCATCTCGATAAATACCATTTTCTCACATACTTATGTCGCAGCATTGATCACGCTGCTTCTTTTTGGGTTAAAAGTAAGGAGAGCTAGTACCACACTTACATAAACTCACACGCCTATTACCCAGAAAAGGTAGGCAGAAACTACGTACTTCCATTTAACTTAATCCTGAGACACAGCCAATCTCGCTTTTATCACGTCCATATTTGCACCTACACATTTATGCTCGTCGGTTAAGGGTACCATTTAGAGAGAAACAATAATTACTAAATACGTCTTGATGCTATTTAAAAACGCTACTATAGGTTCATACATTAATTTACGCCAGCAACATTTTTTTTTAATTTTTGCAATTTTGTTACATTGAGTATTATCTAGTTCGCTTGATGTATAATCAATAATTTGATTACAATATGTTTGTTTAATGTACGTAACATGTTATATTTCCTAGCCTAGTAAATCGATTTAGCGGATTTTATTTGTCAGTAGAATATACTTTTACAGTGTTACCAATTTCAAGTGGATCCGATGATAAATGAAGTCGGTTGATAATATTTTTGTATAGAATAAAGGTGACAAAGGAGAAAACAAATCATCTGATGGTAACTTGATCCTGTAGATGCTGGGGCCCATAGTCATCTATTTTATAATCCATTACAATTTATTTTGGTATTCTGTAACTGCGTCCTCCCCCATTCGTGCTTATACTTTTAGTATACTTATATAGTTAGTACAACCATTATTGTAAAATTTGCTTTAAAAAAAAGTCCCGCTGGGTTTCTTGCTGGTTCTTCCCAGGACAGAGGTTTTTTTCGAACCAATGGTAAAGTAAAAAATTACTTTCAATAAGAATTACACATGTGATCTATATTGAATAAAAAATTATTCTATTCTATTCTATTTTATTCTTTTCTAATCATAATATACCTGCAGCATGGCTCTACCACGTGTAAAATGTAGATACGTTGTCATCTTTGATGACTAAGATAGAACGCTTTGTTACCAGTACAACACGTCAACGGAAACGGGACTATACGGGTTAAATCGAAATTATGGCAGACGTATAGATCATTGCACAAGTGTACACCAGCGCGTGTTGCCAGTGGTGATATATGGGATTGAGATTTGGTCCTTCACTACCGACAGTTTCTGGAAGCTTGGCGTCATTAAGCGAGCCTTTCTTTGCATGATTTGCAATAAACGGTTAGTAATTGGCCGCAGCATATTTTTGCTATCAAGTGTCAACTAATAACATACGTCAAGTTTGTATGTTGATTTGTCATCCTTATTTGTATAAAAAAGTAAATTGTCTCACGTGCTGCAATTATATTGGATCCCTTATCTTCCTTACTGGAACACAACACTGAATATAGTGGTTCTCGCAAGCTTGCTTACATACGAGTAGAATGCACCTATAGAATATGTTACAAGGTGGTAAGCGATCTTTTTGCCTACGAGCTAGTCTAGGCAGGCACAATCCTCGTCCCTATTTCCGCCGTCAAGTAGAAGCGCATACACTCTTTAATTTCGTTCTAAATGGTATTGACGAAATAATCACTGTGTTATTCTTATCTATAACATCTTAATTCTCAGTGGTAACAGCGCATCGTAAGTTTTATTTGTTTCATGTTTTTCAGGTATCCATGGTCTACATTACCGTATAGTAGCGGTGGAAGAGTCCACCACCTCACATTGTGCCGTGGGTGTCGTATGAGGTGAAAATCCTAGAAAATATACAAAATTTGTCGTGCTCAAATATCAAAAACTTTATTAAACAAAGTTTGTAAAAAGGGGTTGTTATAATATCAAGGAATTTTTTTATTTTTTTTTATTTTAAAAACTCTAAATTTATGAACTTCCACACCCTAGATGAGTCGCCGTTCTCGACTGATGTATGAATATGGCGTCGTTGCGCATCTCTACATAATGTGTTGCATCGATTCCTGATTTTGGCATATTTCCTTACGTTTTCCTCTGTTTTATTCTTCTTAAGCTTTGATAATGCCGCATTCTTCTGCAAAATAATTATTTCTATCTATCAATTATTTCATACTTTTCAATATCTCAAATTTTTGCTTCCTCAGTTTTCCGATTACACAAAAGATTTAATTAATTTCGGTGGAATTTTTTATCTTTTTAAAAATTGTTGACTTGAATGTTTGTCTTTTAAGCCATATTTTCATTTACTTATTTTCAAGATTTTTGGCTTGGATGCTTGTTTTTTAAGCCATGTTTTCATTTATTGCAACTTGAGCCAGCAGATAGTTGGCAATATTATCTCAAGACGCCTTGAGCAGATAAACACCTTATGTTGAGAATATTGGTATGGCGGTAGGGATGCGACATGGCTCATAAAAAAAGCGATATTAGAACCTCGATATTTTCGAAAGTGAAACAACGATTTTAAAAAAAGGGTTATTATAGTATAAATGAATACATGGTTGATAATAACCTCTGGGAATGAGGTGGTCGCTTCCAAGCAGTTTCTAAAATAAATTTTGTAAATAGTTTGTAATCATTTTGTATTGTAAAATGTATTTAAAAAAAAACGTCCCGCTGGTTTTCTTGCTGGTTCTTTCCAGGACAGAGAGTTTTTTCAAAAGTAAAAAATGACTTTCAGTAAGAATTACTCATGTAATGTATATTGACTAAAAATTATTCTATTCTGTTCTACTCTATTCTAAAAACATCAAAGTATATGAATAAAATGTTACTACATTCTATTGACGATGGAACTATTACTCAAATGGCATTACTCTTACTCAAAACTAATTCTAAATTAACTAATAGCAATAGAGGTGGAGCAATTTTGGATTTTTCTGGAGCATTTAAGGAGCAATTTATTGGCATTTAGTTTTATTTTAAAAAGTAGATATTTTATGTTTTATAGCAAAATTAATTTTCGATGCTTAATTTTTTTTAATTTATTATAAATTAACTAATAGCAATAGAGGTGGAGCATTTTCGGATTCTGCTGGAGCATTTAAGGAGCAATTAGTTGCATACAGTTTAATTTTATAAAGTTGATATTTTATGTTTAATAGCAAAATTAAATTTGCGATAATTAAGTATTTTTAATTAATTCTAAATTAACTAATAGCAATAAAGGTGGAGCAATTTCGGATTCTGCTGGAGCGTTTAAGGAGCAATTAAGTAGCTCACATTTTAATTTTAAAAGGTAGATATTTTTTGTTTTATAGCAAAATTAATTTTCGATACTAAAAGTTTTAAAAATTAATTATAAATTAACTTATAACAATAGAGGTGGAGCAATTTCGGATTCTGCTGGAGCATTTAAGGAGCAATTAAGTAGCATACAGTTTAATTTTAAAAAGTAGGTATTTAATGTTTTATAGCGTAATTAAATTTTTGATAGTTATTTTTTTTAATTAATTCTAAATTAACTAATAGCAATAGAGGTGAAGCAATTTTGGATTTTGCTGGAGCATTTAAGGAGCAATTAATTTGCATACAGTTTTATTTTAAAAAGTAAATATTTTATGTTTTAACGCAAAATAAAATTATCGATTCGTAAATTTTTAAAAATTAATTATAAATTAACTAATAGCAATAGATGTGGAGCAATTTCAGATTCTGCTGGAGCATTTAAGGAGCAATTAAGTAGTTTACATTTTAATTTTAAAAGGTAGATATTTTTTGTTTTATAGCAAAATTAAATTTTAGATACTTAAATTTTTAAAAATTAATTATAAATTAACTAATAACAATAGAGGTGGAACAATTTTGGATTCTGCTGGAGCATTTAAAGGGCAATTAAGTAGCTAACATTTTAATTTTAAAAGGTAGATATTTTTTGTTTTATAGCAAAATTAAATTTTCGATACCTAAATTTTTAAAAAATAATTATAAATTAACTAAGAGCAATAGAGGTGCAGCAATTTCGGATTCTGCTGGAGCATTTAAGGAGTAATTAATTGGCATACAGTTTAATTAAAAAAAATGTTCTACGCTAACTTCCTTCTGGTGTTTTGTATACTGGAATTTTACTAACTCATGAAATAATAAAAACACTAATAAAAGTCATGAAATTTTTAAATATTTAAATTCAGCTGACTTCACTACGTCTACAATAGCAGAAAAAACAATTCAATTTGTTAACGCCGAAAGTTCATATATACGATGACAAATATCTTACATATTTAACGAACTGTACAAGAGCGCTGAAGACAAAGGAACTTGAAGAGATACTGTGAAGGGGTAATGTGACGCCTGAAGAAAATACCTAAACACTAAAAGGTCATAGTATATAAATACTAAGTTGAGATTACGGGATAGAGCCATGCTACAGCTATAATATTAAGGTTGTAGCACGAATGGGTCGTATTACCGGGAGAGGAAATCTTACGAAGACATGAATTTGAGAACTGGTTATAAATTAAACTGTAGTTCTTCTTTTATTTACGATACTCTACTTTATTTACTCTCTTATCTACTACGAACCCGTAGACAACTACTAAATAAATTTAAAATTAACAAATTTGTACAGCCGACTTCAATATAAATTATTAAAAATAACTCAAAAACTGTTGGTCAGATCTTGATCAAGCACCAGCTTTCAAATAAAAAAAGAATCATCGAAATAGGTTCATCCAGGAAAAGTTATGAGGTAAAAAAAACGTACAGTCGAATTGAGTATTTTTGACGTCGGTAGAAAAATATTCATAAGTGCTTGTATTTCTTCGTACTCTTTACATGTAAACCTTCGTTCGATTGTTGCAGTTTTAAAAATCAATTTTACTATGTGAGATACTACTGTTTCTATTCATTTTATAGAATAAGGGTACAAATATATTTTATATAATAACAGTGGTAGAGCCACGCGGCTTTTGCTGTCGCACGGATGGGCCGGCTCGAACCGGGGTGGTACCACGACCTCACAGAATACCAGCGTGAAGTAGAGGTTTACCTCTGCGTTTCGCTTGGTGAGTGCAGGTGGCCGGAGGCCCTTTTTACTTAACAGTGGTAGAGCCACGCGGCTTTTGCTGTCGCACGGATGGGCCGGCTCGAACCGGGGTGGTACCACGACCTCACAGAATACCAGCGTGAAGTAGAGGTTTACCTCTGCGTATCGCTTGGTGAGTGCAGGTGGCCGGAGGCCCTTTTTACTTAACAGTGGTAGAGCCACGCGGCTTTTGCTGTCGCACGGATGGGCCGGCTCGAACCGGGGTGGTACCACGACCTCACAGAATACCAGCGTGAAGTAGAGGTTTACCTCTGCGTTTCGCTTGGTGAGTGCAGGTGGCCGGAGGCCCTTTTTACTGGAAGTGAGGCGTTCCATCTTGGTCCTCGCGGGTGGCAGCGCATCTGCATTTTGATTCGCGGACGAGGATAGATGTAGATGTCTATGGGCCGCAGCAACCACTTACCATCAGGTGGACTGTGTGCTCGTTTGTCGCCCTTATTCTATAAAAAAAAAAATGAGCACACTGTCCACCGAATGATAAGTGGATGCTGTGGCCTATAGACCATACTTTCACATTTTCTATGTCGCCTTGTATTGTGAAATACGTACACGTTATGACCTTCGTACAAGTGCAAGCAATAAGGTGACAAATTTTTACCACAACCTGACGAACGGTATGGCAGCGCATAAAATAGGAACAAATAAATCTTAATTTCAATATGGTGGGTGGATGTAGATTTAATCCATACAGCATCCGGCTGGTGACGTAACAGGTGACAGAGGGAAGTGAAACTAGTGATAAGTAGCAGCATCTTACTGATATAAAATAACTCAAAATAACTAAAACAACCGTTGTTGCCAACACACCTGTCAAGCAAGGCAACTGTGGGAAATACACCTCCAATAAGACAAGTTATGGGGGGTCTATCACCAATGAGGAAGAAATGTTAACCGAGAAGAATGATCACTATATTGTTCTCTATTGCCAAGTAAAAAGTAATACATAAATATTTATAGGTAGTGGACCAAACCTAATAAGTAAATCGTGTAATTTTCTTCGTGATCTCGTACGTGTGGGACTCTGTCGTTATTTGAAAGTCAGAACACGTTTTATCACTTTGAGGCTGACAATACTTTTATCCAAAACACAGAGCACTTAAGTTTTTGTTAACAAGGATATCTGTATTTTTTATTGACTTGACCCCTGAAATAAGCACTTAAGTACATGAAATACGTACTAATTTTATTTATAGTAACAATTTGAAGTATGTTAGAGGGAGACTATACGTCGAACTAGACTTGGAGCATGACTATCACGGGTATCATCAAAAAAAAGTTTCAAAAACATTAGTCATAGAGTTGAAAATGCAAATTAGCAAAATAAGAATGCTATAGAATTAAAATTTAATTTCAAACATGTCATTTCTAAATGGATATATTTTTTTATTTATTTCTAAATGGAAAAGACTTAACTGGAAAAAATTAATCAGTTAAGTTCACATCAATTTGCTTTTTATAACTCTCTTTCCGTAGCTAATCTCTGTCTCATTTATATTCCAGCCGCGTATCGGCTACGCACAATTTATTCATGGATTATTTCGGAAAACCTTCAAGTCTGTCAACATTTAGATAATATTTTCTTTATTTATCTTTGATAACCTGTAAAAAAGCACATGGATTTGGATATTCATTGTACCTAGACCAGTCATAATCGCTACACTTGACGGTAACATACATCACTATGTCTGCTCTTTTAGATGACATTAGAATCAACTAAGTAAAAATACCAGTAGAACCTTGTGATATCTGCTAGATTATATGACAAGTTCTCCATGAAATAAAATAATTACGCTCAATTAAAAAACATCAGCTTATTAATTAATAATGACAAAATAGTCTGTGACTCAGTTGTAACGGGAAATCAATTACTTCTGCTATTCTGACACAGCTCTTGCGCATTTAACCGTACAGGATCTAAGGCAAGTGATGAAACACACGTATCAACGATAAATAAATAAAATTAAAACAAATAAATAATAGTTACTAAAATTTTCACTAATTTGAGGGGTTATTAGAATCACACAGATCCAGGGAGTGCTGTTCAATCAGCCACTTACGGCAACTTTGCCAAAAGTAGACAGAGATAGGGTAGACCAGACTTGTGGTGGTAAATCGTTCCACATTTTAGCAGCGGCCTATGGATTCGCGAGATGAACCTTATTTGCTGTACATATTATGAGCTTCGAACAACCTACAAGATATTATATATCCATTAATTAGAAAACTGTCTTCATCTTATTTATAAAATAAGACGTGAAATTTAGGAAATACATTGTTATGACATACAGACCGAATTTCGGGTACAACGGCCAGTCTCGACAGGACATCTGCGCAGGACAGGATTATAGTGCCCGAGTGTATGCGAAAGCAGAAGTGCACTCTCCATTTCCTCACTCTCATGGTCCGATGGGACGGTTATCCGACACAAACAGAGTGAGATCAGACGCAGGGCAAATAGTTGTACATGCTCCGCCGCCAACTTCCTGACTTCGAGCTGCTACTAAGAAATTATTGGCAGAAAAACCCAATTACGTATTTTGACTCAACCCGGCATTCGAACCCGGGAACTCATGCTTAGCAGACATTATAAATTGTGTATATACTTGACGTGACTCTGGCTTACTAGGGATCTCTTGCCGGCAACTGGTTCTGTTAGTGTATGTTAACGTGCATACATTGGCGCTACCAGTAACGAAATATGAAACTTAACATGACTTGCAAGTGTTCATTTACAAAACGAATGAGCTTGTTCTTGTGTCGAGAATATTGGAAGAGCCAAGTTGCAGCTATGTTATGGTTGCAGTACGAATAGATCGGCTCGACAAGGGAAGGGCCACGCTCCCCAGAATATCAACATAATACAAAATAGCAGCTTAATGCTGCTGTGATTTGTATGATGAGTGTAATGAACTGTAGAACGTTTTCACTGTAAAGGAGGCATTCAATCTCATTCCTCTGGGATTTATGGTCGAAGGGGATTATTAGCCGTAGCAACACAAGTTATCTCGTACCTTTGACGCTGTTTTCAGACACTGTTTTTAATATTCGATTCTGTATGTAAGAGAAATTATTTATTTATTTATTTATTTACTCTTTATTGTACACCAGAAAACAAAACAAAAACGAATACAATTAAATCTAAATTAGAAAAATGTACAAAAGGCGGTCTTATCACTCTGAAAGTGATTTCTTCCAGACAACCTTAGTGTAGAGAACTGATGTAAACAATAGTTAAAAATAGAGGGGGGCGTACAAAAAAAAAAAAAAAAAATGAAAATACATACAAATAAAGGCAAGTGAAGATTATGTATGATATTATATAATAGATTAAATGAAAAGAGTACAAAAAAAGGAAAAGTGATTTATCTAATAGCGTTCTAAGTAATAAGATTTAACAAGACTTTTGAAAGAATGAAGAGATTGAGCACGACGAATGTGGAGAGGTAAAGAGTTCCACAAACGTACAGCAGTTACAGTAAAGGATTTCTTAAAAAAGGAGGAAGAGTGCGAAGGAGTAGAGAGAGAAAGATTGACAGAGGATCGAAGGAACCGATTATGGGTAAGGGAAAGATACTGGAAACGGTCTTTTAAATAATGAGGAGTGGAAGGATTAAACAGCACGCTATACAAAGTGGAGAGAATGTGAGTATTCCTGCGAAGGCGGATCGGGAGCCATTTGAGCTGATTGCGAAATTCAGAGATATGATCATATTTGCGAAGCCCAAATATGAATCTAATACATAAATTTTGAATGCGCTCAAGCTTATTAAGCTGCTCCTCGGTAATGTCAAGATAGCATATGTCAGCATAGTCAAGGATAGGTAGGAGTAGAGACTGGGCGAGCGTAACTTTAGTTACTGTGGGAAGAAAATTACGTAGTCTACGTAAAGAGCTTAAAGCAGCAAACATTTTTCTACTAACCTCATTAATCTGTGAGGTCCAAGACATACAAGAGTCGAGATACAACCCCAGATTTTTAACCTTGTTGCTGTAAGGGATTAGAGTGCAGTCTAGAAAAATAGGAGGTAGGGAAGACCAGTCAATTTTTCCAATTAATCTGGAACTACCGATGATAATCGCCTGAGTTTTCTTAGGATTAATCATTAAACCATAACGTTTACTCCAATTCGAAATACAAGTCAGATCAGCGTTAATAGTGTCAACTGATTTAGACAAATCTTCAAGAGACGATTGAGTATAGATTTGGAGATCATCAGCATACAAATGGTAGGAAGAGGACAGATTATGACTTATAGAGTTAATGAAAATTGCAAACAGGAGAGGAGACAACACGCCACCTTGTGGTACGCCAGCTGCTGTAGTAGTCCAGGTGGAAAAAACATCATGCACCTGAATGCGCTGTCGGCGACCAAACAAGTAACTTCGAAACCAGTCAACTACAGTTGGAGATATGTTGAGAAAGCGCAGGATGCCCAACAAGATATCAAAATCTACTGTATTAAATGCATTACTAAAATCAAGTAACGTAAGAATGGTAAGCTTTTGTTTCTCCATTCCATACCGAATATCATCAGTGATTTGTAAAAGTGCAGTAGTCGTACTATGGCCAGGACGGAAACCGGATTGCAAAGGATTTAAAAGATTATGCTTTAAAAGATAGATGCTTAATTGATTGTGCACAAGACGTTCAAGAACTTTGGAAAGGAAAGGCAAGATAGAGATAGGTCTATAATCAGAAAAACTAGACGGATTCGACTTTTTCGGAAGAGGAACTACAAATGCATCTTTCCAAGCTGAAGGGAAAATAGAAGAATTCAGTGAATTATTCAGGATGGAAGTGATTACAGGTAACAGGAGATCAATGAGAGGGATGACCATTTTCCGACTAATGCAGTCACTACCAATTGAATTTGAATGGATGGACATTATGGCTTTCATAACATCACAACTGTTAAATTGACTAAAATTAAAAGCAGAGGTGTCCGGAGCGGGAGCTTTTGAAAGAGAATCCAAAGTATTGTGTTTTGCTTTATCGTTAATGCAAGACGAAGATGAGAAATGCAAATTAAGTTTATTGAGATCAAAGTTAAGATGAGTGAAATTTTGCCGTAATTTCCCAACTCCTAAAGACTTAAGAAATTTCCAGACCCTAGCAGGGTCAGGATCTTGTACTGATTCATGGATATGGCGTCGTTGTGCTTTTCTACACAGATTGTTGCAACGATTCCGTACTAATCTATACTTCTCTCGATTCCGGTCGCTAGGAACTGACTTGTATTTCGCTTTGGCACAATTTTTAATGTGGATGATTTTTTTTATATCATCAGTCAGCCAAGGAGAGGGAGGATGCTTTACACGCACTGGACGAACAGGAGCATGAACGTCATAAAGCTGAATTAACAAAGAGTTGAACAAAGCTACCTGTTCATCAACAGTGGAAGCATTGACGACTACACTCCAATCAATTTTTCGAGCGTCATTTAAAAGCTGCTTCAAGTCCAAGTCACTAAAGTTACGCTGAAGTAGGATCCTTGACTTAGCTTTAGGGGGACGGATTTTGTAAGACAAGTATAAAAGGTCATGATAGGAAAAAGAATCAGCAGCATATTGCCCAAATTTATGAACAAGGTCAAGTGAAGACACAAACATTATGTCGAGAAGAGAAGGGGCACAGTTTGGGAAAAAGTGTGTGGCAGAAGTAGGAAGAAGTTTTAAATTTGCTGCTTCGATAACAGATTTTAGTTTTATTGATCTGGTGTTGGTTTTTAAAAGACAAGTATTAAAATCACCCATAATTATACTATGACAATAGATAGGTGTAAGATTTTCAAGAATGTTTTCTAAAGTGGTGAAGTAGTCAACAGTGAGAGAGGGGCTGTAAAAGACTCCGAGAAGTAATTTATTATGACCGAGAAGAACTTCGATAAAGAGAAATTCAGCTTCGCCTCCAGTCTGAGAACCAGTTGAAACCTGAATTACTGAATACGGTATATGAGAACGTAGATAAATAGCAACACCGCCACCGCCCCGATCGGTACGGTCATTACGAATCAAATGAAAACCTGGAAGCGAGTAGGATGTTGATGGAAGACATGGTTTTAACCATGACTCCGAAACAAGGATAGCGTGTATATTTTTGCTATTAAAACTTGACAACATGTCGGGGTAATGAGCAGGAATACTTTGAGCATTTATGTGAATAGCATTAAAGTTTTTGCTACATTCAGTAAAAATGGAATCTAACATAATATTTAAGGGTGCAATGCTTTCAAAGCTATCAATGCTGCTTAATCCATCAGAAGCAGAATCAAAGGCGAAGGAATTGGAACTGCGAACACTATCATCTGAAGAAATCATATTAAATTATACCTGATTACTAAATGTATGTATATATGTGTATATATATATATATATATATATATAAAATATGTATATGTATATATAAAATAAATAAATTCAAAAATAAATAAGTCATCAGTAAACTACCTGCCAGCAGTATTGAAAGAAATCTATAATTAACTTAACAATAAATGAAGAAACGGAACGTTAACGTACCATAGACACAAAAAGTGAGAGGTGTCAATGTCAGATGAGTCAAAATGTCAAAAAGTGACAATACGTATTACCAATTAACAACATACCTTGCAAAAATTATAATAATAAACATTCTAATGAAACATTATACTAAGAATAACATACCTTACAGAAAAGAAAAAAAAAATTATGAACATTCTAAAGAGAGATTATTAATCATTACATTTTACTATCTGATTAACGATTAACAATGACAAATAATGATGATAGAAAGCAAACAAGAAAAATAAAAGTAAAGTTATAGCAATAAGGATTACAAAATTAATAAAATGATGATGTTAAATAAGAAAGTTCATTTTTTACCGACTCTCTTAGAACGCTGTGGTGCACTTTTATCTTCAGGAGCCTTATTTGCCTCAACCACCATTGGATAAGCTGGTGTGGCAGAAGTTGACCCGTTGCATATTGTGTCAAGCTCAGACAAGTTCTCAAGCTGATGCATTGTGCCATCAGGAGTTAAAATATTAATAACTCCATCCCTGGTCCAACATTTGGTTACGCCAAACCTACGCCTAGCTTCAAGAAAAACACTGTGGCGTCTCCTTGTAAGAAACTCCGACTGAGTTATACCTGTGCCCTTAAGTTTGGTTTTGGAGAACCAAACCTTGTCTCGCATCACAGTATCACTGAATTTGACAACCACAGGCCGGGAAGATTTATCGGAAGGGCGTCCCAGACGATGACAGCGGCTTATGGATGTTTTACTGAAACCTGACACTTGTAGTTTCGTGCTGATCAGTGTACTTATGACGGTGGCAGTTTCCTCAGATTTTTCTTCAGGAACTCCATGGAATAGGATCATCTTCCTGCGGCGACGCATTTCACTACGATCTAGCTCTCTTCCCAGAAGATCTACTTGGTTATGCAAAGATGTTAGAGCAGCCAAGATGAATTTTCTAAATGCAGTAAAATCACCAGGTAGGGAAGATGCAGTTGAGGCAGCAGAACCAGAATGTTGCAGTTCCCGTTGAAAGTCATCCATTTGACTTTGGAATGACTTTGACATCTCAATTAGTGAACCTTTCAGTGCTTCCATGGTGAAAATAATTGTGCAGTGCAGTGATGTTAGAGAAAATATTTGGAAATAAGTGCTGGTAGGTAGTTATTTATTACATGTAAATAATTAACATGAAATTCAAACTGTAACTATTTTTAAAATATATTTAAATCTAAGATGTCAAAAATGTGTACTACTCAAATCACCTACCCTCCAAAAACTCGTTATAACTAAAAAGTGTTGGTATCCGCATTACTTTGTATGATCTGTACAACGATAAAAGGCGTAAAAACTAATGTCTTTAGTTTGACGGCTTAATTATGTTTCAAACAAGTAGACGAAGTTAATAAGAAAACTTCCGGAGCCGCCCTAGCGACACGTTCTTCATACGGAAAGTTTCATCTTTGAATATAGAAGCTACTTAAGTAGGGCTTATAAATTAATCTTACTAACTAAGTAATCTTACATAAGTTTATTTTTTGGAATAAAATAAGAGCAACAAATAAGCATAATCGAAAAGCGCGTAACGCCATTGGTCCTGCTTGACCTCTCTCCGGTTGTGTCGATTCGTCAGACTATGAGAGAAAGGGAATAGAGAGTGCACTTGTGCTTGCGCACACGCTTGTGCATTACAATCTTGTCCTACGCAGATGGATAGTCTCTGAAGAAGCTGGCCGCCGTGACTGAAATTCGGTCTGGAGGACATCATTTGTATTATTAATAGCAATTTTATTCTTTTTTCAATCTAAAAACAACCTAGCGGTGGAAGTTAAGGCTTGATATTCAGTATCAAGCATTATGGTTATTGTAAAACCACTCAAGTGCTTCTTGGCAAACTTCACATATTTTTTAACTTTATTTTTCTCACACATGCAGTTATTTTATTTTATTATTAACTAACAGTTTTTTTATAGGATAGAGTGAGAAACGAGCACACAGTCCACCTGATGGTAAGTGGTTACTGTGACCCATAGACATCTACATCTATCCTCAATAAAGAGTCATAATGCAGATGCGTTGTCACCCGTGAAGACTAAGATAGAATTTATTTGCACACGAAATTCGCTTCTACTAATTGCTTAAATATATGCCATATAAATGCGCAAAGTATCCCTGCACATTATTCAGATTTGCTTAACACATTTTCCTCGCCGTACATCCATGCTCTACTTATTTCCGAATCCTGGCTAAAACCCTCCCTTTCCTCCACATTGTACAGTCTTCCTGGATTTGTAATTATACGCTGTGATCGCACCGGCAAGGGTGGTGGTGGCGTAGCCATTTATTTGCGATCGGAATATGCATATAACGTCATCGCGATATCACCATCGGAGTACAGAGGATCTGCTGAGTACCTATTTCTAGAAGTAGATATTAAGGGTTTGAGAGTCGTGCTCGGAGTTGTTTACTGCCCTCCTTCAACTGATTATTTTTCCCATATTGAATCTGTGATCGACTCCATCAGCACAATTAACAAACATATTATAATAATGGGTGACTTCAACACTAATTTACTAAAGGATTCCCCTCAGAGTCGCAAACTCAAAGAGATCATGGACTCAGCAGATCTCTATATTCTTCCATCTGGCCCAACTCACCACAACGTGGACACCGAAGATTCATGGCTAGACATCATTTGTACTAGTTCAGCGGGACATGTTATGTATCATGATCAACTAGCTGTTCCAGCATTTTCTCGACACGATCTGCTGGTCATGTCGTATAAATTAGAGATCCCCAAGCCAAGGCCAGTAATTGCGTATTTACGTAATTTTAATAAAATTGACACCATTCAACTAGACCGGGGCCCATTGCTGGAGGCAAATAATATTGACGACAAAATTGTTCATTTGGACACCCAAATTCTCGACTTATTCGATAGGCACGCACCAGTTCGTGCAGTCAGGTTACGTCGACCCCCTGCACCTTGGATAACCGATGAAGTGCATAGAGCAATGATAGGAAGAGATCGAGCTTTTCACATTTTTAAAAAGAATCGTAATAGTCTCACCTTTGAACACTATAAGCGAGCACGAAACCGCTGTAATCAGTTGGTAAGAACTGCCAAACGCCGCTACATCCACAATAGTATTTTAAACTCCTCTTCTGCAACTATATGGAAGTTCCTTAATTCCCTGGGATTTGGAAAATCACATTCCAATTCTCTGATTCCAAATATTTCACTCAATGACTTAAACATACACTTCTCTTCTGCTTCGCGTCTGCATTATTCCACTAAAATTACGACTCTCCAGGAACTTAATTCCATGCCATTGCTATCGAGTAATTCTTTCAACTTCAGTTCAGTGACTGATGAGGATACTAGAAAAGTCATACTTTCAATAAAATCTTCCGCAACCGGCTATGATGAGGTGAGTAGATCTATGATACTTCTCATACTCGATATCATTACTCCAGTTCTTACTCACATCGTCAATTTCTCACTTTCTACTGGTGTTTTCCCGAAGTTATGGCTAAAAGCTTTTGTCTTGCCACTCGCTAAAGTACCAAATCCATCGCTTCCTTCCTATTTTAGACCTATTTCTATACTGCCGTTTCTCTCCAAAGCACTTGAATCATTGGTACTAAAACAAGTCACCTCTTTTATTTCAAAATGCAATTTCCTTAGTACATTTCAGTCTGGCTTCCGCCCGGGACACAGTACCACCACAGCATTACTTCAAGTTACAGAAGACTTTAGAGATAGAATGGAGAGGTCATCTTTGACTGTTCTTGTCCTTATTGACTTTTCGAACGCATTCAATTGTGTTGATCACGACTTACTTCTTGAAATACTTTCACGACTAAATTTCGCTTCGTCAGCACTGAACTGGTTTTCCTCTTATCTTCGCGGTCGCCAGCAGGCTATTCGATCTGGTCAGGATTTTTCCGACTGGTGCGACCTATCTCTGGGTGTACCGCAAGGCGGCATTCTTTCTCCTCTCTTGTTTTTGGTGTTTATCAATCTTCTAACTACCCACCTTCAATGTTCTTACCACCTCTATGCTGACGATCTCCAGTTATACTCACAAGCGTCCTTGGCTGAAATTAATTCTGCCATCGCAGCTATTAATCGTGACTTACAACGTATATGACACTGGTCACAGCGCTTTGGTATAACGGTAAATCCCAATAAATGCCAGGCTATCGTCATTGGTAGTCGTCGAATGGTGTCGCAACTTAATTTATCTGAACTACCATCCATTTACTATGAAAACTGCGTTATACCCTTCAGAAATAATGTAAAGGATCTGGGTTTAATTATCGACCCGACTCTTAGTTGGATATCACAAGTGTCCGAGGTTTGTCGTAAAGTCACAGGCATACTTCGTTCCTTCTATCGCCTTAAGTTCTTTCTGCCTCCTTCAACTAAACGTCTTCTTGTCCAATCTCTAATTCTTCCATTATTTGACTATGCCGATGTTTGTCTTGCTAATATTTCTCAGGAGCTGCTAAATAGATTGGACAGGTTACTTAACAACTGTATCCGATTCATCTTTGGCCTGCGGAAATATGATCACGTTTCAGAATTTCGCTCTCAGTTAAAGTGGTTGACTATACGCCAGCGCAGAGATTTTCGAATCCTGTCCACTTTGTTTTCAGTTCTTAATGATCTTTCCTCACCCCTTTATCTAAAAGAAAGATTTCAATTCTGTAGTGACACCCATTCTCTCAATCTCCGTTCTTCACACAGTTTAATCCTGTCTACTCCTCTCCATCATTTTGGGTCTATGTCAAATTCTTTCACAGTTACTTCTATTACCCTCTGGAACAAATTGCCTGTTGACCTGCGAACAATACCTGTCAAAAATGTTTTTAAAGAAAACTTTATGAGCATATCTGTAGCCTACAAAGTTAAATCTTTATATGTTTATAGTTATTTATATATACATTTCTTGATATATATATATACATACACACACACACATATATATATATATATATATATATATATATATATATATATATGTGTGTGTATGTGTGTGTAAATGTAAATGTGTGTATTTATTTATATATGTATATGAATTATATATATTTATATATATATATATATATATATATATATATATATATATATATTGTCGGCGCCGTTACGACAGCATCGACGGTGTTTGCGGGGTGTATGTGAAGTGCGTGGGGGTTTCTCACCACCGCGCCTAAGACCGGCACTCGCCGATAGCTCGCGACCCGATCACCACCAAATTATTTTGTATTTTTTATTACTTTTAAATATACAATTTGCCTATCGTGTGAGTCGCCTATTTTAATCAGGTTCCCCACTTGAACATAGTGGCGACCGTGATAAATTAAAACAAAATTCCGATTCCGCCGCGTAATACGGTCCAAAGTTCGTAGCACTTACCCCGCGTTTATAACGTCGCGAACGCAAGTACTACGGGCTACGAGTACAAAGGAAGCCACATCCCGATTGCTAAGAACAACGAAGCAGTCAAGAAGGATTCATTTGGAGCGGAGAGAAGACAAGAGGGCAGCTATCGAGAACCGGCCAAGCTGAGGTCCAGCGGAGTCTACGCGCCACAGCAGCGGTTTTGCCAGCTAAAAGTGAGCCCGTTCTTATTATTTTACCTCTTCGTGTCCCACTATTCCTAAAAATTCTATTTGTGTGAACAGGGAAACAAGGAATCTAGTCCTATTTTTTGTTGCCTTACCCTACCTACCTATTCTTAAGCAACATCCTTTATATTCCTTGTCTATCTTATACCCTTTCGTATATAAAACTGCTAATCTAAATAAACTATTCCTATTCAATAATCCTACCAAATAAAATACCTATTTAAACAATTCTAAAAGAATTACCTAGTTAAACCTACCTACAAATCCAATCCTAATCCAATACCTAACGAGTTAAAATAACCTATTTACACCTATTTGCTTACCTATCAGCTAATTGTCTATTATTTCTTACTATTATTAAGCCGTATCATTTGCTAGGCAATCAGTGCTATTTTTCAAGCCGCCTATAATTTGCATTCATTGCGCCTATTTTACGACTTGAAAGTCTTCACTAGCATTTAATTAGTTAGTAGCCACTGTTAAATAGTTAGAATTTAAATAGCTGAACCTATTTCTTTAAACGTAAGCATACATATGTACATAGCTACGCAAAAATTTGAGCTTAACTTCTCAATGCAAGTAAATTCACTTCTCGCTATTCACTGTTAGCTGTTTATGCACGGAAATAAATTAGTCATCACTATAGCATAATCATTCGCTAAGCCCTATATTACGCTAATTTAACCATTATTTGCACAAATCAATTAAATTTACGATCAACCTTGCTTCCCGTTATTATGTTATGTACGTAGATATCTGCAAAGCATTCCAACAATCAATTTCAGCTACGGTGCAGCGGTCGCTCGAGACTATCATCGCATCCCGTGTCACTGCCAGCACTGCGGGCTCACGTCGTGGTACTGGACCGCGGGCGTCGCGCGTCATCAATCTCACCTTTCACCGCGCTTCTGCTGATTTTGAACCGGTTTCCGTCACAGCGGCTACGAAGCGAGGAGCGTATTGTATGCAATTCTTATTTATTTGATTAGTACATCGCATAACTAGTTGTTTTGATTGTCTGCGCGTTAACTTTGCTAGTATGGAGGCAAAGTACAAAACTCTTAATTTAAAACGCGCTTCAATTAGAGGCCGTGTTACGAAATTTAATAACCATTTTTTTTTTTTTTTTATAGGATAAGGGTGACAAACGAGCACACAGCCCACCTGATGGTAAGTGGTTGCTGCGGCCCATAGACATCTACATTTATCCTCTATTACAAATCAAAATGTAGATGCGTTGTCACCCGTGAGGACTAAGATGGAATGCCTCATTTCCAGTAATAAGGGCCTCCGGCCACCTGCACTCACCAAGCGAAACGCAGAGGTAAATCTCTACTTCACGCTGGTTTTCTGTGAGGTCGTGGTACCACCCCGGTTCGAGCCGGCCCATCCGTGCGACAGCAAAAGCTGCCGCGTGGCTCTACCACTGTTAAATTTAGAAGAATTAAAAGGTAAAAAGCTTACTCCTACGGAAGTTAGCGTGCTATCGCAGCGATTAGTTAAACTTGAGACTTTATTTGGCGAATTCGATAACGTGCAAAATCAGATTGAAGCATTGGAGGAAAATAATTTAAGCTTACAATTGGATACCAGAGAAGTTATCGAACAAGCTTTCCACAATTCGATCGCATTGGCTCAGGAAATTATTTCCGTAAGCAGTACGACAAAAAAGTCGTCGCTTCAGCATAGCAGTATTTACACAGCTAATGAAGATGATCACGAAGTTATCGGCTTTCGTTTACCAGTCATTAAAATTAATAAGTTTGATGGTACGTTCTACAAATGGTTGGAATTTCGTGATACGTTCAGTTCTCTGATACATAATAATACAAAAATAAAAAATATACACAAATTTCATTATTTAAATTCCTATCTAGAAGGTGAAGCTGCTCGTGTAATATGTAATTTAGAAGTTTGCGACAATAATTATCCTGAGGCATGGAGTCTTCTTTGTGAGCGTTTTAATAATATTCGTCAATTAATAAATAATCATTTGAAATCTTTGTTTAAAATTGAGCCGTTGCGTGAGTCTGACAAGTCATTAAGATTTCTAGTAGACCACGTCACAAAAAACCTACGTGCTTTAAATACTTTAAAACAGCCAACTGATCATTGGGATACCCTGATCATATTCATAGTCTCAGCGAAATTAGACAGCAACACGCGTGTTAAATGGGAGGAGTACATTCAAGCTAATGTTAATGCTTCGGATATGCCTAGCCTAGATGATTTCATGACTTTTATTAAGGGCCGCGCTGAAGTTTTAGAGTCTGTTTATCGCAGTAAACAAGACAAAAATATAAAGTCAAACCCGAATCACAATAAGGTGTCAAACAAAATCCCGTTTCTCATACTAAGTCATTCGTCAGCGCTGAGCAGGGCGACTCATCATCAACTTCCTCTCACAAGTGTATTTTCTGTGGTCAAGGTCATCGTAATTATGAGTGCTCACAATTTCAATCAAAATCTATTGATGATAGACTTTCATTAGTGTCCGAGCTAAAGTTGTGTCCTAACTGTTTGCGCAAAGGGCATAATACGCGCGCATGCAAGCTTCCAGGTACGTGCAAAATATGCAAAAAACGTCACAATACCTTTTTACACAAACCTACGGATTCTGATACCAATGTGGCAGTCACTAATGTTGCAGTCTCTGAGCCAGTTTCAATGTCAGCTGTTTCTGCTTCTGAGACACTACTATGTACGGCTTTGGTTGATATTTTTAATCCCAAAACAATCAATTACATTACCACTAAAGCTCTCTTAGACAACGGTAGTCAGTCTAGCTTTATTACAGAAGCACTTAAATCAAAGTTAAATTTAACTTCTTCCACGTCTGATGTTAGGAATGTGGTCGGCATATGTAACACTATTGTCAAGCTTAATGCTGAACGTTGCAATGTTCGAATTCATTCAAAGGTAGGTTCTTTCAGCGTTATGACGTCATGTTTAGTCATACCCCAAATATCAGGTAAGATACCTAAGTTTCTTGTGTCTATTACACACCTTAACCTGAAGTCCTTTGCATTAGCAGACCCCAGCTTTTATGAGCCGTCTGACATAGGACTGCTCATCGGTGCTGACCTATTTTGGTCCATTATTGGAACCAAACAGCACTCTTTAGGCAAAGGAAATCCTATTCTACATGAGTCTAAATTAGGATGGCTTATCGCAGGTCCCATGCACTATATTCAAAATGACAATCTCAATTTAAATTCCCCAGTGAAATGTAATTTTGTAAGTATTGAAAGCAACAATACTTTAGTTGAGCTTCAAAATGATTTGAAGAGGTTTTGGGAGCTTGAAAGCTTGCCACAAAGGCCCCTTCTTACAGACCAAGAGAAAGCTTGCGAACAACATTTTTTACAGCACAGAAAACGCACTGAAGAAGGTCGTTTTTGTGTCAAGCTGCCATTGATCGACAAACCAGACTGCCTAGGCACTTCCTATTTCATGGCCAGGCGGCGATTTATAAACCTGGAACGTCGCTTTCGCAAGCAACCGGAACTTAAGTCCGCCTATGTTGATTTCATTGAGGAGTATCGCAAACTAGGACATCTAGCAATATCTGAGGTAGACGGACCTGAGCTTGCCTATTTTGTTCCGCATCATCCTGTCATTCGTGAAGACAGTGAGTCAACACGTCTACGCGTCGTTTTTGACGCATCAGCTCGCACTTCATCTGGATTGTCTATAAACGACATTCAAATGATAGGCCCTACAGTTCAAGACTCTCTTTTCAATATCCTCATCCGGTTCCGGCAATATCGTTATGTGTTGTCAGCGGATATTGAAAAAATGTACCGGCAGGTTTTAATAGATGAGTCTGACCGAAACCCACAGCTGATTTTATGGCGTGATGCGGAGGACAAACCATTACAGACACTCAGGCTTAACACGGTCACCTACGGATTTGCTAGCGCTAGTTTCCTTGCCACCAGGTGTCTCTGGCAAGTGGGCGAGGAGTGTGACGATGACGTTATTAAGGCAGTCATACAGGAGGACATATATGTTGATGACTTACTAACTTCTAGCGATGATGAAGATCAATTACGGTCTATACAGAAATCAACACATGTGGCTCTTTCTATGGCTGGTTTTGATTTACGTAAGTACCGATCCAACTTACCTTCTTTACTGCCTTCAGACGTTGTCCAGTCATCCGGCAACCTGACATTGAGTCAGTCTACAAATACGCTGGGCCTAGATTGGAGTCCTTCGACCAACAGCATTAATTTTCCCATTGCAGTGGATCAGTCTGAGGTCGTCACTAAGCGCACTATACTTTCTTCAACTTTCAAGATCTTCGATCCCTTGGGCCTCCTATCCTTGTCCACTATCGTTCCCAAAATTTTTATTCAGACCTTATGGTCTCTCAAATTGGACTGGGATGAGCCCGCTCCAAAGGATATTGTCGATGTCTGGAGACCTTTTGTTGATGGACTTAAATGCCTTTTTTCACTAAATATACCTAGATGGGTATCAATAAAATATCCAGTCTCTGCTGAAATCCACTGTTTTTGCGATGCATCGCAACGCGCCTATGGTGCATGTTTGTACCTTCGCTCTACAAATAAAGAAGGACAAATACATGTCCAACTTTTATGTGCGAAATCTCGCGTTGCCCCAGCATCCAGCCCTATTACAATTCCTCGTTTGGAGCTTTCAGGTGCTCTTCTGGCAGCTGAAATGAGCTCATCTGTGACCAAAGCCTTGCGACGTAAAATATCGCGTCATGTCTATTGAACTGACTCCAGCGTAGTTCTTAGTTGGTTGCGCTGCGGTTCTTCTAACTTGAAGGCATTCGTTGCCAACAGAGTCGCCGCCATTAGAGAGTTGACTGACGCAAATTCATGGCACCACGTTCCTACAGAACACAACCCAGCTGACCTGCTATCCCGTGGCGTGAACCCACAACAGATCGCTGCATGTGATATGTGGTGGTATGGACCTAAGTTTTTATCGTTGCCAGAGTCCGAGTGGCCTTCTATGCAGTCGCAGACTATTATTGAGATGAAGAATTTGCCGGAAGTTAAAGCACATTCAGTTGCTATTTGTGATAATTATCAATCAATTATTAACTTTAACAAATATTCTAAATTAAAACAATTACAACACATTTTAGCCAATGTACATAGATTTATTAATAACTGTAAAAATTCTAAAACTAAAATTACAGGTTCCTTAACTACCGCCGAGCTCAATAAAACTCTTAATTCATTAGTGTATATTTCCCAATTAGAGGCATTCCCTAAAGAATACGATTTATTATTAAAAGGAAATTCCCTAAGTCCTAAGTCGCACATTTCGGCACTTAATCCATTTTTACATAAAGGAGTGATAACAGTAGGTGGTCGAATTCAGGCTTCTGAATATAGTTTCGATATGAAGCATCCCATGTTGTTAAGCTCTAAACACCATTTTACTCAACTTTTATTCCAACAAGAACACGTACGGCTTCTACATCTAGGGCCCCAAGCCTTACTGGCTTCTATTAGAACGCGTTTTTGGCCCATTAGTGGAAGAAGTCTGGCTAGACGTACTGTGCATAATTGCACCGTATGTAGGCGTTTTAAGGGTCAGTCTATGAAAAACATAATGGGCAACCTACCTGCTCAAAGACTAATGCCTGACTTTCCTTTTATTACAGTAGGGACTGATTTCGCTGGGCCATTTATGGTCACGGATCGCAAAGGTCGTGGTTGTAAAATTACAAAATGTTATTTGTGTATTTTCATATGTTTTAGGTATAAGTGCATCCATTTGGAGGCTGTTAGTGAGCTGTCCAAGGATGCTTTTATATTAACTTTGAGACGCTTTGTTTCACGGAGAGGGCTACCAAAGCAGATATTCTGCGACAATGGTGGAAACTGTGTAGCTGCTTCAAAGGAACTTAAAGAGTTTTTTGAAATTAATGCCAAAACTATCGCTAATTTTGCCTTTTTGTTTTTTGAATTGAATTTTGTTTTTCGCCTGCATACGCTCCTCACTTCAATGGTTTGATGGAGGCCGGTGTAAAGTCAGCCGAATTCCACCTGGCTAGGATATTAGGGACTACGCACCTAACCTATGAGGAATTGTCATCTTTGTTCACACAAATAGAATGTATCCTAAATAGCCGCCCCCTATGTCCATTAAATTCCTCTCCCACTGACTATTATCCCTTAACTCCGGGCCACTTTTAATTGGTAGACCACTAAGCTCGCTGCCATCTCCGTGTCTACAATCCGCTAATGCCAATCGTCTCGACAGATTCCAGCGCATCGAGCAGTTTAAGCAACACTTTTGGCGACGCTGGAGCCACGAGTACATTGCGGAGCTGCAGTTGAGGACGAAGTGGCGCACGAAGTCCAAAGAGAGCCTACAAATTGACGACCTAGTCCTCTTGAAAGAGGAAAACGCTCCACCGCTCTATTGGCGTCTCGGACGTGTAAGAAAACTCTTCACGGGATCTGACGGATTGACACGCGTCGCAGATATAGACACTGCAAGAGGAATTGTGCGGCGCGCCCTAAACAGAATCGTCCTACTACCGAAGCCCGATGAGTTGGAAGATCTTGAAAGCTGTTAAGCTTTCCAGCGCCGGGAGTATGTCGGCGCCGTTACGACAGCACCGACGGTGTTTGCGGGGAGTATGTGAAGTGCGTGGGGGTTTCTCACCACCGCGCCTAAGACCGGCACTCGCCGCTAGCTCGCGACCCGATCGCCACCAAATATTTTGTATTTTTTATTCTTATTTAAATATACAATTTGCCTATCGTGTGAGTCGCCTATTTTATTCATGTTCCTTAATTGAACAAAAACAAAGGCGATAATATGATATGCGAGTCGCATCGTCGTAGTCTTTCACAAACGTAATAACCCTCACAATATTCAAAGATTATATGTGGACGGTAACAGGAATTTCTATCCCACTTCTTATGTAAGAAACTATTCCACTTCTGATGTTAAAAATATTCTCAAAATTATTTAAATAAAAGAACACTACTCGGTAACAAACCCTGCTCACTATCAGGACCCAATTACATGATAACACCAAAGTATGTAAACCAACAGTATCACTGCCCATCTCAATGTAACATAGGGCAGCCTCTCAGCAACAAAATCTTCCTTGCCTACCTTAGTAGAATACCCCAACGGGCATAGTAAGGACAATGATACTCGTAGAATTACGGACTAATTTATCTTAGTCAACTGCGTGAAACTTTATACTGCTAGAACAAGTGCGAGATTACCGTTATACCTTCATTTTGAACAGTGGTAGAGCCACGCGGCAGCGTTTGCTGTCACACGGATGGGCCGGCTCGAACCGGGGTGGTACCACGACCTCACAGAATACCAGCGTGAAGGAGAGGTTTACCTCTGCGTTTCGCTTGGTGAGTGCAGGTGGCCGGAGGCCCTTTTTACTGGAAATGAGGCATTCCATCTTAGTCCTAACGGGTGACAACGCATCTACATTTTGATTTGTAATAGAGGATAGATGTAGATGTCTATGGGCCGCAGCAACCACTTACCATCAGGTGGACTGTGTGCTCGTTTGTCACCCTTATTCTATAAAAAAAAATTGTTCGTATTTCAATATATTTTTTACCCTTATTCTCGACAATATTAATATTTTAAATATATGTTAACACATTAAACGTCGCTATCGTTCAATAAATTATATGAATACAATCTAGTCATCGAAAATAACGTACTTTTTGTATTATATTAATTTGTAATTCCGTTCCAAAACCAATTTAAAACGCTTATCTTTAAAATATACTTATAAAATAATATCTATAGTGTGATAATTTCCATACACACCAAATAACAGCTGTAATACATTAGTTATATAGCCTATTTTATTCCTGTACAGCTGCTGTACAGCGCTAATAACCCACAAAGCTGCATCATTTGTGCCAATTTTTTTCTTATAAAATCTGTATAAGCGCTGATACAGCCTTTATACAGCCAGAAAATACAGCCTCTAGTATAAAAACGAACTTCAATACAGCTCATATACAGCTTGCATGCTGCTTGGGAAATAATTTACGTGTTTGTCTTTGTTTTTATATGTCACTTGTTTTTGTTTACTCAACTTCGTTTTGGGGTGAAAAACATACAAAATTAGCGCTCTGGTGAGGACAAATAGTAGAACCAACCCAACTTATACATTTTGGTATTATTTACAAAACACGGCATCGCAATTGGTATGTTTTTTTTCTAGACCTTCGATATACGGTAGTGGATACTTTTACGCCGCTATTACACAACTACTATTAACATCACTGTATAAGAACTAAGAAGTGCGTGTATAATTATTATTTCATGAAATTCGTTTTTTGATTCAAAATCATAATTTAATCTAAAACACAATTAACCAGAGGAAATAACATTAGCTAAATTGTTTTATGCATTTCCGCAGAAAATGGTTTTCATTTATTTAGTAAATAATTAAAGTTATGGGTAATACAAAAAATATTGACAAATGATAGTGCCAAAATACAAATGTTTGGTTTGGGTCTTTTGTGTTTTTGTCATACCTCTGACATTGTGGGATACATTAGATCTCCAATATTTGATTAAGCATAAGCGAGTATCTGTGTATAATATTGTAGCATTGCTCTACTACGTAAATGTATTTTATTACAAAGTTTGATCAAGACTTTTCTTTATAGGTAATATTTTTTTAGTAAATCTTTGTAAGTCTCATATTGCCATGAAAACCTGGTCCTTTCAACTTTTAATCATTACACTCAATGACTAATTTACTTACTGTTTACTTTAAGTGCAGCGGTTTAAGGATAATCAAAAAATTTTAGAAACTTTTCTTGAATTTATAAAGATACTTTAGACGTCCCCTAAATTAGAATACTTCAGTTGCTTTGAGGACAAGTTTAAAGTCATCAACAAAGTTTATTTAAGGACGGCAACAAATCAATTTAATTTTTACGCTCGAAATACTCGGTGTATAGCCTGCTCCACATAAAATGTACAAGTTCCTAATATAAAATATTATATAAGAATTAGTAACGATAAAATATGTATAATGTATATTTATATGCTGACCATAGGGTTTCGTATTCGAATTTCAGTTCAAATCAATTATTGGGTTTTTATATCAAGATAATCTCAGGAGCTGCTCGGAGTCTGGAAGTTGGCGGTGTTTAACTCCCATGCCTCGAAAGCATCTAAAGCCCCTGCGCCTATTCTTTCTCCGGTCCGGTCGAATTGCCACCCCATCGTTATAATACAAGAAAAAAGATATAAAGAATGCACATGTGTTTGCGCACAAACGTAACACTGCTGAGTACAAGTCTTTCCAAAAGACAGATACAAATACGGTTCTGAGTCACCTGCATTCATCGACCTTTCGAATTCTTCCCATCCTACACTCCGCTATTGATATGAAGCTGCCATCCAAATATTACCTAAAAACGGTGAAGAACATCAATTTCAAATCATTCTATGCTCTAAAAAATGTACATAAACTAAACATAAAGTTATTATTGTACCTTTTAAAAATGCTTTATATTTTATTGATGATGGTTATTTACATACACTAAACATAAAGTTATTAATTGTACCTTTTAAAAAATGTGATTTATATTTTATTGATGATGGTTTTAATGATGATGATGAAAATTTTCACGACGCAATCGAAATTTAAAAAAATCTTCCTTTTCTATCCTAATTAATCCTATTACACAGAAATTAGATTTTAACGAAAGCCGAATTTTATAAATATGCCAAATTTAAATTCATCGTCTTAAAATACTCTTACAAAAGCACCTATAGTACCAACAAACAGACAGACAGGCAGAAGTTATTTAAAATTATTATGTTTTAGAAGTAGAAATATGAACATTTGTTAGGCTAATTAACAAATTTACTTGCAATATTATGGTATAATCCCACTGTAATGTATTAATGTAGGATTGATACCTACTGATTTAAATTATATTTTAATTTATTTACTATATAAAACGACGGGATTCGCATGATCAGTGTGAGCAAGAATACGTAAATGGGCTTTATAAAATTTATTTTATTAAGGATCAGGTGTTACATAATTTGCACGAATCCATTTTATGAATGATGTTGAATTTTTTAGCTAAAATATTATTAAAGTAACGTGTGATATATACGCTTTTACAATAAAATCCCAGAAAATACACAATTTGACTAAATGTTTTAAAACTTTATTAAACAAAGTATTTAGTGGATGGTGATGGTTTCCAAAAAAAAAAAGAGGACAAGTTTTTGTTATGATCCACGACCATATAATAGATAGAATGAAAGGTGTTCAAGTGACTCAATCAAAAGTATGATTATAAATTGTTGCTGTTTGAAGAAAAACTGGTTCAATTTTAATGGAACATCTTCATAGGCAGGATATTTGCCATAGTTGCCACGCTTGACAAGCAGGTTGGAAACCGCAGATTTTTTATTTTTAGCCGTTCTTAGGAAGACGCTGCTGCCTATCTCCAGATTTATTTTCCTCTGTCGCCTCTTACAAAACCCAAGGCATGATATGGGGTAGGCGATGTTCTTACACCGTAAGAATTGTTAGATGTGGGTAGTTCAGGGTCTGGCTGTGTGGCATTCCTTGAGGAAGGCCTTACGCTATACCCTTCGGAAAGCTGCAACTTTCAGCCTTCGTCATTATCATGTTCATCCTCAAGAATCGTACCGTTCACTCACAAGAATCGTCTTCTGCAGTTTTCAGTTCTTGTAAATCATTGAATAAAATGACTTTTACGGATTTTATTGCATTTAATTAGGTTATTTTATATTCCCGACGTTTTGGTTGCTTTCCAGCAACCGTGTTCACGCGGAACTGAGGTGATTGATGTCCCGATGTCAAAGATAACCCGGAGTACCTTCAGCTTTTTAATTATTAATTTTGGTCCGATCTACGCAGAATGAACTAACTGTGTCTTGAAGTCTTGCAGTGGTATGCTTGAGTTTAGTTAAATTTTATGAATTACAGGATTTCAAGCAGGTTGTAGTACCCAGCCTCCCTCTCTATTGAAATTTGGATGTTCTTTTAATTTCAATAACCTCATGTATCATCCTTTGTAGGAATCGATGTTCTTTCGCGAGAACTTGTGGTTTATCAAATTTAATGTAATGGCGGGGGCCGTCTAGGATATGATCACAAACTGCATACTTCTCGGAACTTTGCTTCACGTCAGCTATGTGTTCTTTTACGCGGGTTTTTATCGATCGTTTTGTTTGCCCTTTATATGAGACACAATCATGCTTGTATACTCCTGCATCTTGTAGAGGGATATTGCACTTGACGGATGGTAAGAACTGACTAATCTTCTTCGGCGGCTTGAAGAATGTTCTAATAGAAGCTCGCTTCAAGATGCAGCCAATCTTGTCTGTGACACCTCTGACATATGGTAATACAGCAGGCACACGCTCGACTGTGGCCGGCTTCACTCGGTCACTGTGACGTAGGCGCGGAACCCGAAGCTTGTTGTCGTGCAGAACCTGCTTGACGTGCTGAAGCTCGGCGGCCATGTGTTTGCTGTCACAGATCCCTCGTGTTCTCTGTAACAAAGATTTGCCTACGGTAGCTAACTGTGAAGTGTGATGGTGGGATTCACCGTTTAAATATCGGTTTGTATGGGTCTTTTTTCCATATACAGTGTGACATATGGTGTTATTAGGATTTCGAATGACTAACACATCTAGGAAAGCTAAAGAATTATTTGCTTCTAACTGCACAGTAAATTGAATTTTAGAGTTTATGGAATTAAGATGTTCTAAAAATGCAGTTACTTTGTTTGATGGTAAAACTGTGAAAGTGTCGTCTACGTACCGCTTGTAGAAACTTGGAGTTACTGGTGCAGTAAGCAGGGCTTTCTCCTCAAAGTCCTCCATGAAAATATCGGCGACAATGGGAGATACCGGTGAGCCCATCGCAACACCATCTACTTGCTTGTAAAACTGTTCCTTCCACAATAGATAGCAAGATGAAAGGCAATGTCTAAGTAATACTGCATATTCTGCTGGAACAGGTCGGAAATCGCTTCTTCGTAGGCAGTCACGGCTTCTTCGGCGCCTGAAAAAACTTGCCTTTTATTTTTTCTTTGACTCTTGGGAACAAAAAGAAATCACAAGGAGCTAAGTCAGGGCTGTAGGGTGGGTGACTTGGAGTTTCAATTCCAGGTTCCTCAATAAATGCTTTTGTTCTAAGGGAGGCATGTGAAGTGGCATTATCGTGATGCAGCATGATTCCCCGAAGCCCGGTCTTTGGTCTTCTCACCCGCACAACTTGAAAAGATTTGGGTAATGGAACTGTAGTATAGCATTAAGAGTTGACTGACCTACAATTTTCCAGCATTGACGTCGACAAATGTCCGCTCCGCGAAAAAATACTAGCCACCATTTTTTTGCCGAAGTTGCGAGGTCTTTGCAGTTTTGCCGGTAACTGTCCTTCTGAGTAGACCCATACGGATGATTGCCTTTTATTTTCCAAATCATATTGATAGATCCATGTCTCGTAATCAGTAACGATTTCTGAAACACGCCTTGATGCCCCGTTTTTAAAACGTTTCACATCGTCACACATTTCATGGCACCAATCCACAAAAGTCTGTATTTGACTTTCGGAGAGCAAACGAGGGATCCATCGACAACAAAGCTTCCTCACTCCAAGATGTTGATGTAGGATGGTATGAATGGTCCCCGGACTAATGCCTACAAGCCTTTCGATATCTGTATATGTGATTTGTGGGTTTTCTCGCAGCAACATTTCAGTATTCCATATATTTTCTGCCGTTACTGCTGTTTGCGGGGCCCCGGTCCTTTGGTCATTTTTAAGATTAATTTTACCCCTTTTGGATTCAGCAAACCACCTAATAGTTATTGCGCGTGATAGAGCTGAGTCCCCTAATGTTGATTGTAACTGTTGTAAACTAAATTGTTCGGTTAAACCAAATTTAAAATCATAATAAGTCATAGCGCGCAAATGTTCACGGTTAAGATCAATAGTTTTAAATGAAAAGCGCGGGAAGCGTTGCAGAAAAATTAATAGAACTTCGTTTTTTTAATATTGATCAATTGGCTTATGGAGTTCTATTTTTAAATAAATTTGCTTTTAAGAAACATATAACACGGGTGCGGTTCATTTTTAAATTTCGAGCATCTCAAAACTTATTGAGTGACCTACGTAGATATAAGGCAGACTTCTGGCACTTGCTCCGGCCCAGCGTTCTCACTGGCATATCGTGTCACACCGGTGTCACTTGCTCTTAGGCACACAGCGTGCATTTTCCACTGCCACCAAGGATGCACCGGCAATCGGACTGCATTATCGACCTCCGGTCTGAGCGGTGCAGTGATGTGACGGCGCCATCAAAGTACTGAAGTTAACACGCTATATATAGAACAGCTCCGAAATAACACATGAAACGTTGGCCGCTCCCCGAGCAGAACACCTCCTCTTTTCTTTTGATATAGATATAGATTTAAGGGCTTTAAAATTACAAAAAGAGTATGCCTACGGAGTTTTTTTTTCCGTCATTTATTCTCTTGACAGAGGAACGTCTACAGAAACTCAGGATCAATAAGCAAAATGCTGAGGTCTTAGGTTAAATTCGCTATACCTGAACTTCAGCAAAACATAAGTAAGCGATATTATCTAGTAACAATGATACCGTATCCTTTTCATCTTCCAATTCAGTGATGAAATGTTTTGCGGGTGTTATACCCGCATATAACATTCATATCTTACATCTTTCTGCAATTTTTTAGATATCGTAACATTTTTTATAAATACTACAACTTTACGACTTATGTACAGTTCCACAAAATCGACGGCTTTATCATAGTTAATAATAAAATGATACTAAATATTTAACTGCGGGTGATAAGAGGGCTGGTTCTTTTCTCGCTCAAAGGTTAAGTCAAACCATTTAGCGAGGAAACGCAGCCAGCGTTCTTGGCACGATACCACGGGGAGTAGGACCATGATAATTAAGTTATTAGTTTTAGTTTTCTTTTATTATATTTTTTAACAATGTATATAATAAAATATTGTATATTATGTTATGTAAATAAATGTTAATAAAATCAATAATAAAACAGTTATTTATAAGTTAAACAAACTCAAAAATTTAGAAGCAAAACAATAATAAATCAACCATCATTGCGTACATTACAAAAGACCATTTATATATTCATAATAACATATTCTCGTTACAAACCCTTGATTGATAGGGCCGGAGATTGCGTGCTAGAGTTACGTCTGCAAATGATGTAAGGATATTAGCTCATAGCTAATGAGATAAGCAAAGTTGTAATATATTATTAGTTAACATAATATAATCAATTGTTTGACAATAACTGTCCTTTATTATACGTGACAATATACAATATTTTTTTAATATTATAGCTTTTATACCATAAATAGTCTCAGCGTTAGAAAGTATCCTCAAAATAATTAACAGCAACACTACCACTTACGATGCGCCAAAGAGCAGCCTCTTCGCGACAAAGCAAAGCGTGGTATCTGTGGCAAAATCTCCCCCATGAGTCACTCAATGGGGTAGGCCTTCGTTCAGTAGTGGACTTTTATAGGTTGTAATGGATGGACAAAAATAATTACCTCAACATACAAAATCACAACATCGATTAAGACTTGACAGATTCATGCTAGTTGCCCACACCGTTCTTTTTTGTATTTTATTTTTATTTTATACTCACATTGATGTAAAAGGTGAAAAACTTTACACGGTCAGATACGTAAACAGTTTACAATGTTTTTATATATTTTGTAACATTTTTTTTATTTAGTGGCGTTTATATTTGATACAAAAAAAATGTTGTTTAACAGTTTGTAATAGACACCAAATGTATACGCTTTTTACGCCAGATATGATACTATGCAAGCCGAAGCTAGTCCATTATCTCTTTCTAAAGCTTAATATGTAATATTTATCATCGGGTACTGTACTTAAAAAGCCTGATACGTATTTTTTTTTGATTCACACTTTTTGTTTAGATTTACTCAAAAACAGGGTTTAGTTTTACAGTTAAAGTAAAAGTTACAGCCTGTACACGTCCCACCGCTGGACACAGGCCTCATCTCATTTCTGAGAGGGTTTTATGGAAAAAAAATGTACGCCCCGCTGCCCCAATGCGGGTTGACAAACTTCATACCATTTCGAAATATTTTTGTCTTATTTCTTAGACATGTAGGTTTCATCATGATGTTTTCCTTTACCGCCAAGCATGTGGTTAATGAGCACTTAAAAGTGCCAGCAGGAATCAAACACGAAATGCTCACGTACTGTGAAATTTACAGCGAGAGCTTTAAATTTACTAGCGCCTGAGCTACAACGGCTCTATTGTTATTGATATCCCAAGTGGAGGTATCCCAGTACTCTTCGCTTTTGAAATTACAATCCTTTAATAGGAAATCCTTAACTAACTCCTTAACTATCCTTGACTATCTAGTGGTGGGCCGCCAATAATTCAATCGATATGCAATCCGTATTGGAAATTTTAACAAGATGTGCGATTGTGAAATTTGGCGGTTTGAATTATTCCGAACACTACCCGTATTTCATGCGAAAGGATATGCAAAGGAGCGCAACATTTCTTTGTAGCGCCATTATGTTAAGCCGACCACAATAAACTCGGTTGTTGACGATTCGTGCCGCTCTACGCTAGATGCGGTCAAGTAGCAGGAGCTGACCCCCTAAACCAGAAATGAGCAATTGTATAGTAAACAGTTTAGTTATTGATTTAACTGCTTGCATAGAGTTGATATAGAGCTGTCAGACATATATAATACCTTTGTTTCTTCGTCTTGGTTCTGATATTTCCTGTAGGCGTCTAGTCCAGGTAACGAGGTCTAAGTTTTTGACTGGGTTCATTGTTATTTCCCAACCTGATTGTATGTATGTACAGGAATCTGTTTTCGAGCCAAATTTAGGCCATAATTTAATACTTTTATCTGTTATTTCAAAGAACTCGTCGCTTATATTTAATAAAGTTAGATCGTGGAATCTTCGACCTGTGGCTAGAAGTAACAGGATAGCTAAATGTCTGCTGACTTGAAAGATGCTATCTCCATTTAATTTGTAGCACTTTTACCACTCGGTAAGTTCGTTTACATTCCAGGTAAGTCTACTATGATGTTTCCGCCCTTCCAAACTGATGTCTTTCAGCATGTGTTTGACCAAAGTGTGCGAGCCGATCGATGCAGTAGCATCTGGATTCGTAAAAGTGCATACTACTGATTTATGTAGTGCTATGGTGTTCGGCGCTAGCTTCATCTTGGTATGTAGGAATCCGAGATAACGTGCTAAGTCTGTTGCTTTTGGTTCTCTCATAGAGGCCTTCTTTTAAGGCCCATGCCACCCACTTTTCCCAAGCTGGTCGGTATGTTTGATGCTAGATTGTCGCCAAGACTTTTCCACTACGTGTTTGAGTTCGGTAGGCCAGGGGTTAACGAAATTGGACCAGCCTGTATGTGCGATACCTGCAAAACTATTGTGTCTATCCCCCGTGGAGGTTTTTGGGTCCCTAAGTCTATAAGGTGAGTCCACAGATTCTCCAGCCGGAGGGGTTTGCTCGTAGATCTGTTTTCCAACATCGGTATCCAGAATGCATTTGTCCATTCTGGGGTTACAAATAGGTAAGTCCCCGTGCACTTGTTGAGATAGCGAAGAACTCTTGGTATTAGTGCTGGCGGTGGGAATACCCACCTAAATTTGAAATTCCATGTTCGACTGAAGGCGTCCGTGTATAGGGTGTTTCGGTCCGAGACATCTTCGGTTACATAATTGGATACGACTGCCGAACGTTTTGAAGCGAACAGGTCTACTTGTGGAGTTCCAAGCTTCTGGAAGATTTGGCCAAGAATTGCTTCGCTTTAGTACCATTCTGGTAGAGTATTTTGCCTTGATAAGCTGTGTGATTTAATTTCCCTGGGAGATATCTGGCCGTTATAGTGATATTCAGTTGCGAAGCTAGGTTTAGTAACTTCGAAATATAATTTAAGTGTCAGGTGGGCGTCCCCATAGCAAAATACCATACGTCATTATGCTACTAGTTCCTCCCCACTTAAATTTACATTAGTATATATTTGTTTGATATTTAGAGTCATAAATTTCATACATTTCATTTAGTGCCATTTAAATGCAAGTCATTAATATTAAACCAATTTACTTTTTTTTTATAGAATAGGGGGCAAACGAGCATGCGGCTCACCTGATGGTAAGTGACTACCGTCGCCCATGAACAACCGCAACACCAGGGGAATTGCAGATGCGTTGCCGACCTTTTAGAAAGGTGTAAGCTCTTTTCTTGAATGTTCCTAAGTCGTATCGGTCCGGAAAATTCGCTGGTGGTAATTGATTCCACAAGGAAGTCGTGCGAGGGAGAAAACTTCTTCTAAATCGCACAGTGGTGGACTGCCAATCATCCAGATGGTATGGATGGTAACACGAGTTTTGTCGCGATGTGCGATGGTGAAATTGAGCGGCTGGAATAAGTCCGAACAATTCCTTAGAACACTCCCCGTGATAGATGCGATAAAATACGCAAATAGATGCAACATCTCTAAGCAGTACCAGTGTATTAAGCCGATCAGAAAGAACTCGGTCATCGACGATTCGAATCGCTCTGCGCTGGATGCGGTCAAGTGGAAGGAGCTGGCACTGGGGTGCCCCAGCCCAGAGATGAGAACAGTATTCCATGTGGGGCCAAACTTGCTTGCTTTTTAAAGTTGCAAGCGATGTGCCGGCATGAAATACTGTCTCGCTCTGCTGAGCACGCCAAGCTTTTAGAGGCCAATTTGGCCTTCCCTTCCAAGTGACCACGAAACTGCACACTATTCGATATGTCGACACCAAGGATTCCGATACTGGCTGAGGCAGTAAGGGGAGTGCCTTGAAACTGAGGAGATACGACAAAGGGGTTCTTTTTAGCGGTAAACGCGCAAACTTGTGTCTTCTGGGGATTGAACTGGACTGGATTTAGTCGGCCCCAATCCGAGACTTTGTTAAGCAAAGACTCGACTTCAGACACAACTTTGTCCCGGTACTCGGCGACGTTTCCTAACGTTGCTTGCGTTGGTTTTTAACAGTGGTAGAGCCACACGGCAGCTTTTGCTGTCGCACGGATGGGCCGGCTCGAACCGGGGTGGTACCATGACCTCACAGAATACCAGCGTACTGGAAATGAGGCATTCCATCTTAATCCTCACGGGTGACAACGCATCTACATTTTGAATTGTAATAGAGGAGAGATGTAGATGTCTATGGGCCGCAGCAACCACTTACCATCAGGTGGGCTGTGTGCTCGTTAGTCACCCTTATCCTATAAAAAAAAAAACGTTTTCCCGAGAAATATTGGCACGGCCGGTATATAAGGCATCACCAGTGCTGTCGTCTGCATAGCAATGAATGCTACCAGTTAGCAACATATCATTGATATGCAGGAGAAACAGCGTTGGTGATAGCACGCAGTCTTGTGAAACACCAGCGTTGATAGGCTTGAAATCAGAGCATGCACCGTCTACTACGACCTTGATGCTCCGATCAGCAAGGAAACTGGTGATCCATTTGCACAATTTCTCGGGAAGCCCATAGGAAGGAAGCTTCGAAAGAAGCGCTTTGTGCCAGACCCGATCAAAGGCCTTCGCTACGTCCAAACTAACGGCTAATGCCTCCCCCTTGGACTCTACTGCCTCCGCCCATCTATGAGTTAAGTAGACTAGAAGATCACCAGCTGATCGACCTCGACGAAAACCGTACTGGCGGTCACTAATCAGCTGGTGATCCTCAAGGTACCTCATGAGCTGGCAGTTTATAATGGCTTACTAAATTAGATATATCATAATTTACTTCGTCATATTTCAATAATTGTCGTTTAATTTGCAAATTGATGACACATCGGCATTTAATACTATATTATGGTTATCCCCTAATATGTAAGGTAAGTCATTAATATAAACAAAAAAAAGAAAGGGGCTGAGAATTGAGCCTTGAGGCGTCCATTTGTACTATAGACCCGAAAGAGCTCCTACTGTTAATGACAACATTTTGCATTCTGTTACTTAAATATGAAACAATTAATGCAAGAGCATTACTTCTTACACCGTAGTGTTGTAGTTTCCTGATGCGTTAGCACGAACCACTCAGTTTACAAGATGGAACCTGATCTGTTTTTAAAAAATAGAGTAAAATAAAATTTAAAAGGAAAAGCGCACATCCAAATCATGCATGTGCAAACTTTCGTTGGGTAGCTAAAATTCATTTAAAATTTAGTTCCGTGAGGCATTCATCAACATCGTCATTACGGCCCTTCACAAGTCTACTGCTCAACAGAGTCTTCCCCAAGGAATGCCATACAGCACGGTCCTGCCATCTGCATTCATCGACTTCGTCACTCATAAAAGATAAATGTAGATGTTTATAAGCTTCAGCATCCACTTACAATCAGGAGGACTGTGCGTTGGTTCGTCACCCTCATTCTATAAAAAAACTTATCGCAAGCATTACGCTTGAAGTTGATGACGAGTAACTCGTAAACCTCAGTTTTATTGGCTTCCCACTCTTTTGGATTAGATTTTGGTTTTGTATCATCATTATCATTACAGCCCTTCACAACTCCACTGCTGAACATAGGCCTCCCCCAAGGAATGCCACAAAGCACGGTCCCGAGCCACCTGCATCCATCGACTTCCTGCATGCCTTACCAGGTCGTCACTCCATCTCGTGGGGGGTCGCCCTACACTTCGCCTACCGGTACGAGGCTCGAGAACCTTTCTTCCCCATCGGTTGTCGGTTCTTCGAGCTATATGGCCGGCCCACTGCCACTTCAGCTTACTAATCCGTTGGGCTATGTCGGTTACTCTGGTTCTACTGCGGATATCCTTATTCCTAAGTTTATCACGCAGAGAAACTCCGAGCATAGCCCTCTCCATAGCTCGCTGAGCGACCTTGAGCTTCCTCATACGGCCAGCAGTGAAGGACCACGTCTTTACCTGGGACAAATAGTCCGACTAAATAAATCAAACTTCGACCGAGATGTCAATCGAAGGATTCAACTCGGCTGGGCAGCGTTCGGGAAATTACGACACATCTCGTCAGTTATAATAAAAACTTGAAAACGAGACTGTACAACCAGTGCGTGTTGCCAGTGATTATTTATGGAACTAAGACGTGGTACTTCATTGCTGGCCTTATGAGGAAACTCAAGGTCGCTCAGCGAGCTATGGAGAGGGCTATGCTCGGGATTTCTCTGCGTGATAAACTTAGAAATGAGGATATCCGCAGTAGAACTAGAGTGACCGACATAGGCCAACGGATTAGTAAGCTGAAGTGGTAATAGGCTGGCCACATAGCTCGAAGAACAGTCTACCGATGGGGAAAAAAGAGCGACCCCCCCCCCCCCCCCACTAGATGAAGTGACGACCTGGTAAGATATGCAGGAAGTCGATGGATGCAGGTAGCTCAGAACCGTGCTCTGTGGCATTCCTTGTGGGAGGCCAATGTTCAGCAGTGGACTTGTGAAGGGCTGTAATGATGATAATGATGAAGAAGAAAAAATATAAAAAACTTGAATTTAGAAATATCTGTTACATTATCCAGATTGAGTCAAGCGTTGTACAGTATACTCTACAGATGTGTCGATTTGAAAATAGGAAAGATTAATAAATGTTACCATGAATGAAATGTCATGTAGTAATGATTGTAGAAATGTGGGAATCGGGCGATGTAAACTAGAATATAAACATATTATTAACGTTATATCAAGAACATGTATTAATTACAGTATGGACTGCTGATGTAATAGTTACTCCCTATGAGATTACACATATACGTACTCCTTAAACAATAATATTATTTTATAACTTTTGATTTTCAACTGCTTTTTATTAATGTTTGTGCTTAATAAGTTAACAGATTAGTTCATCGAATCAAGGTTTTTGTTCGAATTTCGTTCATACTTCTATTAATTTGCAAACTTTTACGTTATGGGTATTTCGAGTGATAGTGTTTCTTATGGCAAATATGTCGCAAAACATTGTTTTATTTGTGACACGATTTTAACGCTCGAATAACGTAACTTCTTGAAACAGTTAAGGCTTTGAATGTTTCGGAAAAACATATGCATAATAATAGAATTCTCAATTAGATGTTTATTGTCCAGTTAAGATCTTGATCGAACGAATATAATCAATATACTTTATATTAATCTAGACAAAATACACTATAATATTATAAATGTAAGGTCATGGAAAAATGTTTCTTCTTATTTTATACACAAATTCAAGACATTTTACTTTCAAAGTTTTTTTTTTTTACATTTAATTATAATATATAATATGCCACTTTGTTCGATAACTTGTTAAAATCTTGTAAGTAGTGATATAATCCCGTTACTGTAAAAATCTTGGGATCTTTGGTCAATAAAATGCGACAAGTAGTTTTGACAATCCTCGCTTGATGTTAACCTAACACTACCATAACAATTCTGAAGATACCGAAACAGGTAAATATATAAGGGTGCAAGGTCAGCACTATATGTTCAATGCATTAACACTTCCCAACCAAGCTTTCTCAATATTTACTGACTGGCCAAATATGTGTGTGATCTGACGTTATCATTATGAAAGACCACTTTTTTATAGGAGCATGCGGCTCACCTGATGGTAAGTGACTACCGATGAACCCACCCATGAACTACTGCAACACTTTTGAAAAGGAGCAGGCTCTTTTCTTGAAGGTCCCTAAGTCGTATCGGTCCGGAAAAATCGCTGGTGGTAATCGATTCCACAAGGAAGTTGTGCGAGGAATAAAACATCTTCTAAGTCGCACAGTGGTGGACCGCCCATCATCCAGATGGTGTGGATGGTATCGGGAGTTCTGCCGAGATGTGCGTTCGTGAAATTTGGCGGCTGGGATTAATACGAACAATTCCACAGAGCATTCCCCGTGGTAAATGCGAAAGAAAATGGAAAGGGATGCAACATCTCTTCGCGGCGCCTATAAATCGAGTCGATTGGAAAGGACTCGGTCGTTGAAGATTCGAGACGCTCTGCGCTGGATGCGGTCAAGTGGAAAGAGCTGATACTGGAGCGCCTCATCCCAGATGAGAACAGTATTCCATGTGAGACCGAACCTGCGCCTTGTAAAGTTGCAGGCGTTGTGCCGGCATGAAATACTGTCCCGCTCTGCTGAGCACGCCAAGCTTTTTAGAGGCCAATTTGGCCTTCTCTTCCAAGTGACCACGAAACTGCTCGTCACTCAATATGTCGACGCCGAGGATTCTGATACCGCCTGAGGCAACAAGGGGAGTGCCTTTAAACTGAGGAGATATGACAAAGGGGTTATTTTTGGCGGCAAATGCGCAAACTTGTGTTTTCTGAGGATGAAACTGGACTAGATTTAGTCGCCTCCAATCCGAGACTGTTTAGCAAAGGCTCGACTTCAGACACAAGTGTATTTCGGTACTTGGTGAGGTTTTCCCGAGAAATATTGGCATTTCCCGAGAATTATTGGCCGGTGTATAGAGCATCATCAGTGCTGTCATCCGCATAGCAATGAATGTTACCGGTTTGCAACATATCATTGATATGCAGAAGAAACAGCATTGGTGATAGCACGCAGCCTTGCCGCTCGCCAGCCACTTCTTTTCTGTTGATCAATTCAGGCAGTTTTTTCTCAATTTCTTGCTTGACCTTATTAGTTCTTAGCAGTAGAGATCAGAATTGATAATTTGACCGGCGGTAAATGCTCATAATAAATGATAGCCTTCTAATCCCACCATACACACATCATCACCTTATTACGTCTTAATCCGGGTTTCGCTACAGTCTGTGGAGTTTGACTACCTTTTGAACATGAATTTTTTCGCACGTTCTTGTCGCAGGTGATCCATTTATTATCAACAGTAATCAGTCATTCCAAAAATGGTTCAGTTTCATTACGTTTTAATAGAGAATCGCAAATGAGTACATGATTCATTAGGTTTCTTTCGGTGGGCTAGTTCGGTACCCAAATATCGAGCTTTTTTGTATAGCCAGAGTCTTTCTTGTGGGTCAAAACTGTTTTGTGGTCAATCCTCACTTCCTTGGCTATGTTGTAACCACATATATGCCAATCTTGCTACACTTTTCCAAAAATGACATCGACTTCATCCTTATGAGGGCGACCAGAGCGAGCTGCATCTTTGACATCGAAAGTCCCGGACTGAAAACGTTTGAACTAACTTGGTGCTACTCCTACGTTACAAATTTTTTTCGCGGATTGAGTTGCATTTTTTCCGTTTTGTAACAAAACTTCTGAATATATTGAACTTAATTTAAATTGAAGTAAGCGTCAGTAGCCTAATGGCAGGACGCGGACCGCGAAGTCGAAAGGTCGTGGGTTCGAATCCGCCATTCGACTACTGTCGTGAACCACTTCTTACACAAGCATTTTAAGCTTACCAGAAGTGGTTAAAGGGAATATTAGTAATGTTTAATAGGATTACTAGTATTTAAAAAAAAACTTCTTCGTTAGATTCACTCATTTTGGCGGACATAAAAACAATTGAAAATGGCGGGAAAGTATTTTTTACTTTTTCTTTTTCTTCTTCTCTATATCTTATATGTATTGATATAAAAACCAGCCAGATACAAACAGTACAACCAAAGAGATTTTTCTTCAAATGTATACAAACAAATTACGAAAGAACTTTTTCCCCGACCTATAATATTATACAGTAGTCCTTAAACACAGCCACCTAATTTCACTACTTAAAATCGGTCAATGACTTTTGCTGTACGGCTGAGCTTATTGCAGCAGGTGTTCATATTAGCCTTTATTGTCATACTATAGGGATTGAAGATCGTGCAGGGAGACCATGACATTGTAATCGAATTTAGTGAAGGGCTACTGAAAATCTTCTGGTAAAGCGATTCAAGCAATTGCATAGAATTTGCGTACTAAATCTATTCAGTATATTAGCTAGATTATTGGTAGGCTCAATTCATAATCAAAGAATATATTTTGTGCAACATGCACATTATTATAGGTTTTCGGATTCAAGTACATTAAAATTGTAAGTTAAATAAATAAACAAAACTCCGCACATAATATGACTGATAAAATGTTGTGTAGGAAACAATTGTATGGTCTAATGTTACTTTTTGATGTGACGTTTCGCTTCTCAGGTTCTAAAACCTTTTGAATATTGGATTTTACTCTTAAGTAGTTTTAATGTAAAATTTAGAGTACACCACGGTAAAAGCAAAAGACGTGGAAACAACTACGTCAGATTCACAAGCGTACGCTTAAAATAGGTATCCAAAGTAATTTAAGACTTAAATAGATGTAAAACGCTTCAGGTGCTTGAAAATAATAAATAATTTGTTTTACAAAATTAAAATAAATGAAGATAAATGTATAGCGAGCTATAGAATTCGGGGCTTCCAAAGTTCATCACACATTCTCTTAAGAAACTGTAACTGACATGGCACGCACAAACCACTGCACACATTGCAAAAACGACGTAAAATAACGTAAAATATCACACAGTCATTAAGTAGTCTTGCTCATATAGATATCCGCGTGACATGGCTCACCACTCGCAACGAAAGCTGAGGAAGCCTCAGACGTCCATTTACCGCACCAGAGCACCATGTGCTCGGCGGCCGCTTGAGCCGCCTGCCGTTAGATCCACCGAGAAGTTGCTTCACGTCAGCTATGTGTTCTTTTACGCGGGTTTTTATCGATCGTTTTGTTTGCCCTTTATATGAGACACAATCATGCTTGTATACTCCTGCATCTTGTAGAGGGATATTGCACTTGACGGATGGTAAGAACTGACTAATCTTCTTCGGCGGCTTGAAGAATGTTCTAATAGAAGCTCGCTTCAAGATGCAGCCAATCTTGTCTGTGACACCTCTGACATATGGTAATACAGCAGGCACACGCTCGACTGTGGCCGGCTTCACTCGGTCACTGTGACGTAGGCGCGGAACCCGAAGCTTGTTGTCGTGCAGAACCTGCTTGACGTGCTGAAGCTCGGCGGCCATGTGTTTGCTGTCACAGATCCCTCGTGTTCTCTGTAACAAAGATTTGCCTACGGTAGCTAACTGTGAAGTGTGATGGTGGGATTCACCGTTTAAATATCGGTTTGTATGGGTCTTTTTTCCATATACAGTGTGACATATGGTGTTATTAGGATTTCGAATGACTAACACATCTAGGAAAGCTAAAGAATTATTTGCTTCTAACTGCACAGTAAATTGAATTTTAGAGTTTATGGAATTAAGATGTTCTAAAAATGCAGTTACTTTGTTTGATGGTAAAACTGTGAAAGTGTCGTCTACGTACCGCTTGTAGAAACTTGGAGTTACTGGTGCAGTAAGCAGGGCTTTCTCCTCAAAGTCCTCCATGAAAATATCGGCGACAATGGGAGATACCGGTGAGCCCATCGCAACACCATCTACTTGCTTGTAAAACTGTTCCTTCCACAATAGATAGCAAGATGAAAGGCAATGTCTAAGTAATACTGCATATTCTGCTGGAACAGGTCGGAAATCGCTTCTTCGTAGGCAGTCACGGCTTCTTCGGCGCCTGAAAAAACTTGCCTTTTATTTTTTCTTTGACTCTTGGGAACAAAAAGAAATCACAAGGAGCTAAGTCAGGGCTGTAGGGTGGGTGACTTGGAGTTTCAATTCCAGGTTCCTCAATAAATGCTTTTGTTCTAAGGGAGGCATGTGAAGTGGCATTATCGTGATGCAGCATGATTCCCCGAAGCCCGGTCTTTGGTCTTCTCACCCGCACAACTTGAAAAGATTTGGGTAATGGAACTGTAGTATAGCATTAAGAGTTGACTGACCTACAATTTTCCAGCATTGACGTCGACAAATGTCCGCTCCGCGAAAAAATACTAGCCACCATTTTTTTGCCGAAGTTGCGAGGTCTTTGCAGTTTTGCCGGTAACTGTCCTTCTGAGTAGACCCATACGGATGATTGCCTTTTATTTTCCAAATCATATTGATAGATCCATGTCTCGTAATCAGTAACGATTTCTGAAACACGCCTTGATGCCCCGTTTTTAAAACGTTTCACATCGTCACACATTTCATGGCACCAATCCACAAAAGTCTGTATTTGACTTTCGGAGAGCAAACGAGGGATCCATCGACAACAAAGCTTCCTCACTCCAAGATGTTGATGTAGGATGGTATGAATGGTCCCCGGACTAATGCCTACAAGCCTTTCGATATCTGTATATGTGATTTGTGGGTTTTCTCGCAGCAACATTTCAGTATTCCATATATTTTCTGCCGTTACTGCTGTTTGCGGGGGCCCGGTCCTTTGGTCATTTTTAAGATTAATTTTACCCCTTTTGGATTCAGCAAACCACCTAATAGTTATTGCGCGTGATAGAGCTGAGTCCCCTAATGTTGATTGTAACTGTTGTAAACTAAATTGTTCGGTTAAACCAAATTTAAAATCATAAGAAGTCATAGCGCGCAAATGTTCACGGTTAAGATCAATAGTTTTAAATGAAAAGCGCGGGAAGCGTTGCAGAAAAATTAATAGAACTTCGTTTTTTTAATATTGATCAATTGGCTTATGGAGTTCTATTTTTAAATAAATTTGCTTTTAAGAAACATATAACACGGGTGCGGTCCATTTTTAAATTTCGAGCATCTCAAAACTTATTGAGTGACCTACGTAGATATAAGGCAGACTTCTGGCACTTGCTCCGGCCCAGCGTTCTCACTGGCATATCGTGTCACACCGGTGTCACTTGCTCTTAGGCACACAGCGTGCATTTTCCACTGCCACCAAGAATGCACCGGCAATCGGACTGCATTATCGACCTCCGGTCTGAGCGGTGCAGTGATGTGACGGCGCCATCAAAGTACTGAAGTTAACACGCTATATATAGAACAGCTCCGAAATAACACATGAAACGTTGGCCGTTCCCCGAGCAGAACACCTCCTCTTTTCTTTTGATATAGATATAGATTTAAGGGCTTTAAAATTACAAAAAGAGTATGCCTACGGAGTTTTTTTTTCCGTCATTTATTCTCTTGACAGAGGAACGTCTACAGAAACTCAGGATCAATAAGCAAAATGCTGAGGTCTTAGGTTAAATTCGCTATACCTGAACTTCAGCAAAACATAAGTAAGCGATATTATCTAGTAACAATGATACCGTATCCTTTTCATCTTCCAATTCAGTGATGAAATGTTTTGCGGGTGTTATACCCGCATATAACATTCATATCTTACATCTTTCTGCAATTTTTTAGATATCGTAACATTTTTTATAAATACTACAACTTTACGACTTATGTACAGTTCCACAAAATCGACGGCTTTATCATAGTTAATAATAAAATGATACTAAATATTTAACTGCGGGTGATAAGAGGGCTGGTTCTTTTCTCGCTCAAAGGTTAAGTAAAACCATTTAGCGAGGAAACGCAGCCAGCGTTCTTGGCACGATACCACGGGGAGTAGGACCATGATAATTAAGTTATTAGTTTTAGTTTTCTTTTATTATATTTTTTAACAATGTATATAATAAAATATTGTATATTATGTTATGTAAATAAATGTTAATAAAATCAATAATAAAACAGTTATTTATAAGTTAAACAAACTCAAAAATTTAGAAGCAAAACAATAATAAATCAACCATCATTGCGTACATTACAAAAGACCATTTATATATTCATAATAACATATTCTCGTTACAAACCCTTGATTGATAGGGCCGGAGATTGCGTGCTAGAGTTACGTCTGCAAATGATGTAAGGATATTAGCTCATAGCTAATGAGATAAGCAAAGTTGTAATATATTATTAGTTAACATAATATAATCAATTGTTTGACAATAACTGTCCTTTATTATACGTGACAATATACAATATTTTTTTAATATTATAGCTTTTATACCATAAATAGTCTCAGCGTTAGAAAGTATCCTCAAAATAATTAACAGCAACACTACCACTTACGATGCGCCAAAGAGCAGCCTCTTCGCGACAAAGCAAAGCGTGGTATCTGTGGCAAAATCTCCCCCATGAGTCACTCAATGGGGTAGGCCTTCGTTCAGTAGTGGACTTTTATAGGTTGTAATGGATGGACAAAAATAATTACCTCAACATACAAAATCACAACATCGATTAAGACTTGACAGATTCATGCTAGTTGCCCACACCGTTCTTTTTTGTATTTTATTTTTATTTTATACTCACATTGATGTAAAAGGTGAAAAACTTTACACGGTCAGATACGTAAACAGTTTACAATGTTTTTATATATTTTGTAACATTTTTTTTATTTAGTGGCGTTTATATTTGATACAAAAAAAATGTTGTTTAACAGTTTGTAATAGACACCAAATGTATACGCTTTTTACGCCAGATATGATACTATGCAAGCCGAAGCTAGTCCATTATCTCTTTCTAAAGCTTAATATGTAATATTTATCATCGGGTACTGTACTTAAAAAGCCTGATACGTATTTTTTTTTGATTCACACTTTTTGTTTAGATTTACTCAAAAACAGGGTTTAGTTTTACAGTTAAAGTAAAAGTTACAGCCTGTACACGTCCCACCGCTGGACACAGGCCTCATCTCATTTCTGAGAGGGTTTTATGGAAAAGAAATGTACGCCCCGCTGCCCCAATGCGGGTTGACAAACTTCATACCATTTCGAAATATTTTTGTCTTATTTCTTAGACATGTAGGTTTCATCATGATGTTTTCCTTTACCGCCAAGCATGTGGTTAATGAGCACTTAAAAGTGCCAGCAGGAATCAAACACGAAATGCTCACGTACTGTGAAATTTACAGCGAGAGCTTTAAATTTACTAGCGCCTGAGCTACAACGGCTCTATTGTTATTGATATCCCAAGTGGAGGTATCCCAGTACTCTTCGCTTTTGAAATTACAATCCTTTAATAGGAAATCCTTAACTAACTCCTTAACTATCCTTGACTATCTAGTGGTGGGCCGCCAATAATTCAATCGATATGCAATCCGTATTGGAAATTTTAACAAGATGTGCGATTGTGAAATTTGGCGGTTTGAATTATTCCGAACACTACCCGTATTTCATGCGAAAGGATATGCAAAGGAGCGCAACATTTCTTTGTAGCGCCATTATGTTAAGCCGATCACAATAAACTCGGTTGTTGACGATTCGTGCCGCTCTACGCTAGATGCGGTCAAGTAGCAGGAGCTGACCCCCTAAACCAGAAATGAGCAATTGTATAGTAAACAGTTTAGTTATTGATTTAACTGCTTGCATAGAGTTGATATAGAGCTGTCAGACATATATAATACCTTTGTTTCTTCGTCTTGGTTCTGATATTTCCTGTAGGCGTCTAGTCCAGGTAACGAGGTCTAAGTTTTTGACTGGGTTCATTGTTATTTCCCAACCTGATTGTATGTATGTACAGGAATCTGTTTTCGAGCCAAATTTAGGCCATAATTTAATACTTTTATCTGTTATTTCAAAGAACTCGTCGCTTATATTTAATAAAGTTAGATCGTGGAATCTTCGACCTGTGGCTAGAAGTAACAGGATAGCTAAATGTCTGCTGACTTGAAAGATGCTATCTCCATTTAATTTGTAGCACTTTTACCACTCGGTAAGTTCGTTTACATTCCAGGTAAGTCTACTATGATGTTTCCGCCCTTCCAAACTGATGTCTTTCAGCATGTGTTTGACCAAAGTGTGCGAGCCGATCGATGCAGTAGCATCTGGATTCGTAAAAGTGCATACTACTGATTTATGTAGTGCTATGGTGTTCGGCGCTAGCTTCATCTTGGTATGTAGGAATCCGAGATAACGTGCTAAGTCTGTTGCTTTTGGTTCTCTCATAGAGGCCTTCTTTTAAGGCCCATGCCACCCACTTTTCCCAAGCTGGTCGGTATGTTTGATGCTAGATTGTCGCCAAGACTTTTCCACTACGTGTTTGAGTTCGGTAGGCCAGGGGTTAACGAAATTGGACCAGCCTGTATGTGCGATACCTGCAAAACTATTGTGTCTATCCCCCGTGGAGGTTTTTGGGTCCCTAAGTCTATAAGGTGAGTCCACAGATTCTCCAGCCGGAGGGGTTTGCTCGTAGATCTGTTTTCCAACATCGGTATCCAGAATGCATTTGTCCATTCTGGGGTTACAAATAGGTAAGTCCCCGTGCACTTGTTGAGATAGCGAAGAACTCTTGGTATTAGTGCTGGCGGTGGGAATACCCACCTAAATTTGAAATTCCATGTTCGACTGAAGGCGTCCGTGTATAGGGTGTTTCGGTCCGAGACATCTTCGGTTACATAATTGGATACGACTGCCGAACGTTTTGAAGCGAACAGGTCTACTTGTGGAGTTCCAAGCTTCTGGAAGATTTGGCCAAGAATTGCTTCGCTTTAGTACCATTCTGGTAGAGTATTTTGCCTTGATAAGCTGTGTGATTTAATTTCCCTGGGAGATATCTGGCCGTTATAGTGATATTCAGTTGCGAAGCTAGGTTTAGTAACTTCGAAATATAATTTAAGTGTCAGGTGGGCGTCCCCATAGCAAAATACCATACGTCATTATGCTACTAGTTCCTCCCCACTTAAATTTACATTAGTATATATTTGTTTGATATTTAGAGTCATAAATTTCATACATTTCATTTAGTGCCATTTAAATGCAAGTCATTAATATTAAACCAATTTACTTTTTTTTTATAGAATAGGGGGCAAACGAGCATGCGGCTCACCTGATGGTAAGTGACTACCGTCGCCCATGAACAACCGCAACACCAGGGGAATTGCAGATGCGTTGCCGACCTTTTAGAAAGGTGTAAGCTCTTTTCTTGAATGTTCCTAAGTCGTATCGGTCCGGAAAATTCGCTGGTGGTAATTGATTCCACAAGGAAGTCGTGCGAGGGAGAAAACTTCTTCTAAATCGCACAGTGGTGGACTGCCAATCATCCAGATGGTATGGATGGTAACACGAGTTTTGTCGCGATGTGCGATGGTGAAATTGAGCGGCTGGAATAAGTCCGAACAATTCCTTAGAACACTCCCCGTGATAGATGCGATAAAATACGCAAATAGATGCAACATCTCTAAGCAGTACCAGTGTATTAAGCCGATCAGAAAGAACTCGGTCATCGACGATTCGAATCGCTCTGCGCTGGATGCGGTCAAGTGGAAGGAGCTGGCACTGGGGTGCCCCAGCCCAGAGATGAGAACAGTATTCCATGTGGGGCCAAACTTGCTTGCTTTTTAAAGTTGCAAGCGATGTGCCGGCATGAAATACTGTCTCGCTCTGCTGAGCACGCCAAGCTTTTAGAGGCCAATTTGGCCTTCCCTTCCAAGTGACCACGAAACTGCACACTATTCGATATGTCGACACCAAGGATTCCGATACTGGCTGAGGCAGTAAGGGGAGTGCCTTGAAACTGAGGAGATACGACAAAGGGGTTCTTTTTAGCGGTAAACGCGCAAACTTGTGTCTTCTGGGGATTGAACTGGACTGGATTTAGTCGGCCCCAATCCGAGACTTTGTTAAGCAAAGACTCGACTTCAGACACAACTTTGTCCCGGTACTCGGCGACGTTTCCTAACGTTGCTTGCGTTGGTTTTTAACAGTGGTAGAGCCACACGGCAGCTTTTGCTGTCGCACGGATGGGCCGGCTCGAACCGGGGTGGTACCATGACCTCACAGAATACCAGCGTACTGGAAATGAGGCATTCCATCTTAATCCTCACGGGTGACAACGCATCTACATTTTGAATTGTAATAGAGGAGAGATGTAGATGTCTATGGGCCGCAGCAACCACTTACCATCAGGTGGGCTGTGTGCTCGTTAGTCACCCTTATCCTATAAAAAAAAAAACGTTTTCCCGAGAAATATTGGCACGGCCGGTATATAAGGCATCACCAGTGCTGTCGTCTGCATAGCAATGAATGCTACCAGTTAGCAACATATCATTGATATGCAGGAGAAACAGCGTTGGTGATAGCACGCAGTCTTGTGAAACACCAGGGTTGATAGGCTTGAAATCAGAGCATGCACCGTCTACTACGACCTTGATGCTCCGATCAGCAAGGAAACTGGTGATCCATTTGCACAATTTCTCGGGAAGCCCATAGGAAGGAAGCTTCGAAAGAAGCGCTTTGTGCCAGACCCGATCAAAGGCCTTCGCTACGTCCAAACTAACGGCTAATACCTCCCCCTTGGACTCTACTGCCTCCGCCCATCTATGAGTTAAGTAGACTAGAAGATCACCAGCTGATCGACCTCGACGAAAACCGTACTGGCGGTCACTAATCAGCTGGTGATCCTCAAGGTACCTCATGAGCTGGCAGTTTATAATGGCTTACTAAATTAGATATATCATAATTTACTTCGTCATATTTCAATAATTGTCGTTTAATTTGCAAATTGATGACACATCGGCATTTAATACTATATTATGGTTATCCCCTAATATGTAAGGTAAGTCATTAATATAAACAAAAAAAAGAAAGGGGCTGAGAATTGAGCCTTGAGGCGTCCATTTGTACTATAGACCCGAAAGAGCTCCTACTGTTAATGACAACATTTTGCATTCTGTTACTTAAATATGAAACAATTAATGCAAGAGCATTACTTCTTACACCGTAGTGTTGTAGTTTCCTGATGCGTTAGCACGAACCACTCAGTTTACAAGATGGAACCTGATCTGTTTTTAAAAAATAGAGTAAAATAAAATTTAAAAGGAAAAGCGCACATCCAAATCATGCATGTGCAAACTTTCGTTGGGTAGCTAAAATTCATTTAAAATTTAGTTCCGTGAGGCATTCATCAACATCGTCATTACGGCCCTTCACAAGTCTACTGCTCAACAGAGTCTTCCCCAAGGAATGCCATACAGCACGGTCCTGCCATCTGCATTCATCGACTTCGTCACTCATAAAAGATAAATGTAGATGTTTATAAGCTTCAGCATCCACTTACAATCAGGAGGACTGTGCGTTGGTTCGTCACCCTCATTCTATAAAAAAACTTATCGCAAGCATTACGCTTGAAGTTGATGACGAGTAACTCGTAAACCTCAGTTTTATTGGCTTCCCACTCTTTTGGATTAGATTTTGGTTTTGTATCATCATTATCATTACAGCCCTTCACAACTCCACTGCTGAACATAGGCCTCCCCCAAGGAATGCCACAAAGCACGGTCCCGAGCCACCTGCATCCATCGACTTCCTGCATGCCTTACCAGGTCGTCACTCCATCTCGTGGGGGGTCGCCCTACACTTCGCCTACCGGTACGAGGCTCGAGAACCTTTCTTCCCCATCGGTTGTCGGTTCTTCGAGCTATATGGCCGGCCCACTGCCACTTCAGCTTACTAATCCGTTGGGCTATGTCGGTTACTCTGGTTCTACTGCGGATATCCTTATTCCTAAGTATATCACGCAGAGAAACTCCGAGCATAGCCCTCTCCATAGCTCGCTGAGCGACCTTGAGCTTCCTCATACGGCCAGCAGTGAAGGACCACGTCTCAGTTCCGTAAGTCATCACTGGCAACACGCACTGGTTGTAAAATTTTGTTTTAAGGTTTTGAGGTATTTCTGACGAGAAGATGTGTCGTAGCTTCCCGAACGCTGCCCAGCCGAGTTGAATCCGTCGATTGACCTCTCGGTCGAAGTTGGACTTACCTAGTCGGACTATTTGTCCCAGGTAAACATACTCGTCAACAACTTCGAGCTTAGTGCTCCCAACAACTACCGGCATAGGTGTGACATGGACATTAAACATAATCTTTGTTTTGTCCATGTTCATCTTAAGACCTATCCGTTGGGAGACACTATTGAGGTCATTGAGCATAGTGCTTAGCTCCTCCAGCGATTCTGCCATGAGGACTATATCGTCAGCAAATCGAAGGTGAGTGATGTACTCGCCATTGATGTTAATTCCGTATCCTTTCCAGTCCAGAAGCTTGAAAACGTCTTCCAATGCAGCGGTGAAGAGTTTCGGGGATATAACGTCACCCTGTCTTACACCTCTCTGCAATTGGATAGGTTTCGTACTCTGGTTCTGTACTCGGATAGCCATCGTAGCTCTACTGTACAAACACTTCAGCACTTCGATATACCGACAGTCAACTTGGCACCGCTGAAGGGACTGCAGCACCGCCCAAATTTCGACGGAATCAAAGGCTTTCTCATAGTCCACATACGCCAGACATAGTGGCAAATTGTACTCTTCGGACTTCTGTACAATTTGCCGTAGGGTATGTATGTGGTCTATGATGCTAAAGCCCTTTCGGAAACCGGCTTGTTCGGGAGGCTGGAAGTCGTCAAGTCTGCGCGCGAGACGATTCGTAATGATTCTCGAAAACAGCACGTAGACGCGGCTCAGAAGGGAAATCGGTCTGTAGTTCTTCAAGAGAGCGTTGTCACCTTTCTTGAAGAACAAGACCACCGCACTTCTGCTCCATGCCTCCGGAGTAATGCCACCATTGAGGACGGAATTAAAGAGCTTCTGAAGGACTTCAAGTACCGGTCTTCCACCCGCTTTCAGAAGCTGCGCTGTAATTCCATCCTCGCCTGGGGCCTTGCCGTTTTTAAGGTCGAGGTCGACGTCCGGGATATCTTCGGTATAGTGTCGAATAAGACTCGCTCTTGGATCGTTACTCACACTTGCGTGTGGCTCCAACGATGACGTGTACAGCTGCCCATAGAACCTCTCCATCTCACTCAAAATCTCAGGTGCCCCGGAAACGATGCTGCCACATTCGGTCTTCAGCTTTGACAGTTGGCTCTTTCTGGCAGACAGATCTCTGGCAAAGACTTTGGAGCCTTGGTTCCGCTCGATCGCTTCTTCAACACGAGCTGTATTGAAGTTGCGTAAGTCTCGCCGCATGCATTTGGAGATCTGTCTGTTCAGTTGCCTGTATGCTGTCAAATCTGTTGAAGAATGTAGCCTCATCTCCCGTCTAACAACCATGAGATTAAGAGTGTGATCGGAGAGTTTTTGTGTTCTTCTGCGGTGGGTCTTGCAGAACTTAGCTCCGACCGCATGGACAGTTTCCACGAGCTTGTCATTCATATCGTCCATTTCATTGCATTCTTCTAGGCACTGAAATCGGTTTTGTAACTCGAGCTGAAAGGTTTCGGGACTTTGGATTAGAGCACGAGGGGGACGGAGCGTTGACTTCATCAGACGAGACCTCTCCAACTTAACATTTAGGTTCAGTGTGCCTCTAACCATTCGGTGATCGCTGCCGGTTTTCACCCTCGCGATCACTGAGACATCACTGAACAGTTGTCGTCTGGTCGTCATAATGAAGTCAATCTCATTTTTTCTCGAACCGTCGGGGCTCGACCAGGTCCACTTCCTGTGGGGCCGCTTCTTGAAGAAAGAGTTCATCATAAAGAGTCCCTCTTTCTCCATGAAGTCGGCCAGCTGCTGGCCCCTTGGGTTCCGTTGCCCTATTCCAAATTTCCCTACTTTCAGCTCACCGTTCTCTCTTGTGCCTAGTTTTGCATTGAAGTCTCCCATTAACACCGTATATTGGGTTTTGGAGGAATGCATGGCTCTAGAGATATCCTCATACATTTCCTCCACCTCCTCATCGGAGTGTGCCGAGGTTGGTGCATAAACCTGTATGACCTTCAGCGAATACCGTTTGGTGATTCTGAGTATAAAGTGAGTGTGTTCTGGGTGTGTGTAAGTGTTCTGGGAAGAACCTTGACTGGATACTGTTGTCGAAAAAAGTACATGTACATCCTGGAATTAAGCAATTTAAGAGTGTGCCGATTCTGTTCCTTAACGGAAGATACACTGTACATCCTGATTGTAGATCCTTAATGCGCAAATATAACACTCATCTGGAAAACTACATACTTACTTAACCCAGAAGAAGTGAAATTGTTCACAGCTAAGCAACTCCTTCCATTTTTTGAAGATATGGGCTTAGCAGTGAATTATAGCTATAGCAGCGACCACAATAGATCAGTGATACTGGTCTTTCTAGACCTGCATAGCTTGTTTTCTCAATAAAAAATGTTTATGAAGATAATGCGACTTAAATTTATTTATCACGCTTATCTATTCAAGAGCAATAAAAGGTAGAAGAGAAGTTTATCTTTATCTTTAACCCAATTGCCCGAGAAGAATATTATGTTTTCATGTGTATTTATTCTTGCTAATTTTATTGTGTGCATGTTTGGTATAATCTATAAAAAGTTTTATTTTTTAAAACCGATACCTGGAATTATAAATATTTTTTGATAATGACTTTAATTTATAACTATATATTAAAGAAATTAAAAACTTTCGTGAAAAGATAAACTTATAACAATTTTTTTTATTCTGTGTGTTCTTGAGCCAGATGGTAGAAGTGAAATCATTGCAGACTTCTTTTTAAATAGTTCTTTGAAGTACTTTCTAATGCATTTTTTCATAGAGTCGTTTCGAAATGTCTACGTATTTAAACTGATGAACTAAAAACTGTAAAATAAGTAGTTTAAGTCAGATAAACACATAATATTTCTTTATTTTAATGAATAATTACGAGTATTTCAAGTAAATAATTTAATATAAGCTTCTCGTGCCAAAAAGTATCTTTATTGGGGTCGGGATAGCATCAAATGCAGTAGTACTGAGTAAGTTACACAAATACAGGCTTTTGTGAGAATTTATGTATTTGTACTATTTGTTTAAAATACTATCAACACGAGCTATCGCCCGTGGTGTAGGGCGTAATCCACGCATGCTACGAGCGAATATCTTTGAACATTTACAAAAACTAACTTTAATAAAAAGTAAAAGCTTACTTTAAAGGACTTATGAGAGTAAAATTCATGTCTATCCTTTACCCAACCTGAAGTCTGTGCATCACGATCTCTACGGATGGGATCTGTTGTAGCAACAAATCTATAGCCATTTGGTCGTGGTCGATGAGTCGGTCTGTGTCGGCATTACCGCTATGGGACCTATACAGACACCCGTAGATACGAGGATGGTCGTCGATGCCTACGCGCAGCCAAAGGGTAGACTGGTCCGTAACTTCAAGACTGCCAAGTTGTCGAGAACAGATATCCTCTCTGACGTATACGCAAGCTCCAGCCCGGGGTACAAAGAAGTGTTTTAATTTGTACCCCGGGTAGGACAAGTACGAAGTATCAGCAGGAGAGGACACCTGCGGCTCGGTCAAAAAGAGCTAGGTCGGCTTCGCTGTCTCTTTATGGTAGTGGACAGCGTTAAGGTTCCAGTGAAGTACCATGATGTTGCGGAAGTCCACGGTTGGTGTGGCAGGGTTCGCCATGGTTTTATCGTTCTGTTTGCCCCGTGCGTGTTAGTATAGAGCGGGATTTTTTTTTGTTTCTTTGACGTTCGCAACCTGATTTCCACCGCCATAAGTTTAGAGTTAGAACTCTTTTTATATTAGTTAGGATATGATGATTATTTGTTGAGTTTCAAAAAAGCATTATTAGAATTAAATTATTGGATGCAAAAGCTCATTATCATAACCTCCCTTTATAAGTCCACAGCTGAAGATATGACTTTTTTATAGAATAAGGGTGACAAACGCACACTCAGTCTAAACGTAGTGATTATATTCTCTTTGACTAAGTCGACCTGATGGTACGTCACATAGACATCCACATCTACCCTCGATTTTCATTTTTTAGCAGATAATAAGGGTTCAGTTCACCTTTAATTTCATATATTGCGCGTTTTTAACGTTTTTGACATATACGGTCCATAAAATTTTTGTAGCAATGGTAATCTTGTTGCAATATCGAATTATTTATATGCAAAACGAGGCTCAGCGTCAAAGGTGAATAACATATACATCAAGTGCGGCGATTGGCGACAACGGCGAAAGCACGTGTGTAAAAAATCGAAATACAAATATGCTTCTAAGAACGAAGATAGAAGTATAATACCTCGTCAATAAAAAGGTTCTCCGGGTCGAGACGGGTCATTACTAATCATAAGAAACAGTATTATATATTGGTATTTAAGTACTTCTCGAGTTAAATTACAACCTTTTTACGTTCCGTTGTTGGACACAGTTCCGAGGGTTATGGGACAAATGGTATGGACAAATGGTATTGCTACAGTAGAAGTAGGAGCCGTGGTAGTTCAGGGACTAACGGCTCGCTATGAAATTCACATTACGCGAGCTCAATCCTCACCGGCATCAATAAAATTGTTAATTGCAATTTTAAGCGCTTATTTATCACGTTTCTGGCGGTAAAGGAACACATCGGGAGGATACTTGCATGTCTGATAATTAAGAAAATATTTCGAAGACATGTGAAGTCCACCAACCTTCATTGAGGCAGTGCGGTGGATATTTCATTGCCCTAAAACCCTTTCAGAATTGAGAGGAGACCTGGGCAGAAGAGAGGGACGTATATAGGCTGAACTTTTATTATATTTTAACTTTTTTGCTCCAGTGCATGTTGGTGGACTCCATTCGTCTTCGAGATATAATATTATTGATTATCAATGCATAATTCCTCACGATGTTTTTCTTCACCGCCGAGGACGAGGTAAATCAGCACTTAGAATTACAATTACTTAACCACCCATTAGTACTGGTGGGAAGAACAAAAGTTACTTCTTCTTCATCATCAGAGTTCACTTTCGGATATGGGTCTCTCTCGTTGTAGTGTGGATTGCCGATGGCAGAAACAGACGCCTTAAACCTTTGCCCGTCGTGTGTCTCAGTACTTGTATTTGTCGAATGTTGATGTTTTGGATGATGAGGTAGTGGATATTCTTAAACCGCAACTACACGGCTGACTCTAATGAAATATAAATATATATAAGACATTATGACCGACTAAATTAGAGGACTTGAAAAAACCAATAACTTACATTATGTAATGAATCAATTACCCATTTTCATTTTAGTTAACAAAAACGAAACTTGACATCGCTTCTGAAACGATGCGAATTAAAATGATTTTATGAAATTCGTAGGAATTTTTGCTCACTAGTTCAATTGATTGAACCCGCATTAATTCTGTACTTACCAATTGATTCCACTTCAATCGGTTCTGAACTCAATTTTTCAGAAATGGGCTTCCTTATTATTCGAAAAAGCTTCTTACATAATGTATGATTAAAAGAAATGAAGCATTTTTTCTACGATTAATATTTAATGTAGTAGTGTTTATTTAATTTGTATTTAAAAAAATGTTAGATACGCTATTATTATTTTTTATTAATCAACTATTTATAAAATTAGAACGATTGTTTATAAATATATGTCAAGTAGGTGTAATTAGAAAGAATAACATGAAAGAACAACATAAGAAACATTGCAATTAAACCTTTACCTTAAGGTGTAAAGGTTTAATTTAAATGTTCTTATTTAAGTAAATTAAACAATTATTAGTGTAATACACATTTTTTTATATAAAACTAAAGTGATAAAATGTTACGGAATGTTACGGAAAGTTACGGAAGACGTACGTCTGAGGTTTGTATTCTAGGTCAAAACTTTGAATAAAATTTAATTAATATTAAAGTGAATGTTAATTGTTGTGTACATCTAATAAAAATAATAAATAAGCATAAAAATACAAATAACAAATTTTACTAGGGAGTTGAGAAAAAGAACAGGGGGAGAAGATGTTTCTTGCCGCGGAGGGGCCGTCAAGAAGCTACTTGTGCTGGTGGGGCTGGGGGTGTAAGCTCCAGAAGTTTCTGGTCTGCATCATAAAATTAAGGATAAATAACAATTAACTATAATTCCTTTTCGATATAATGTTCCTTTATTTCAGCACACTCTTCACAGCACTTTAATAACTTTTCTGTGCCCTTAAAAATAGTCTGAATTTTTGCTCCGTAAATGTGCCAAAACTGCTAACTTCGCCTCATCTGCAGTGTTGATTTTTTTCTCATAAGATGGATTTCAATTTTGACAATAAATAATAGTCACTTGGGGCCAAGTCGGGGCTATATGGTGGACGGTCGAGCATTGTGAAGCCTTGGATACACCCGATGTGTGTACCGGGGTATTGTCATGAAGCAACAACACTTCTCGCGACAATTTCCTCGACATTTTTCTTTAATAGCATCTCCCAATGTATGTAGCATGGAAGCATAGTAATCGCTTGTTACTGTTGTGTTGTGTTTTTTAAAATCCATCAGTAAAATTCCTTCAGAATCCCAAAAGATTTTAGACATAATCTTTTTCTGAAATTGAGTCACCTTTTACATCATTTAATATCATTTTAGTGAAAAAATCATTATCTATAAATATAAAAACCAAATTGCCGCTATTTCAAACTACATACTTAAATTAAACGTCTAGACTCATCGAAATTTGCTAGGAAAAGTTAGAAGTATGACGTCGGCATTTAAAATAAGCTCGAAGTTTATTCCTTAGCGAGCAAAATGAGGCCCTGATACGTCAACCGCATAACTCATGACTTAACATAGGGCTTTTGGAAACTTGACTGACTGGCACAAAGCATACACCTTAAAAACCATCATCCATGACTTCTTACATATCCAGGTCGTCACTCCATCTAATGGAGAGTCACCCTACTTTGCTTACCGGAACGAGGCTGCCACTCGAGAACTTATCGGTTCTTCTTTTCTTATCGATTGTCAGTGCTTTGAGCTATAGGGTCAGCCGAGTGTTACTTCAGCTCACTGATCCGTTGGGCTATTTCAGTTATTCTGTTTCTACACTGGATAGGATCCTCATTTCAAAGTACTTATATCACGCAGAGAAAATCTGACCATTAACCTCTTCATTGCTTGTTGAGTACCTTTGAGCTTAGTCATGCGAATGACAGCCCAAGATCTCGTCTCAAATCCAAACAAGTTACGCTGGCATATTATAGGATTATCCGAAGTCCGAAGAGAGGGGGAGGACACGGTAATCCTCGAATCCGGCAACTTGCTCTATCACCGGGAGGGAGACCATCTGTCCCAAGGAGGTGTCGGATTTATCGTCCACAAGTCTCTCGTTGTATGTTGTAAAGATTGAGAGTGTGTCGACGAGGGTTGCGCACCTTATACTCAGAATTACTAAATGGTATTCGCTGAAGGTCATACAGGTTTACGCACCAAACTTGGCACACCCCGATGAAGAGGTGGAGAAAATGTATGAGGATATCTCTAGAGCCATGCATTCCTCCAAAACTCAATATACAGTGTTAATGGGAGACTTCAATGCAAAACTAGGCACAAGAGAGAACGGTAAGCTGAATGTAGGGAAATTTGGAATAGGGTAACGGAACCCAAGTGGCCAGCAGCTGGCCGACTTCATGGACAAAGAAGGACTCTTTATGATCAACTCTTTCTTCCAGAAGCGGGCCCACAGGAAGTGGACCTGGTCGAGCCCCGATGGTTCCACAAAAAATGAGATTGACTTCATTATGACGACCAGACGACAACTGTTCAGTGATGTCTCCGTGATCGCGTAACACAAAAATTCTCACATCACTCTCTCATCTCACACACACGGATCACACTCTTAATCTCATGGCTGTTACGAGTAGACGGGACATGAAGCTGTAGCTTCATGTCCCGTCTACTTATATTTATATTCCCCCAATATTCTTCAACAGATTTTACAGCATCTGAACAGACAGATCTCCATATGCATGCGGCGGGACTTACTCAACTTCAATACAGCTTGTATTAAAGAAGCGATCGAGCGGAACCAAGGCTTCAAAGTCTTTGCTAGAGATATGTCTACCAGAAAGAGCCAACTGTCAAAGCTGATGACTGAGTGTAGCAGCATTCATTTCCGGGGCACCTGAAACATTGAGTGAAATTGAGAGGTTCTATGGGCAGCTGTATACATCATCGTTGGAGCCACACGCAAGTGTGAGTAACGATCCAAGAGAAGAAGAAGAAGAGAGAAGACGAGTCTTATCCGACACTATTCCGAAGATATCGCGGACGTCTGTCTAAGCGAGATTAGAATGGCTCTCCAGCACCTTAAAAACAGCAAGGCCTAAGGCGAGGATGGAATTACAGCGGAGCTACTGAAAGTGGGTGGAAACCCGGTACTTGAAGTCCTTCAGAAGCTCTTTAATTCGTTGCCTATGGTGGCATTACACCGGAGGCGTGGAGCAGAAGTGCGGTGGTCTTGTTTTATAAGAAAGGTGACAACGCTCTCTTGAAGAACTACAGACCGATTGCCCTTCTGAGCCGCGTCTACGTGCTGTTTTCGAGAGTCATTACGAATCGTCTCGCGCCCAGACTTGACGACTTCCAGCCTCCCGAACAAGTCAGTTTACGAAAGGTCTTTAGCACCATAGACCACATAAATACCCTTTGGCAAATTGTACAGAAGTCCGAGGAGTACAATTTGCCACTATGTCTGGCGTATGTGGACTATGAGAAAGCCTTTGATTCCGTCGAAATTTGCGGTGCCAAGTTGACTGTCGGTATATCGAAGTGCTGAAGTGCTTGTACAGTAGGTCTGCGATGGCTATCCGAGTACAGAACCAGAGTACGAAACCTATCCAATTGCATAGAGTTGTAAGACAGGGTCATGTTATATCCCCGAAACCCTTCACCGCTGCATTGGAAGACGTTTTCAAGATTCTGGACTGGAAAGGATACGGTATTAACATAAATGGCGAGTACATCACTCACCTTCAATTTGCTGACGATATAGCCCTTATGGCAGAATCGCTGGAGGACCTAAGCACCATCCTCAATGACCTCAATAGTGTCTTACAACGAATAGGTCTTAAGATGAACATGGACAAAACAAAGATCATGTTTAATGTCCATGTCATACCTATGCCGGTAGTTGTTGGGAGCACTAAGCTCGAAGTTGTTGACGAATATGTTTACCTGGCACAAATAGTCCGACTAGGTAAGTCAAACTTCGACCGAGAGGTCAGTCGATGGATTCAACTCGGCTGGGCAGCGTTCGGGAAGCTACGACACATCTTCTCGTCAGAAATACCTCAAAACCTTAAAACAAAATTTTACAACCAGTGCGTGTTGCCAGTGATGACTTACGGAACTGAGACGTGGTCCTTCACTGCTGGCCGTATGAGGAAGCTCAAGGTCGCTCAGCGAGCTATGGAGAGGGCTATGCTCGGAGTTTCTCTGCGTGATAAACTTAGAAATGAGGATATCCGCAGTAGAACCAGAGTGATCGACATAGCCCAACGGATTAGTAAGCTGAAATGGCAGTGGGCCGGCCATATAGCTCGACGAACCGACAACCGATGGGGAAGAAATGTTTTTGAGTGGCAGCCTCGTACGGGTAGGCGAAGTGTAGGGCGACCCCCACGAGATGGAGTGACGACATGCAGGAAGTTGTTGGATGCAGGTGGCTCAGGACCGTGCTTTGTGGCATTTCTTGGGGGAGGCCTATGTTCCGCAGTGGACTTATGAAAGGCTGTAATGATGAATGATGAAAAACAATTATTGTTATATTTATAATTGTTTTCGTTATACATTCGCACGTTCTCGAAAACGGCTCTAACTACTTGGATTAAAATAATGTTTTAGATTTGATGAAAACAAAGTTTTTCTAGATAGGTGTAAAGCCTGAGAAAAATTATATGTTTTTTCTAACACCGAACATAGCTCGGTTGAATATTATTATATATCATGTGTTGAGAATAAAAATATTCACAATCTAAAAGTTATTTAATATTCGCAGAAACTAAAAGTACACTGTAAAATAAGCGCATAATTCAAATATATAACCTTTATTGCAGATTTCAAAACAGTAAAGTTATTACAAACATGACCTCCGGGCATTTTATGAAGTCTTCTTTGAGCGTAAATTAAGCGGAAATGAAATTAACGTGCTTAAAATTTACATTATTGTTCATATAATTATAAATAATAATAAAGAAATATAAGATTTTATTGAAAAAAATAAGACAGAGCCGTAAGTAAGATTTTATAATATTCATAAAAAAATTCCACTGTTTTCATGTATAGTTTGCAAAAAATTGCTATTACAATTTTTAAAGGCGTTCGCTATATTCGTTTTCCTCTCAGACCATAATAGTTTGCCGGCCTTCGGATTTGTGATAGCATCACCAAACGTGTCACATCTTTCTTACTACCTAGGTGGATTGAAAAGTACTCGGCGTAACACAGATCCATTCAATTCTAAAAATCAAATCTACCCACATTATTTAGTTCAGTTCAGACTAGTTCATTGTGTGAAGTTCGAAACGTGTGCGATAATTAGTTGTGATTTTATAAATTTATTAACAAAGTAATCGGACATAATTTCCGCGAATGGAGCAAATCGAGCAGCGTGCCGTCATTAAGTACCTCCATAAGAAGGGGCTATCATCAAAAGCCATCCATGATGACATGGTCAGTACATTAGGCGATTGTGCTCTGTCATATTCATCCGTCAAAAAATGGATAGCAGAATTTAAGCGTAGTAGAGAGAGTGTGAAAGATGAACCCCGCTCTGGAAGGCCTTCGACGTCAACTACTGAAGAAAATATTAAAAAAGTACTTGATTTAATAATGGGAGACCGCAGATTAAAAATTAGAGAGATAGCCGAGATCATAGGCATCTCTTATGAACGAACTCAAAATATCATTGTCAACGAGTTGGGTTTCCACAAGGTGTCTGCGAGGTGGGTTCCGCGACTGCTTTCAGTTGAACAAAAAAGGACGCGATTGACTATTTCACGCGACTGTTTGGAGTTATTTGAAGCCGATGCAGATGATTTTTTGAATCGTTTTGTTACTATAGACGAAACATGGGTTCATTACTGTACACCGGAAACAAAACAACAATCAAAACAGTGGAGAAGACCTGGTTCACCACCCCCTAAAAAGGCTAAGTCGATTTTGTCGGCAAATAAGGTGATGGCTTCAGTATTCTGGGACTCGAAAGGTGTGATTATGATTGATTATCTTGACAGGGGTCAGACTATAAACTATGATTACTACTGCACCTTACTACGTCGTTTACGAGAGGAAATAAAAGAAAAACGTCGAGGAATGCTCAGAAGAAAAGTCCTGTTTCATCAAGATAACGCCCGTGTTCACACGTCAGTACAGTCAAGGGCTGAAATTCACAACTGTGGCTTTGAACTGTTACCGCATCCGCCGTATTCCACCTGATCTGGCACCATCAGACTTCTTTCTGTTCCCTAACCTAAAAAGCACTTGGGAGGTCAAAGATTTTCGACAAACGACGAGGTCAAAGCAGCTGTAGACGCATATTTTGACTCTAAGGAAGAATCATTTTTTTTCAACGGTTTAAATGCTTGGAAGGGGAGGTGGCAAAAGTGTATTGAACTTGATGGTGATTATGTAGAAAAATAAAAATATAACTGATTTAGTATGTGTTTATTTTCTTGGTTAGGCCGAGTACTTTTCAATCCTCGTAATTCCCGTTGCGGGTCTATTTTACATGTAGTATATATTAATATTTCGCCGTCGGTTTTTTTGACAACCCGAGACTAAATGTTTTTTTGTTCTAACTCCGAAGAGACATTTGAACTTATCTGATGGTAAGTGACTACTTTACTGACCACGGACACCTGCAGCCAACTTTAAACAAGGAAGGGTACAGGGGAGTTGTCAACTCTTAGAACTACGATGGAATGCCTCAAAGCTTGTAATTATACAGACTATCAATCCCCTTCAGATCGGATCACACTAGTGCAAGCACTGCTATTTGGTGGCAAAAATGGATAACAGGTTGGTATTTATATACTAAGGTGGACTCCCTGTAGGGCTAGCATAGGCAGAAGACAATTTTATTCAAGGGGAAAGGAGAAAATGTTTATATTTACAGTCACACTTAGTTTTATCCACCCTTCGAGCATGGGCACACCGGTGGATATAATATCCACAGTAGATAAAATGGGAGATAATATAATAATAAAGATAATAAGTTTTTGTATGAATATAAACTTAAACCCATGTCCAATGAATTAGGATAAAATTGTCCCTTTCAAATAATTTTTTATCTTTCATTTGGCTCCATGCTACGGTCGGGATATATAATATATCCCCCGTACATAACATACATAACGAGTAGACATATTACGCCTACTCGTTATGTCAAACGGGGATTTAAGTACTCTTCTCCCCGTTGTCATGCTTTGGCATAGGGACAACATAATTTATCTCTTGTCAGTGGATATAATCGGGGATAATTTTTTGTCCCCAGCCCACGCTAGCCGTGCAGCAGAAAAGGAGTTAGAATTAACCACCGCTTAGTATTAAAAGTTCTGTTTTTAAGGACAAGTTTTAATTTCGTTCACTCAGTTTGTCCTACTGTATTACAATTACAGCAAATGGACTTCAATAAGTTTTGACTAAAAGAGTTTCAAAATATATAAATATTACAGATACATTTATTTTATAAGATTTTTTTATATTATATGAAAAAGATCTTAAATTTATTATGTTTATATTTCTCTAGTTCTAAGAATAAATAATCTCGACTAGAACCAAACTTTAGAAAGTTTTAAGGCAGTCAATACAGTGGTACTTACGCGTATCTCTAACACTGCCTCAGTAACGTGTGCTACTAAAGAGTCTTCTTCAACGTTTTAGCGTCAGAAGCTCAGAAGTTAAAAAGTGCTTTATTTAAAAAAAAAACTACATTATTCCTACTTCTAAAAATAACAGGATAAAATCTTTATTTATAACAAACTAATTGACCCATCCCAGCTGCGAACTAGTGGTCTTACGTTTTACGCATCTCCGTATACACGCTACTCCTGTTACACGCGATCATCCGTTCCGCTAAACGTAGCTCTCTATTTAGATGTTAGCAAAGAGATTTAAATCTACTTAAATGTCTTTGGATTTTAGACAAATGCTTCTCAATTTAAGAGAGACCCATGTTCGTTGCCGGGCTGATTATGAAAAGGAGGAAGAGGCTCAGATCCAAACTCTATAACTCCGTATGAAAATACACTTTTATGCTTATATTTGATGAGTTTAGATTCCGGAGAAATATTAAAGGAAAACTTACCTTTTAAACCAGTTATTGGTGTGAACTCCCAGAACATGCTAGACAATTTAAAAATTCAGATAATTATTCACAGTAGTGGAACTTGCACTACAAGCCAAACAGAATTTCAATCGGAACATTATAATTAAATAATAAAATTAACGACCAAATCACACGTCACACGCTGTTAAAGGTTAATTAACGGTTTTAACTGGGTATTTGCAGTGATGAAGCTACTTTTGTTACCTACCTGTAAGCTACCGTTGTTACTCAACCGTGACTCAACAATGGTATTTTGTTACTATTCTATATTTCTATATTACTTCCATACATTGTTTTATTTTCCATAAATCTGTTGAGGCAACGTTTGTAAATAATACCCGAAGCAAACAAACAAGGCGCAGTGCTCCTTCCTTATTGAAAACTTGAGTAAAATACTTAATTAATTTTGAGATAATCACTTTCAAACACGAAAGTGCGATGAACAGACATTACGATCTACTATATATTAATACGTAAAGAGAACATTTGTATCCTTTCTAGAACATATTGAGCGCACGGAGGTGTGAGATTTGGCATAGCTAAGTTTATTATAGGAAATGGAGTGCAGAAAGCTAAAATTTATATATATATATATATATATATATATATATATATATATATATATATATATATACATATACATATATATATATGTTTTGCTAAAACATTAAATAAAACATATTTATTATTTACGGTTATATAATATAGTATAATTATATATAGATATCATCATCATCATCATCATTACAGCCCTTCACAAGTCCACTGCTGAACATAGGCCTCCCCCAAGGAATGCCACAAAGCACGGTCCTGAGCCACCTGCATCCATCGACTTCCTGCATGTCTTACCAGGTCGTCACTCCATCTTGTGGGGGGACGCCCTACACTTCGCCTACCGCTACGAGGCTGCCACTCGAGAACCTTTCTTCCCCATCGGTTGTCGGTTCTTCGAGCTATATGGCCGGCCCACTGCCACTTCAGCTTACTAATCCGTTGGGCTATGTCGGTTACTCTGGTTCTACTGCGGATATCCTTATTCCTAAGTTTATCACGCAGAGAAACTCCGAGCATAGCCCTCTCCATAGCTCGCTGAGCGACCTTGAGCTTCCTCATACGGCCATACTTACTTTACTTACATTATTTCATCATAGATATACAAATAATAAATGTCGTCAAACGAGATTGTCGCCACAGAATTTCAAAATGTTGCCAACAAATAATTACTGAGAGATTTACTGAATAACCTGTTAATTTCGTGTGATTTCAAACAACCTTTTCTTTTTTCAATAGTCAGTGGAGTTCATGTTACGGCAAACATGTGTTTATTTTATAGATATCTGTGTTGTAGGTAAGTATATACTATATCAATGTGCAGTTGAAAACATATATATGAGAATTAAAAGTAAAATATGCATTGTTTAATATACAAACATAAAATGTTTATTAATTACGGTCAAATTTCGACCAATAGGCGACCACTGGTATTTAGTGATAGCGAAATGTTATCCCGCAAAGCAGTTTAGACTTTATCGAAATGGTAATTAACTAAACATGTTTACTGTACACACAAGCCTTGTATTCTTAACCTTTCGTGCAACAACGTTGCTCTTGTGATTAAGTTTAGTTTTCGACCTATGTTTGCATTTCTAGGTTTATCTTTTATTAAGTTGGATGCAACAGAATAAAGCTTTGTGCTCGTCGAAACTAACTATGTATTTAGTTTTTGATGGATTAAAAAGTCTCGTGCCATTTAAATACGGACAGGAATATATTTAATAATTAATATCTTCTGGACATGCACCTTTCCCGTCCCGTTGTAGGAAGGGTTTGCCATAATTACCACGATTGGCAAGCTGCTTGCTATCGCAGTACACAAGGTCTCTCACAGTTTACGCTATTCCTCGCCGTGGGTCTAGGCAATTTTCTTCCGGAGCAGCTGAATGGTAGTACCACCATCTTTCGGAGCCATGATACCCTTCTGGTATTTCTTATAATCGCTTCTCACGACACGCATGGATCTGTGTATGAGGTGATGGATTCTCTTACTTTGCCAACACAGGATAAAATACTTTGCGTCAGATTCTGTTTTTATGTTCATTATGATTTAGTACTTTCATTTCAATATTTTAATATTTTAAATAAATAGGTATCATATATGCACAGTTTTTAAACTAATTATGACAGTAAATTTGCTACGATGTAGTGAGGGCACAATCCATTAATCAATTTCATCTCGTGAATGTTCCCAATTGGAAATACCATAAAAATTCTCACAGCATCGTATATCATTATCATCATTACAAGTCCATTGCAGAATGCAAGATAGCACGGTTCTGAGCCACCTGCACTCTTCGACTTCCTGCATCTCTTACCAGGTCATCTCTCATCTGCGGGGGCCACCCTACTATTAGTTTGGCGGTACGAGGTTGAAATTTCGATAACTATTTAGATTAACTTCCCCATCGCTCGTAAGTTCTATGCCATCAAAAACATAATTTGTAAAAAAGACCAAGTCTCGCAACTAAGTTCTTCTACAGTAAAAAATTATGAGATCCATGTAGTACGAAGTCGGTTAATTTATTCAGTCCCTACTTAAGGGTCCTTCTGTCTTAAGTTATTACGTAATTAGCTTACCTAACAACATCTTATAGTGACCTCATCAATACTAAAAATCTTTTATATTTTAAATAAATAGATTGACTTGGCCATCGTATCAAAACACAATGTATCTCTCAAGTAATACATATTATATTAAATTAGATTGTGGAGTGCGATTGCCAAGTCAATTTAGTGCCTATGTACACGTCTTATTCCATTATATTATACATATATAGGCATACTGTTTCATTCACTGCAAATGTAACTTTGTAATCCTATATATTTAAATGGGATTATAAAGTTATTTATGCAGTTGGTGTATCTCGAAAACTGGACCGAAATTAAAAATATTTTAGTTTTTCCTTCATTTATATACGAAACAATAATTGTATTCTAAATTTGAAGCGTCTATGTCTACTAGAATTGCCTTAGCGTTTTGATGATCGGTCAGTGAGTGAGTGACAAAATTAAGAAACTTTGAATAGTTATAATTTTAAACTACTGGTTCAAAGGAGAAGGAGACGTCCCCATACATTCTTGGGCCTAAGTGTTAACAAGATGAAAGTAGGACCATTTGAAAGCCTATATATAAATATTCACAGCTGAAAATCTGGCAAGATTTGTCAATCTAGAAGCTGAGTTATTGTAGAATAAGTAAAAGTGGGATTATTTATTACCTACACTGTAACAGGTGATTTTTCACTGTTGTTACACTGTAAAAGGCTATTTTTCAAAATAATTTCTTAAAGATATAAAAGCAGGATCAGTATAAAATCACCAAAAAAGCTGTAATTAATAATGAAACGAAATGGTGAACCTATTACGAAAGTTAAAGCAATAACAATATCTGAGATCGATTTCCTGAATTGCTGTTGTAACTGTTACTTTTTGGAATTTTGATATTTTGTTATTTTGGTTATTATTTTGTAGATATATACACAATTTTTTTTATCTCCCGAGTTAGCGCAGAAAAATAATCGAAAATAGATATTAAAATGCTCATATTAATCAAGAATCGATTATAACAGTGGTAGAGCCACGCGGCAGCTTTTGCTGGCGCACGGATGGGCGGCTCGAACCGGGGTGGTACCCACGACCTCACAGAAAAACCAGCGTGAAGTAGAGGGTTACCTCTGCGTTTCGCTTGGTGAGTGCAGGTGGCCGGAGGCCCATTTTACTGGAAATGAGGCATTCCATCTTAGTCCTCACGGGTGACAACGCATCTGCATTTTGATTTGTAATAGAGGATAGATGTCGATGTCTATGGGTCGCAGCAACCACTAACCATCAGGTGGACTGTGTGCTCGTTTGTCACCCTTATCCTATAAAAAAATATATATTACGCTCGCTTCAAAATCAAATCGAAAATCTGTCTTTTTCTTTTAAGTAAATAGGTAGTGAAATAAATACTTGGGATATCGATCTGAGATCGATTTCCTGAATTGCTGTTGTAACTGTTACTTTTTGGAATTTTGATATTTTGTTATTTTGGTTATTGTTTTGTAGATATATACACAATTTTTTTTATCTTCCTAGTTAACGCAGAAAAATAATCGAAAATAGATATTAAAATTCTCATATTAATCAAGAATCGATTATATTACGCTCGCTTTAAATCAAATCGAAAATCTGTCTTTTTCTTTAAGTAAATAGGTAAATAGTTTGAAGTTTGAACTGCCTAATTTCAAAATGAGAAGTCCTCTAATGGAAGATAACGTTCAGAAACGAGAATTTCACTAGTGTATTTTTTATGGTAATCGATTTATTGCCAAAAAGAATATACACTGCAATCGATTTACTAAACTTATTTCTTATTTTTATTGTTTTTCCGAAATCTAGATTTTAAAAAGAGCTACTTTTTTTCTATTTTACTTAGAAAATATGGCCAATTTTTTTAAAGTATAAACCAATTAGTTAACTTCAGGCCCAAAAATCCATTCTCCTTTAATGAAATTTGAAATATACCAAGTTTATACATGCCAACTTGGTTACTAAAAACTTAGGCTTCTATCCACAACGAAGTTATACGGTTTAGAATATGGACTGAACTGCTTCGAGAAAAGGATGGTACGGCCGTGCCGCTTTTTTGCTCGACTTGGCGGGGGCATCGCCGTGCTCCCAGATACAGCTGGCCCATTGCCACTTGAGCTTACTGATCTGGTTAATGACAGGCGTAAATTACCCAGATCAGCCTTGAAGTGGTGGTTATGGCCAAACTTAACTGCCTAATAAGAAGTAAAAGCCTTTTTCTAAGAACTGTAAAGATAAAATAATTTGTATATTACTTACTTCAGAAGTCGGTACTGAAACATAGTGTAGAGCCCCGACTTCAGAAACTATTATGAGGAAATTATTATCTTCTTTTTATTTCTTGGAAGTTGCTTTTACTTTTAATTAAACAGTCAAATTTAACCGTTTCGAATGGATAAAGGATTGCCGCAAGATGAAATGTCGTTCAACCAGTTACATTAAAAATTTTACCCATAATATTTTTCCACATTTGGGGTGGATTTTTTTCTTTCATCACGAGGCTCGAATCTGCTTAGTAAAAAATGTCATTAAAATTGGTTTAGAATGGACGTAAATATTGGGGAACTTATATACAAAGGGAACATGCGGATGAAAAGAAAATCTCCACCTTTTGTTTTGAAGTTATCAGACGTTTGCAGTTCTTTGTTGCTGTGAAACAGTTTGGGCAAAGTAACAATGATAAAACAAATTAGCCTGAGTATTTTGATAAGCTGTAAATGAACATAAAACATTTTTATACGTTTATGTGAAAAACATTTTTTTTTCAATTAATTTACTGAAGTAGTGTAGTTTTAAGAAGAAAACAAGTTGTTTTTTTTCCATAAGAAATAAATTTATTTGTAGTAGGTATACAGACATTTAGTTTTTTTTTAATTTGCAACATTCTAGTATTAAAACTTTCACTTAATCCAACGACTAGGGATTCTTTAAATTTACTACCTAAACGAAGCTACCAAAAATGGGCGACAAAAACGAAAATAAGTCTTACAATCCAGGTGAAATTTTAGTTTAAAATTATGTTCCTATATCCAATCACATTTCAATCTTAAGCATACATATCTTTTTTTTTAAATATTAAAAAAATCCACTTGAACTGATATAATTACATCAGCTGTTGTCGCTATTATTCCGAGATCCCACCGTGTGATTAATACTCCCATCTGTTTTCAATGGAAACATATTTTTTATGAAACATTTATTAAAATAAGTTTTGCCGGGTAGCTTAACAAAATATGGCCGCACGTATTTTTATTAAAAATCTAGATAAGTAATGGATTTTCAAAACGATTTCGTTCACTTTTTTAAATTATAAAATAATATCAAATCAAACAACATAAATAACTAAAAAGTTTGGTATCCCACTTTTAATTCAGTCGCAACCTCGCAACCTCTATGCAAACAGGTCAAACTAAAACAAATCAGTGTAGTAATCACGCGGTGCGATTTAGGGACTATATTGAGTGAAATGACAGTTGCGCATCAATCAAACAGAAAAAAAAGAACTAATCGTAAATATTTCTTTATTAGAATAAAAGTGACACAAGAAAAAGAGCACACAGTCCTCCTGATAGTATGTGTTTGCTGTGGCCCATAAACTACTACATCATTCCTCGATTACGAATCAAAATGCAGATACGTTGTCACCTTAAAGGACTACGATGGAATGCCTCGTTGGCTTTCATAAACGGCTTGATAGCGCAGTGATTGATCATTTGGCTTGGTCGTTTAAGACAGCGCGTTTTAATTGAACACGGCTGTAAAGTAAAGGTTACAGCGAGCGCTAACCATCTGAGCTACACGGCTCTCACGGGTACAGGTTGTAATGGTGTATAAATGTATAATACAAATAATTATTGCAGCTTTAAGCACCTGCATCCATGTAAAATAATATAAGTAAAACTAAATTAATAAATAAATTTCTAACGTGGGTAAAGTTTTTTAAAAGATAAAAACATATCGTTACGTAGGATGACGATATGTTTTTAAAATATCACAAATGTGATAGTTTGTGAGGGTGTATGGATATTTGTTACTCTTTCACGAAAAACTACTGAATGGATTTTCAATGAAACTATATAAATATAACTTATACATCAGAATAACACATACGCTATAATTCATAATATATTGTATAAATTGGTCAAAATATAACGATAAATGTTAATAAATCTGAAAAAAATCTGTCATCTGTGAGTCATTTGGAGTGAACACGCATCACGCAAAACCCTTTAAATCGATTTGGATGGGACTTTCACTGGCAGATAGCTGATGTTATAAGAAGTAATTTAGACTACTTTCATTTTAGAGTTCCGCGCAAAAAAAATCCACGCGGGCGAAATCGCGGAGAACAGCTAGTAATATCATAAATTTAAGACAAGATAGAAATAACTTTCATCCAATACAGGCTCTCTTTTGTGGCTTGTATTGACCAATCATAGTAAAGCACGTTCATAAAAGGGTTTTTCTTAAATCAATAATTCTAAGAATTATTTTAAAATTTATGATCTTCGTTATTTACTGAAATAAATCTCCCATGGTCAAAGCTAACCTAAAAAACTAATAGTTATTTATAATTAGTCACGTCTAAACTAGAGTGCTCTCTTTATATTGTGCCTAAAGTTTACATCACATGTATGTACGTAGTAAGCCCATAAAAGTTAAAAATAAAGCTACAGTCTACATACGTCCCACAGCTGGGCACAGGCCTTCTCTCATTTCTGAGAGGGTTTTAGGGCATGGAGTGTCCGCCGCGCTGCCCCAATGCGTGTTGACGAACTTCACATGTCTCCAAAGTACTTTTTTTATTATTTCTCAGAGATGCAGGTTTCCTCACGATGTTTGCCTTCTCCGCCGAGCACGTGGTAAATCAGCACTTAAAATTACAATTAACATTTCATTGTATATACTATAACTATGCTCAAACTATAACTTCAAATACCTAGGTCTATGAGTAAAACCGCGGACGGACATGGCGAAACTACAAGGTATAAGGGTTTCTTATTGTTAAATTTCGGAAACCTAAAAAAGAAGTACCGTAGAAAATGTATGAACTAAAATATAAAATCAAATTTTGCAAACACTGTGGCATCACGATTAAGGGGCTTCTTTCATAACAAAGACTTTTCTTAAATTCAAGGTTATAGGTATATCATATACCAGTATTACTGACTGAATCCTTCCTATACAAGTCCGAAACTATCATAAACTACGTTTTTTAAACAAACAGAAAGAAAATTTTATAAGGTTTTCTTTGGTTCAAATCTGAGATTATCGAGTAACCACTTTTGAAATCAGACGAAATAAATATTAACAAAATAATCACACACAAGATAAAACCACGCTGCTACGTATTATGACTGCAGCACGAAAGGGTCATATTTACCAGAGCAGGATCCCACTCTCACAAAATACCCGCGTACCACCAGCAGCAGCGTTAATTAGTCTGTATTTTGATAAGTGACGAAAAACAAGACTCAGACTTAAATATCTAACATAGATATAATGTCGGGTGAACTGTGCGCTTGCTTGTCATCATTAATTCGAAAAAGTATTATGACTCTTAGGGTGAATCAGAAGAAGGTTCAAAAGATTTTAGTGACACAAGGATATATATATATTATAATATCAAGATATAATATGTAGTATAATATCAAAACCCCGATAATTCATGGTTTGGTTAAATATTGACTTTGCCTGAGTTTGAATAGAGAATCTACATGGTCGCTACGAATACGGTTGATGCATAATTTTGAATAAAATTCCTACAAAAATTTTAAGTATTGAGTAGAAATCGATATGTCTTATTTGATGCCCGTTCATTACAAAAATTACTTTTATTCCTAATTTTCACTCTAGTCATAGTCAAATTACCCAGCGGGATGGCCTAGTTCTTCTCAGGACAGAAGTTTTTTTTTCCGAAGTAGTGGTAACAGCATAAATGACTTTTAATAGTATTTTTATAAGTTATATTGGGTAAAATTATTCTATTCTATACTATTCTAAGAACTGTAAAGGTTAACTGCAGTTCAAATTAAAATACAATTTCATTTTAAATTTTAATTATTTAAGAACATATATGTATTTAGTAATTTAAACAATAACAAAAAGGGAACAAATTGTTATATGGGCAAAGGATATTTTTCTTACATTTTATGTTAAATATGTACGCAATTTTGAAGTGTTTTCTTCTGTTCGGCCACATTAATCTGAAAATAAAAATGGTTTATTTAGTACGAATAAATAGTGAAATTATTATAAAACATTATTTTGTAACATACGATCAATATTTTGTGAAGTATGTATATTAAATATAATCACTTACTTGGTTTTGCCATTCCGCGGCATCTGTCGCGTCTCCTCTTCGGTATAATCAGCAAACTTGTTTATACCGTACGTCGCAGAACTTTGTTTGCATTGAGTTCATTGATCCGATGCAGGGATTTAATGAATGCTTGATAA
>JAVANC010000019.1:0-16052 GCA_033319125.1 Parnassius glacialis
GACCCTGGAAAATTTTTGACTCAGCAAAAATTTTGATATATACATTCTAAAATAAACCATAAAAACACAGCTTTGCAGAAACAGACATCACCAGTCAAAATCAGATATACTATTTCTTACATTCATCATCTGCATTCAGGTAAGGGTGGAGTTCACATTCAATGACTACCACTCTAAGTGTGTTTTCAAAACGACATTAAGGCTTATTTAAGGAGTAGTCAACCGCTCCTGTGTGGGAAAAAAAAATTAGTCGAAGAAACACCACTCTTAGAAGTGTGTTTTCAAAAGGACATTCAGGCTTATTTAAGGAGTTGTCAACCGCTCCTAAGTGAAGATAAAAATTAAGGGAGTAGTCAGCTGCTCCCAAGTGAAGATAAAGGTAAAGAAATACCTCAAGTAAGCTTTAGTCGCTATGACTTAAGTAAAGATTAAGAACGGCCAGAGCGGTAGGGCTCAAAGCCAGAGATCAGCAACATCACCAACGAGATGTGTCTGAAATAAAAATAAAAAGTGACGATTAACCAACGAAAGTTCGAGGTCCTAAAGTAAGATGTGTTGAAGAACACTGGATCATCAAACAAACAAACAAATTAAAAGAAATAAAAATAATAAGGTGAAAATGATGGTGATATTTATACATATATACAAATTAATAGTAAATAAAAGTTAAGAAAATTTATGATTTTACATCTTTAATGTGCCACTTGCCTCTAACTCCATTAGGGTCTTCAAGCACATAGACTAGTGGTGACAGTTTAGCTATCACTTTGCACTTGATGAACTTAGGGGCAAGTTTAGCATTAAAGTATGCGCCGGCATCGCTTAAAACATGGTTTTTACGCCAAACAGTGTCTCCCACATTGAATTCTTTAAAAGACCGACGAAGATCATAGCGAGCGCTATTTTTAGCGTGAGCTATGTGAAGTTTAGTTTGAACTTTGTGAAATATAGATGAGAGGAGACCAGCATTAGACGCGTAAATATCACGAGGCATAAATACCAATTCCTCGAGGTTCTGAGTTGGAGTATAGAAGGAACCACAAGGTATTGCTTCCCTACCAAAGACTAAAAAATTTGGAGTAAAACCAGTAGCTACATTTGTAGCGCTGTTCATTGCGTACTGAATCTTAGCAAGATGGTTGTCCCAGGATCTATGATCGTCTCCTACTAGAGATGCTAGAGCTGTAATAATTGTGCTATTAAACTTCTCCGTAGGATTAACCTGAGGACAATATAAAGCTGTGTGAAAAATACAAGGAACATTATAAGAATTTAAAAATGAGTGGAATTCTCGCGACTGAAATTGAACAGCGTTGTCCATTATAATAGTTTGAGGAATGCCATGAACTAGAAAAACTGAATTTTCCAAAACATTAATAATATTAGCTGAAGTAGCACGTTTAAGGGGAAAAATCATAGTATATTTAGTAAAATTGCAGTTAATCACTAGAATATATTGATTTCGTCTTCGAGTCATTGGCAATGGACCCATAAGATCTAAGGATATAGTTTGAAAAGGTCTGGAGCAAAGTTTGGGTTTACCCATAAGACCATAGGGAGAATGATTAGGGTGTTTGTAGGTTAAGCAGGTTTCACAAGTCGAGATTAATTCAGCAATGTCCTTAAACATACCAGGCCAATAGTATTTTAATGATATTTTCTTGAATGTTTTGAATGATTTTGTATATATAAGTGTCCGTTTATATTTACCATTTTTTTTTCTTTATTACAAAGTAGATAATATTAAGTTCTATAGTTTAAAAATATTTTATTTATTTGCTTTTTGATATAATGTTTTTTTACTTATTTTTAATTTATGGAGTGGTTGCACCTACCACAGCTTCTCAAATCATCCAGGGTTGACTGGTAGAGAATGCCACAAGGCATTAAGTCCGCCCTTTATATCCCTTATTATAAGGTAGATGTAAAGAAGAATAAATAAATAAATAAAATAAGATACCAAGATGGAGTTCTGAAGGGGAACCATGGTTAGCTTCAATAAGTGCCTGTCTATCTTGAGGTAGTGGAACTTCTTTCCAAATAAAGTCATCGTTTAGACGATCGGGAGAATGGATACAGCGGTAAAGTTTGTTATCCCTGATAGTGTAGTTGGGATATGCGTCTGGATTGTTGGAACATCCGAGAAAAATTTTGTTGTAGTGTTCAAGTCTACGATCAGATGATTCTTCAATCGTAATGGGATGTACGCCTTGAGGTGAAGTTTCTCGTGTATTAGGACGTTCTTGATTTTTATGTCTTGATAATAAATCTGGAACAACGTTATCCTTTCCTTTTTTATGTTTTATGACAAAGTTAAAGCATGATAAGCGTAAAGTCCAGCGAGCAAGTCTTCCTGATGGGTTTGATAAATTCTGAAACCATTTAAGCGCAGCATGATCAGTATATATTATAAATTCTTTACCATTGTCTAGGTAACATCGCCAATGTTCTAATGCAGTTATTACAGCCAATGTTTCTCTTTCAGTAGTTGAGTAGTTCCGTTGATTTTTATTTAGTGCTTTACTCATGTAAGCAATCACGACTTCTTTATCATCTTGTTGTTGGGTAAGCATTGCTCCTATGCCATAATTTGATGCATCACAATGTACAGAGAAGGGTAGTTCGAAGTTAGGGCAAGCAAGGACAGGAGCAGTTACCAAGGCTTCTTTAAGTTTCTGGAAAGCAGTAGTGTTCAAGTCTACGATCAGGTGATTCTTCAATCGTAATGGGATGTACGCCTTGAGGTGAAGTTTCTCGTGTATTAGGACGTTCTTGATTTTTATGTCTTGATAATAAATCTGGAACAACGTTATCCTTTCCTTTTTTATGTTTTATGACAAAGTTAAAGCATGATAAGCGTAAAGTCCAGCGAGCAAGTCTTCCTGATGGGTTTGATAAATTCTGAAACCATTTAAGCGCAGCATGATCAGTATATATTATAAATTCTTTACCATTGTCTAGGTAACATCGCCAATGTTCTAATGCAGTTATTACAGCCAATGTTTCTCTTTCAGTAGTTGAGTAGTTCCGTTGATTTTTATTTAGTGCTTTACTCATGTAAGCAATCACGACTTCTTTATCATCTTGTTGTTGGGTAAGCATTGCTCCTATGCCATAATTTGATGCATCACAATGTACAGAGAAGGGTAGTTCGAAGTTAGGGCAAGCAAGGACAGGAGCAGTTACCAAGGCTTCTTTAAGTTTCTGGAAAGCAGCTGCAGCTTGTGTATTCCATAAAAATTTAGGAGCGTTCTTCCCGGAATAGGTTAGTTGGTTGAGTGGAGAGGCAATAGTGCTAAAGTTTGGAATGAATCTTCTGAACCAGCTGCAGGTGCCTATGAATCTTCGTACTTCTTTTCTGCAAGTAGGTACAGGATATTCTAAAATAGCTTTTATTTTATCTGGATCTGCACGTAAACCATACTCGTCCATAAGAAAACCAAGGTATTTCAGTTCTTTCTTGAAGAATTGACTCTTCTCAAAGTTAATAGTTAGATTGGCATATGATAGTTTTTCATGAACTTTCATGAGAAGCGATATGTGTTCATCAAAAGTCTCACTAATAATAACAATGTCGTCCAGATAGCAAAATACCTTGTTCTCAAATTCAGGAGTAAACAGCATATCCATTAATCTTTGTAGAGTTGCAGGTGAGTTGGTGAGGCCAAAAGGCATTACTTTAAATCTAAACATACCTCTTCCTGGTACATAAAAGGCAGTTTTATCTTTATCCGCAGGATTCAAGGGAATTTCCCAAAATGCTTTTGCAATGTCAATGCTTGATAAGTATTTGGCATTCTTCAGGTTGTCCAAAATTTCGCTTATTAGTGGCAACTTATAAGCATCACGACGTGTAATTGAGTTAAGCTTCCTGCTGTCAACACAGAAACGCCATTCACCATTCTTCTTCGGAGTGATGAGAACTGGAGATAACCAAGGACTTTCGCATTGTTCAATGACCTTCCATCCCAGCATCTTGTCAACTTCATTAATTAACGCCTTTTGTTTTTCAGGAGACAGTCTATAACATCTTTGTTTGATTGGAAGAGAATCACCAGTATCAATCTTGTGGGTGATTAAATGTGTGCTTCCCAGGATACCTTTTTCCTCAAAAGAAATTGTTTTGAAGCGTTGGATGATGTCGTTAGCGATGTTCTTTTGGTTAGGAGTTAAATGCTCATAAGGTAAAACTTTAGTATCTTTAGTTTCGATAGCAGAACATTTAGATTCTGTAAAGTTAAGAGAAGATAAAACACTAGGTAAAAGATTAAATTTTCTCCAAAAGTCAATACCTAATATTAGCGAAGGAAATATTTCAGGGAAAACATAAGCTTTAATTAAATGAGTTTGATTATTAAAATGAACAGGTAAGTCAAAATAACCCAAGGAATTAATTTTTTGATTATTAGCAGTAGAGACAGTAATAAGATCTGACTTGAAAAGTTTGCAGCCCAGTTTAAGAATTTCCAAATGAGAATTATTACCCAGAATAGTTACTGAACTGCCAGAATCTAGTAAACCAGATAAAGTTAAGTTATAAATTTTGACATTAACGAATGGACGATTAAGATCTTGTTCCTTGGAGTAGAGTGTAGAAGAGATTTTGTAACAAGAAAAGAAGTTTTGAATTGTTTTAATCCAATTAGTCCAATCGTCGTTATCAAAGTTTAAGTTACTTTTCAAGTCAGTAGTTAGTTTTTTGAACTAGTATTAGGTTTGGGAGAACAAGTAGGGCAATCTGCAGTTTTAAAACCTTTAAGACCACATTTGAAACAAATCACGAATCGTGGTTGAGTACAGGTGTTTAAAGAATGACCTTGTTTACGACAGCGAACACAAAAGGAGCTTTCTTGAGGAGCTTTGGTTTGAGAGAGACTATTAACTTGCCTAGAAGGGTATTTGTAGGATGAAGTGAATTTATTCATGAGGGGAGGAGAAGGTCTTGAGTTATTAGAAAAATCTGAAGAGTCAACTGAACTTGAAGTGGAATGCTTGTAGTTGAATTCAGAAATAAGAGGACTTTGTTGTACATTTGGTTCTTTAAATTGTTTGTCTCTGTCTAGGAATTTTTCATAGTTTTGGCAAGTAGCCAAAAGAGAGTCGATAGAGTCAATGTCTTTTAGAGCTCCGAAGACAGAATAACATGGGCGAATATTCCTCAAAATAATCTCCAATTGTTCTGTTTCAGAAAGTTTCTTCGAAAGACGAGAAAACATTCCAGACATGATGGAAATATAGATGACAATAGGTTCATCTCGACCTTGAGTTCGATTCCTAATCGCTTCTAAAAGTTTGTGATCATAATCAAAACCACCAAAGTCTTTGATTAATAATGAAGAAAGTTCGTTCCACGTTAAGTTTGGATTCTGATTATATTTAAATCTGAACCAATGAAGAGCATTGTCAGTGAAAATTTCAAACGCTTGTGAAATCAACAAGTCTTTGGACAAGCCACGAGCTATACAGTATTCTTCCAGTTTTTGAAGAAAGGATCTTGGACAGCTTTTACCATTGAAGGTGTGTCTTTTCAGATCTTTGAAGACGTTGGATGGAGAAAAAGATTGAGGTGGTGGTGGAGGATACGGGGTATGGACCTGAATAGAAGTTTGAGAAACAAGAGGGAGTTCCGTGACAGTCGGGTCAACCGTAACAGTCGGGTCAACAGGAGGGTCAAGTGATGGAACGTCATTTTCAGTTGAAGGTGGAGTCAAGGATTGGAATTGTTTAGCCATAGCGTCATATTTCATCTTCAAAGTCTCGAAATTAGCTTTAAAGTCTGGATATAAGTCAGTATCTATTCGCTCTAATCTGTAAAAAACATGGTTAATAAAAGTTTCTATTAGTCGTAAATATTTGGTTTCACCTTGTAAAAATTTTTTAATTTTACAGTCCAGATAGGTCAATGTAGAATCAATTTGAGACAAGTCATCCTCGATCGGAATTGGAGAAGTCAGAATATCTTCAGGGTGAGAATTCGCAACTAAACGTAAAACTTGTTTTTTTAGAAGCAAAACAGTATTAGCTGGTTCCTCACATCTAATCTTCACTTCGTATTCAAGTTCGGCCTTGTTAAGGAATTCGTACTTAATAACCCTTTTCATTGTTATAATTACGTGTAAAGTTAAGTTTAAGAAATAAAAATATTATTAAAAATCGTACCTCTAAGTTATCTAGAATAAAAAATATTAGAGTGATGAATGTAACTTAGAGTGATGAATGTAAATGAAGTGTTATATGTAGGCCTAAATACAATCCAGATAAGTTGAAAAACTAGAAGAAGTTTTGTTTTAGAATTTTGAAGATATGAAAAGGATGAATAAATGAATGATGAATAATGAGTTAAGAACGAAAGGGAAAGCAATTAAATCAAAAGGGAATAGACAAGGCGCAGTAAAGGTGAAGAATTAAAAATTAAATTAAGCAAGCTTTAGTCGAAGAGACCGAAGCCCATAACTTCATCGTCAGACTCAGATTCTTCCTTCTTGGACTCTCTCTTCCTTCTTTTCAGCTGCCGGCGCTGTAGCAGCGGCGACCGCGGCCACGGCCACGGGCGCTGCTCCACCGACGGGCATGGTCGACAACTTCTCACGACCCTGCGCGAACAGTTCTTCACTCTTGCCATTGAGTTCCGAGATGACCTTCTTTAGTTTCTCGGAGTTTGCCTCAACACCGACAGAGTTGAGGATCTTCACAGACAGAGTCGACGACTGTGTGTAGGATCCCAGCGCCTGACTTGCAGGATGCGCCGACGACTTCAGGATGCGCCGGATGTAGATGGAGGCGGAACAGAGGTCTGTAGGTTCCGGCGACTCCAGGTAGAGTAGAGACTTGTGGGATCTCGGCGACTTCAGGCAGAGCAACGTTTTGTAGGATCCGGCGACTTCAGGCAGAACAACGGATCGTAGAGTCCAGTGGCTTCAGGCAGGATAGAGGCTTGCAGGATCCCGGGGCTGAGCGGCCCCGGGATAAGGCCTTTAGAAGATGCTTCCGATACGAGAACTGAAGCAAGACTGAATTTCTTCACCGATTGTTCGGCTTTTATATCTTTCTAGAGAGAACGGAAAAATTATTTAAATTAAACGCAAATTTTTTGTAAATGGTCAAGAGGAAAAAGTATTTATGTGGAATTATCGAAATAGAAACTACAGACCGGTAACAAATTTGAATATAATTTCCATGGAGACCAAATAAACATCAGTAATAGAACATGTCAAATTTTAGTTTTAGGCTTGTTATAAGAAAATGGAAAGATTTAAGTGGAAAAGGAGATATTATTAAAATAGGAAAAAAGGTAACGCAACTACCCACACAAAGCCCGAAATTGTAGAGTTACGGAAAACTAACTAAAAGATCGAAAAAAGGTAGACTTCATTGACACCAATTTAGAAGTGCTGATAATGTGGAAATACGAAGTAGAAATGATTTGTGATTGTGTTCTTATGGTTTGAAATCGTTACAGGATCCTATGGAAATAAAGGTGATGTAAAATATCCCGATTTGAAGTGAATGCAGAGAATTGAAACAGAATGGAAAAATGGATATAAATTAATGTAAAATGATAAGTAAGTAGCATAACACTACAATGTATGCGTGTGATGATCTTAGTGAGGGATCCGGGGATGACGCCGTGACTGGTACGCCAGACCTGGACCTCGATGACACTGAGGTCATCAGTATGAAAGAGATTGAACGTGCGATTCGAAGTTTGAAATGTGGTAAGGCTGCGGGACTAGACAGAGTTACTGCTGAAATGGTCAAGTATGGTGGGCCTCGCGTCTGGGACAGCTTTTATTTGCTGTGCAATTTGTGCTGGCGGACGGGGGATTTCCCAGATGATTGGCGATCCGCAGTCATTGTGCCTTTATATAAAGGTAAAGGTTCACATTTTGACTGCGGGTGCTATCGGGCGATCAGCTTGACCAGTTTAGCAAGTAAAGTTTACTCGAAGGTTTTGACACGTAGGATGCAAGAGAAATCGGAAAGATTTCTATGGCAGGCACAATGCGGATTTAGACCTGGAAGAGGATGCACGGATCAAATGTTTTCTCTACGCATGATCACGGAAAAGCTTCTGGCTGCTAACCAGAAGATTTTCTGTGCTTTTGTGGATCTTGAGAAAGCATTTGATAAGGTTGTAAGGAAGAAAATGTGGGAACTGTTGCCGGGGTATGGTGTGGATGGTCGATTGCTAAGGGCTGTGCAGTCACTTTACTGTAACTGTAAAGCCTGTGTGCGGGTAGGGCATGACCTTTCACCCATGTTTAGCGTCCAAACGGGCGTGAAACAGGGTTGTGTCATGTCTTCCTGGCTGTTCATACTGTATCTCGACAGCTGTTTACAGAAGCTGAAAGATAGCTGTTTGGGTGTGAAATTGGGTGACATAAAAGTAAATTGTCTGCTGTATGCTGATGATGCAGTGCTTATTGCACCATCAGAGGCAGAACTGCAGGCATTAGTCACGTGTATGAAAGAGGAATGTGAAATTAAAGGTCTCCGTTTGAATGCTAATAAAACTAAGGTTCTGGTATTTGAAAGGGACGAAGAGAGAACGAAGTGTGAAATATGGGTAAATCAGGAATGTCTAGAACAGGTAAATGAAATTGTATACTTGGGGAGTGCTTTTAGCCGGGATGGAAGATGTGATTTAGATGTCGCTGCCGGGAACAAAGTCAATGGTGCCCTGACTGCGTTAGTCAAAAGGCAAGGCGTAGCGAAGAGTGCACGCCTTGCAATACATAACGCAGTGTTGGTACCGACTTTGTTATATGGCAGCGAAACCTGGGTGTGCCAGAAGAAGCATAAAAGCAAGTTGAATGCAGTGGAGATGCGATCTCTTCGTAAAATGTGCGGCGTTACCATGGCCGACCGAAAGCGAAACGAAGAGATTCGCAATATGGCAGGTTTGAAAGATGACCTTATCACAAAAATTGATAAGGGCGTGCTTCGATGGTTTGGGCACGTTGAGCGAATGAGTGAAGACCGAATGGTGAAGAAAATATATAGCGCGAAAGTTAATATTAAAAGGTGTCGAGGTAGACCGAGACTAACTTTCGAAGACCATGTGAGCAAACTGCTCGAAGAGGGGAGGGTCAAGAGTACTCGGATACCTAGACGTGCATGTATGAAGAAGATAATGAATCTGAAAGAAGCGAAAGAGGTATGTAAGGATCGTGACACTTGGCGATCTGTTCTCTCTGGCTACCCCGTCAGGGATTGTGCGTGAAGATAAGTTAAGTTAAGTACAATTTTTAAATGAGTTTTCATAGAACCAGAATGGTGGCGATCACCTTATTCCCAGGGGTTATTTTCATTCATATATTCCTTGATATTATAATAACCCTTTTTGTACAATTTTTCTCTAATAAAACTTTTAAACTTGTTTGTTGATAAACTTTGAACATGTTTTTTTAATATAGGATAAAGGTGACAAGCGAGCACAAAAAAAAAAGGTAATAAAAAAAAGATTTATGTCGTAGCTGAGTCCGAAGATCCCAAGCGTGCTCTCAGCGCCTGGAACGAGCACGCACGGCGTAGGTGGGTAGGCGTGGGCGTCTCTAGGGTACGACCTCAGGTGAATGCGGCGATTGCAGGATCGGCGACTTCAGCCCAGACAGGAGCTTGCAGGATCCTCAGCGACTTCAGACAGCGCAGTGGCCTGCAGGATCCGGTGACTGCAGGCGGGACAGAGGTTTGTAGGTTCCGGTGATTTCGGGCGGAACAGAGGTCTGTAGGTTCCGGCGACTCCAGGTAGAGTAGAGACTTGTGGGATCTCGGCGACTTCAGGCAGAGCAACGTTTTGTAGGATCCGGCGACTTCAGGCAGAACAACGGATCGTAGAGTCCAGTGGCTTCAGGCAGGATAGAGGCTTGCAGGATCCCGGGGCTGAGCGGCCCCGGGATAAGGCCTTTAGAAGATGCTTCCGATACGAGAACTGAAGCAAGACTGAATTTCTTCACCGATTGTTCGGCTTTTATATCTTTCTAGAGAGAACGGAAAAATTATTTAAATTAAACGCAAATTTTTTGTAAATGGTCAAGAGGAAAGAGTATTTATGTGGAATTATCGAAATAGAAACTACAGACCGGTAACAAATTTGAATATAATTTCCATGGAGACCAAATAAACATCAGTAATAGAACATGTCAAATTTTAGTTTTAGGCTTGTTATAAGAAAATGGAAAGATTTAAGTGGAAAAGGAGATATTATTAAAATAGGAAAAAAGGTAACGCAACTACCCACACAAAGCCCGAAATTGTAGAGTTACGGAAAACTAACTAAAAGATCGAAAAAAGGTAGACTTCATTGACACCAATTTAGAAGTGCTGATAATGTGGAAATACGAAGTAGAAATGATTTGTGATTGTGTTCTTATGGTTTGAAATCGTTACAGGATCCTATGGAAATAAAGGTGATGTAAAATATCCCGATTTGAAGTGAATGCAGAGAATTGAAACAGAATGGAAAAATGGATTTAAATTAATGTAAAATGATAAGTAAGTAGCATAACACTACATTTTCCCCCCGACCCTGGAAAATTTTTGACTCAGCAAAAATTTTGATATATACATTCTAAAATAAACCATAAAAACACAGCTTTGCAGAAACAGACATCACCAGTCAAAATCAGATATACTATTTCTTACATTCATCATCTGCATTCAGGTAAGGGTGGAGTTCACATTCAATGACTACCACTCTAAGTGTGTTTTCAAAACGACATTAAGGCTTATTTAAGGAGTAGTCAACCGCTCCTGTGTGGGAAAAAAAAATTAGTCGAAGAAACACCACTCTTAGAAGTGTGTTTTCAAAAGGACATTCAGGCTTATTTAAGGAGTTGTCAACCGCTCCTAAGTGAAGATAAAAATTAAGGGAGTAGTCAGCTGCTCCCAAGTGAAGATAAAGGTAAAGAAATACCTCAAGTAAGCTTTAGTCGCTATGACTTAAGTAAAGATTAAGAACGGCCAGAGCGGTAGGGCTCAAAGCCAGAGATCAGCAACATCACCAACGAGATGTGTCTGAAATAAAAATAAAAAGTGACGATTAACCAACGAAAGTTCGAGGTCCTAAAGTAAGATGTGTTGAAGAACACTGGATCATCAAACAAACAAACAAATTAAAAGAAATAAAAATAATAAGGTGAAAATGATGGTGATATTTATACATATATACAAATTAATAGTAAATAAAAGTTAAGAAAATTTATGATTTTACATCTTTAATGTGCCACTTGCCTCTAACTCCATTAGGGTCTTCAAGCACATAGACTAGTGGTGACAGTTTAGCTATCACTTTGCACTTGATGAACTTAGGGGCAAGTTTAGCATTAAAGTATGCGCCGGCATCGCTTAAAACATGGTTTTTACGCCAAACAGTGTCTCCCACATTGAATTCTTTAAAAGACCGACGAAGATCATAGCGAGCGCTATTTTTAGCGTGAGCTATGTGAAGTTTAGTTTGAACTTTGTGAAATATAGATGAGAGGAGACCAGCATTAGACGCGTAAATATCACGAGGCATAAATACCAATTCCTCGAGGTTCTGAGTTGGAGTATAGAAGGAACCACAAGGTATTGCTTCCCTACCAAAGACTAAAAAATTTGGAGTAAAACCAGTAGCTACATTTGTAGCGCTGTTCATTGCGTACTGAATCTTAGCAAGATGGTTGTCCCAGGATCTATGATCGTCTCCTACTAGAGATGCTAGAGCTGTAATAATTGTGCTATTAAACTTCTCCGTAGGATTAACCTGAGGACAATATAAAGCTGTGTGAAAAATACAAGGAACATTATAAGAATTTAAAAATGAGTGGAATTCTCGCGACTGAAATTGAACAGCGTTGTCCATTATAATAGTTTGAGGAATGCCATGAACTAGAAAAACTGAATTTTCCAAAACATTAATAATATTAGCTGAAGTAGCACGTTTAAGGGGAAAAATCATAGTATATTTAGTAAAATTGCAGTTAATCACTAGAATATATTGATTTCGTCTTCGAGTCATTGGCAATGGACCCATAAGATCTAAGGATATAGTTTGAAAAGGTCTGGAGCAAAGTTTGGGTTTACCCATAAGACCATAGGGAGAATGATTAGGGTGTTTGTAGGTTAAGCAGGTTTCACAAGTCGAGATTAATTCAGCAATGTCCTTAAACATACCAGGCCAATAGTATTTTAATGATATTTTCTTGAATGTTTTGAATGATTTTGTATATATAAGTGTCCGTTTATATTTACCATTTTTTTTTCTTTATTACAAAGTAGATAATATTAAGTTCTATAGTTTAAAAATATTTTATTTATTTGCTTTTTGATATAATGTTTTTTTACTTATTTTTAATTTATGGAGTGGTTGCACCTACCACAGCTTCTCAAATCATCCAGGGTTGACTGGTAGAGAATGCCACAAGGCATTAAGTCCGCCCTTTATATCCCTTATTATAAGGTAGATGTAAAGAAGAATAAATAAATAAATAAAATAAGATACCAAGATGGAGTTCTGAAGGGGAACCATGGTTAGCTTCAATAAGTGCCTGTCTATCTTGAGGTAGTGGAACTTCTTTCCAAATAAAGTCATCGTTTAGACGATCGGGAGAATGGATACAGCGGTAAAGTTTGTTATCCCTGATAGTGTAGTTGGGATATGCGTCTGGATTGTTGGAACATCCGAGAAAAATTTTGTTGTAGTGTTCAAGTCTACGATCAGATGATTCTTCAATCGTAATGGGATGTACGCCTTGAGGTGAAGTTTCTCGTGTATTAGGACGTTCTTGATTTTTATGTCTTGATAATAAATCTGGAACAACGTTATCCTTTCCTTTTTTATGTTTTATGACAAAGTTAAAGCATGATAAGCGTAAAGTCCAGCGAGCAAGTCTTCCTGATGGGTTTGATAAATTCTGAAACCATTTAAGCGCAGCATGATCAGTATATATTATAAATTCTTTACCATTGTCTAGGTAACATCGCCAATGTTCTAATGCAGTTATTACAGCCAATGTTTCTCTTTCAGTAGTTGAGTAGTTCCGTTGATTTTTATTTAGTGCTTTACTCATGTAAGCAATCACGACTTCTTTATCATCTTGTTGTTGGGTAAGCATTGCTCCTATGCCATAATTTGATGCATCACAATGTACAGAGAAGGGTAGTTCGAAGTTAGGGCAAGCAAGGACAGGAGCAGTTACCAAGGCTTCTTTAAGTTTCTGGAAAGCAGTAGTGTTCAAGTCTACGATCAGGTGATTCTTCAATCGTAATGGGATGTACGCCTTGAGGTGAAGTTTCTCGTGTATTAGGACGTTCTTGATTTTTATGTCTTGATAATAAATCTGGAACAACGTTATCCTTTCCTTTTTTATGTTTTATGACAAAGTTAAAGCATGATAAGCGTAAAGTCCAGCGAGCAAGTCTTCCTGATGGGTTTGATAAATTCTGAAACCATTTAAGCGCAGCATGATCAGTATATATTATAAATTCTTTACCATTGTCTAGGTAACATCGCCAATGTTCTAATGCAGTTATTACAGCCAATGTTTCTCTTTCAGTAGTTGAGTAGTTCCGTTGATTTTTATTTAGTGCTTTACTCATGTAAGCAATCACGACTTCTTTATCATCTTGTTGTTGGGTAAGCATTGCTCCTATGCCATAATTTGATGCATCACAATGTACAGAGAAGGGTAGTTCGAAGTTAGGGCAAGCAAGGACAGGAGCAGTTACCAAGGCTTCTTTAAGTTTCTGGAAAGCAGCTGCAGCTTGTGTATTCCATAAAAATTTAGGAGCGTTCTTCCCGGAATAGGTTAGTTGGTTGAGTGGAGAGGCAATAGTGCTAAAGTTTGGAATGAATCTTCTGAACCAGCTGCAGGTGCCTATGAATCTTCGTACTTCTTTTCTGCAAGTAGGTACAGGATATTCTAAAATAGCTTTTATTTTATCTGGATCTGCACGTAAACCATACTCGTCCATAAGAAAACCAAGGTATTTCAGTTCTTTCTTGAAGAATTGACTCTTCTCAAAGTTAATAGTTAGATTGGCATATGATAGTTTTTCATGAACTTTCATGAGAAGCGATATGTGTTCATCAAAAGTCTCACTAATAATAACAATGTCGTCCAGATAGCAAAATACCTTGTTCTCAAATTCAGGAGTAAACAGCATATCCATTAATCTTTGTAGAGTTGCAGGTGAGTTGGTGAGGCCAAAAGGCATTACTTTAAATCTAAACATACCTCTTCCTGGTACATAAAAGGCAGTTTTATCTTTATCCGCAGGATTCAAGGGAATTTCCCAAAATGCTTTTGCAATGTCAATGCTTGATAAGTATTTGGCATTCTTCAGGTTGTCCAAAATTTCGCTTATTAGTGGCAACTTATAAGCATCACGACGTGTAATTGAGTTAAGCTTCCTGCTGTCAACACAGAAACGCCATTCACCATTCTTCTTCGGAGTGATGAGAACTGGAGATAACCAAGGACTTTCGCATTGTTCAATGACCTTCCATCCCAGCATCTTGTCAACTTCATTAATTAACGCCTTTTGTTTTTCAGGAGACAGTCTATAACATCTTTGTTTGATTGGAAGAGAATCACCAGTATCAATCTTGTGGGTGATTAAATGTGTGCTTCCCAGGATACCTTTTTCCTCAAAAGAAATTGTTTTGAAGCGTTGGATGATGTCGTTAGCGATGTTCTTTTGGTTAGGAGTTAAATGCTCATAAGGTAAAACTTTAGTATCTTTAGTTTCGATAGCAGAACATTTAGATTCTGTAAAGTTAAGAGAAGATAAAACACTAGGTAAAAGATTAAATTTTCTCCAAAAGTCAATACCTAATATTAGCGAAGGAAATATTTCAGGGAAAACATAAGCTTTAATTAAATGAGTTTGATTATTAAAATGAACAGGTAAGTCAAAATAACCCAAGGAATTAATTTTTTGATTATTAGCAGTAGAGACAGTAATAAGATCTGACTTGAAAAGTTTGCAGCCCAGTTTAAGAATTTCCAAATGAGAATTATTACCCAGAATAGTTACTGAACTGCCAGAATCTAGTAAACCAGATAAAGTTAAGTTATAAATTTTGACATTAACGAATGGACGATTAAGATCTTGTTCCTTGGAGTAGAGTGTAGAAGAGATTTTGTAACAAGAAAAGAAGTTTTGAATTGTTTTAATCCAATTAGTCCAATCGTCGTTATCAAAGTTTAAGTTACTTTTCAAGTCAGTAGTTAGTTTTTTGAACTAGTATTAGGTTTGGGAGAACAAGTAGGGCAATCTGCAGTTTTAAAACCTTTAAGACCACATTTGAAACAAATCACGAATCGTGGTTGAGTACAGGTGTTTAAAGAATGACCTTGTTTACGACAGCGAACACAAAAGGAGCTTTCTTGAGGAGCTTTGGTTTGAGAGAGACTATTAACTTGCCTAGAAGGGTATTTGTAGGATGAAGTGAATTTATTCATGAGGGGAGGAGAAGGTCTTGAGTTATTAGAAAAATCTGAAGAGTCAACTGAACTTGAAGTGGAATGCTTGTAGTTGAATTCAGAAATAAGAGGACTTTGTTGTACATTTGGTTCTTTAAATTGTTTGTCTCTGTCTAGGAATTTTTCATAGTTTTGGCAAGTAGCCAAAAGAGAGTCGATAGAGTCAATGTCTTTTAGAGCTCCGAAGACAGAATAACATGGGCGAATATTCCTCAAAATAATCTCCAATTGTTCTGTTTCAGAAAGTTTCTTCGAAAGACGAGAAAACATTCCAGACATGATGGAAATATAGATGACAATAGGTTCATCTCGACCTTGAGTTCGATTCCTAATCGCTTCTAAAAGTTTGTGATCATAATCAAAACCACCAAAGTCTTTGATTAATAATGAAGAAAGTTCGTTCCACGTTAAGTTTGGATTCTGATTATATTTAAATCTGAACCAATGAAGAGCATTGTCAGTGAAAATTTCAAACGCTTGTGAAATCAACAAGTCTTTGGACAAGCCACGAGCTATACAGTATTCTTCCAGTTTTTGAAGAAAGGATCTTGGACAGCTTTTACCATTGAAGGTGTGTCTTTT
>JAVANC010000019.1:16152-28652 GCA_033319125.1 Parnassius glacialis
ATTTTTTCTTAAATAATAGTAAAAAAATAGAAATTAATAAATTTTAACTATAAATATAGTATTTCTGTGCTGGAATCTTTTTATTTAAGCCCAAACTTCACGCGAATATTCTTAAATTTGACGATTTTGGACAAATTCAGCATATTTGGTTTTCGGGTTTCGTTTTTTGTTTGCTTATATCTTCGAAGATCCTGGTCGTAGAAATCTCGGATTTTAAACGCTGGCTTGGGGAGCATATCTTTTACGGTAATATTAACTTTTCAGGCGTTTTGGCCGCCTGAAAATTTTCTCTCCTGAAACCACATTCAGGATACAGTTTAGATCTAGCCAAGCTGTAAATTCCAAACCCGGTTGTCGTACGACGTATAGTTTTAAAGTTACAGGCTTCCAAACATATGATTTGACAGCTCGGCGGCCATTTTGGAATCTTTTAAACTGCTGCAGCTTCGTTTCCAAGCGTCGCAGAAATTTGCGGATTTCAGTATCTGTATCTGGGGATTGAGTTCTATCCGCCTCCTAAGTTTCAGGCGTTTTTGAGGACCATACTTTTTAGTGTCCTGAAAGTGATTTTATCTGAGAGTTTAGATAAAGCTCAGTAATATAGTCGAAGCCCGGGTCTTCTGTGATTATCGGAAGCAAAGTTATCGGCAGTTAAAGTTTGACTTTGACATTTCAGCAGCCATTTTGAAAAACTTTAAAGACACATATCTGCTGAACCAAAAGTCGTAGAGGACTGGGGTTTTGACCGTAGACGTCAACAAGGCCTGTTGTAGTAGGAAACAAAGTTTTCAGGAAATTTCAGAGTATAAAAAATTTGTCTCCTGAAAACGATACCAAGTGATAGCTCTTGTCGAGCCAAGCAAAACGAGCCCAAGCTGTGCACTGTGGGCCTATTCGTTCTTGAGTTACAGCGCTTTAACCACATTTTTGACCGCCATCTTGTTTTGGAACCAGAACTTTAAAGTGCTGTAACTTCGGAACCCGTTGAGCTAGGTGTGTCGGGTTTGGGTTTGTTGGAAAGGGCTTGAGGAGGGCTTTCGGATGGTTATGTTATATAAACTCTACGTAGAGCCAAAAACTAATTAGTCAATAACTTGGGTAAAAATTGTCTTTTTATTTATCTTTTTGTGATTATATATTTAAAAATCTGAGCAAGACTTAGTATAGGGGGTTTGAGTTTAGTGACTCTACATAATAAAATTTTGAGCGACTTTGAAAAAGCAAATTGTATTGCTATTTTTGTATGACTATCCTTGTTGACTAGGACTCTATATAGAGTGATAATTGTACTCCCTTATACGTATATCATTTAAGAAAAATATAACATTTCACTTAAATTTTAAGTATTCTTAGTAAATATTGTACCTTAACTTTAGTCTTACTTATATTATAACATCGCTACAAATTATTAGTTTTTAAACAGTTTTATTAAATCTAAAAAGAAAATTTTAAATCTTTTTATTTTCTTTTTACTCGAAAGTTAACTAACTGTATAAATAAAAAAAAAAAAGAAAAAAAAAAAAAATTTTTTTTTGACGGAGTCTGTGACTCTAGATATAGGTATCTTTTATACACTTTTTATACATTTTTATATATTTTGTTTTTGTTTTATTTTTATTTTTCTCTGTTTTACATTTTGGTTGATATATTTATACAACCTTTATACATATTATTTTTTGACGCTACACGGACATACACTCCCGAAATGTTTGGAATTAGAACACCAACAAAACTGACACAATCTGAAAAGTCACCCTCTAAAACAGGAAGTGAAATTTCAAAAGTAAGACGCAGCATAGATGACTGGGAATCTAACATTGATTCAACCCCATCCATGGCTACCACGACAATGCAGGCAGGTACTGCTAAAACAAAACCAACGGTATCAGTGATACAAAACAGTAAAGTGACACAAAAAGTATCTGTTGAAATACACACTCCGCCAAAGCAGCAGTATGAAAACCGAACAATGGAAGCAAAGGCATGTTTAACAAAAGCCAAGCTCCATTTGAATGCCTCTCGGAATACAAAAACAGAGATTAAATATAGCATCGTGGAAGCACTGGATAGGTTATATCAGCTTGTAAAGGGTGCTGAAATGGAGCTAAAGACAAAAAAGTCAAAAGGGGAAAAGGAAAAGACTGAAAAGTTAGAGATGGAAACTGCTGTCACTGACTCTACCTTCTCAGTCATGGACTCAGACCTAAAAACAAGGATTGAGGAGCATGCAACATTGTTGCTAGAAACAAACAAAAAGATGGAAGAGTTGAAAGAATCAATGGAAAAGCAAAGAGAAACTCTTGAGCGAGCGACAATGTCAACATACGCAAATGTAACTGCAGACAAAATCATCAAAACTCCCCCACAGCGTAGTACCCTACATTCCGTAGTAGTTACATCAAAAGATGAAACTGAAACGGGGGAAGAGGTGTTGAACCGGGTCAGAAAGGCAGCTGATGCAAAAGAAGGGTGGATAAAGGTTGAAAGGGTAAGGAAAGCAAAGGATAGAAAAATCATTATTGGCTTCGAAACAAAAGAGGAAAGGAACAAAATGAAAAACCGGCTTGAAAAGGAAGGAGTAAATCTCACCGTCGAAGAAGTCAAAAACAAGGACCCGCTTTTGATCCTCAGAAATGTCCTTCTCCTCAACACAGACGAAGATGTAATCAAGGCTCTGAGGAATCAAAATCGCGGAGTTTTTCACGGTCTCGACGAAGGTGAGATCAGAATTGAAGTAAAATATAAAAGAAAAACAAGAAATCCCCACACCAGCCACATTGTTGTTAGTGTTTCGCCTATCATCTGGCAAAGAGTTATAGAAATTGGGAGTGTTCATATTGATCTACAACGTGTTAGAGCAGAAGATCAATCCCCACTGGTGCAATGCACACGCTGTTTAGGATATGGTCACGGTAAGAGGTTCTGTAAAGAACTATCAGACCTGTGTAGCCACTGTGGTGGCCCCCACCTAAGAGCTGAGTGTGGTGAATGGCTTGCTAGTGAACCACCCAAATGCCGAAACTGCTCAAAGGCAAAATTGCTCCAGACGGAACACAATGCCTTTAGCTCAAACTGCCCAACGCGCCGGAAGTGGGATGAATTGGCCCGGTCCGCTATAGCATATTGCTAAAGGTGCGCAAGTTGAACAAGCCCACTATAAAATCATCCAGGCAAACCTCCAGCGCAAAAAATTAGCAACCCATGAACTTTTTATTGAAGCTGAGAAACGTGGAGTTGATATAGCACTACTTCAAGAACCGTACGTAGGAGGTGCTAACACGATGAAAGGTCAAAGAGGCGTGAGGGTTTTCCAAAACTCTAGCCCAGGAGAAGGGACTGTTAAGGCAGCGGTAGCCGTTTTCAACGTTGATTTTAACATAAAACAGTACCCAAAACTCACCACAAACAACATCATTGTGGTGGGAATTCAAACTAGAGCTTGGGAAATAACACTCGTCTCTTATTACTTCGAGCCAGATCAGCCCATAGAGCTGTATATTGATCACCTTAAAAAGATAGAGCGCGAAATTGGATCTACAAAGTGGATTGCTGGAGGTGACGCAAATTCAAAAAGTTCATGGTGGGGAAGCCCGACCGTTGACCACAGAGGAGAAGAAATGGCAGGAGCTCTCGAGGAGCTGGGTCTGAACATACTGAATAGAGGGGATATTCCGACCTTCGATACCATCCGAGGAGGAAAACGATATTCCAGCTACGTCGACATTACAGCCTGCTCGACAGACATCCTGGATTTGGTAGATGACTGGACAGTGGACGAGGGTCTCACGAGCTCGGACCACAACGGCATTATTTTTAATATTCGGCTACAAAAATCAAAAGGTTTAAGAGTAAATAGAACCACTAGACTGTTTAATACGAAGAAGGCAAATTGGTCTAAGTTTCATGAGAAACTTAACCAATTGCTGTCAGAAAATCAATTCAACAAATTAGAAATAGAAAATATTGAAACCATTGAACAAATAGATAAAGCAACAGAAAAATTAACAATATCCATAACAGACACTTGCAAGCAAACAATGCCAACCAAAAAAGCTACAGAAGAGCTTACCTTGCCGTGGTGGTCCGAGAAGCTCGCTAAGATGAAAAAAGAAGTCACTACCAAGAAACGAAGGATCAAATGTGCTGCCCTGGTCCGTAGACAGAAGGTCGTAGATGAGTACCTGGAACAAAAAGAGAGGTATGAGTCAGAAGCGATTAAAGCCCAGATCGAGAGCTGGAAAAACTTTTGCTGCAAGCAGGATAGGGAGGGGGTCTGGGAAGGTATCTATAGGGTAATTGGGAGAACAACGCGTAGGGACGAGGACCAGCCACTGGAAATCAATAAGGTAGTGTTAGACGCAAAAGGCTCCGTAAAGTTATTGGCGGATACGTTCTTTCCGGAAGACTTAACAGATAATGAAAACACTTACCATCGCCACGTAAGAATAAAAGCTGACAAAGTGAACTCTGCTGAGCACGGTGACCTGTGTGATCCCCTGTTCACAATGTTAGAATTGAAACAGGCGTATCAATCCTTCAACCCAAAAAAGGCCCCAGGAGCGGATGGTTTCACTGCTGATATATGTCTACACGCTATAGAAAGCAACCCTGAGTTATTCTTGGCGTTCCTTAATAAATGTTTAACTCTACAACACTTCCCAAAAACCTGGAAAATCGCTACAGTCATAGCACTTAAAAAACCTGGGAAAGTGGATTACACCATTCCGAAAGCGTACAGGCCCATTGGACTGCTACCTATACTGGGAAAGATCTATGAGAAAATGCTGGTGACCCGCCTCAAATTTCACCTTTTGCCAAGGATAAGTACTCGCCAGTACGGGTTCATGCCACAGAGAAGCACTGAAGACGCCCTCTATGTACTAATGCAGTTCATTCACATGAAGCTGGATCAAAAGAAAATCATAGCGCTAGTATCATTGGACATCGAGGGAGCTTTTGATAGCGCCTGGTGGCCAGCCATACGAGTCCGACTGGCTGAGGAAAGGTGTCCGCTAAATTTGAGGAGGGTCATGGATAGTTATCTCAAGGACAGGAAAGTCGTAGTCAGGTACGCTGGTGAGGAATATGCTAAAAGTACAAACAAAGGTTGTGTCCAGGGATCCATTGGAGGCCCAATTCTATGGAATCTTCTGCTGGACCCTCTCTTAAAAAGTCTGGAATGCAGGGGAGACTATTGTCAGGCGTTTGCGGACGACGTCGTCTTAGTCTTCGACGGCGATACAGCACACGAAGTAGAAAGGCGTGCCAATGCCACTCTCGAATATGTCCGAGCGTGGGGTGTTGAAAATAAATTGAAGTTTGCGCCACACAAGACGAACGCAATTATAATAACAAGAAAACTGAAATATGACGCACCACGCCTTAACATGGGAGGTATTGACATTGGCATGTCAAAAGAAATAAAGCTACTTGGGATTACAATTGACGAAAAGCTTACTTTTAACACCCATGCATCGAATGTGTGTAAGAAGGCAATCGGCATCTATAAACAACTATGCAAAGCGGCGAAGGTTAGTTGGGGACTCCATCCGGAAGTGATAAGAATGATATATCTCGCGACCGTAGAGCCTATTATACTTTACGCTGCTAGCGTTTGGGCACAGGCTGCAAAAAAGCTGGGGGTAATAAAACAACTTGCCGTAGTCCAGCGCGGTATCGCGCAAAAATTGTGCAAAGCCTACCGAACGGTCTCTCTGAACTCGGCGCTGGTACTGGCTGGAATACTCCCTCTGGACCTCCGAGTCCGTGAGGCGGCTTTACTATATGAAGCCAAAAGGGGGCTGCCACAGCTAGTGTTGGCGGGAAGAGAGGTCGAGAGAATGGCTTCAGCTTTTGAGGGCCCACACCCTGCGGAGCGCCTGGCATTAGAAATTATTAGTTTGGTAAACGAGGAGCAAGTGAACAAATATAGCGAAATAAACGTCCACATATTTACTGACGGGAGCAAGATTGAGGGCAAGGTTGGTGCCGCCCTTTCCGAATGGAAAAACAAAACCGAAAATAAAGCCCTCAAACTTGCTCTACCAACATACTGCACAGTTTACCAGGCCGAGCTCCTGGCCATTTGCAGGGCGACTGGGCAAATTCTCAAGCACAGGGCGTCCTCCTTTGGAATTTACAGTGACTCAATGGCGGCCCTTCAAACGATCATAAACCCAAACTGCCTTCACCCATTAGCCGTGGAATGTAGAGATAATTTAAGAGCAATATCTCTCCAAAACAAAGTAGTAACTTTGTTTTGGATTAAAGCCCATGCGGGCTTAGAGGGTAATGAACGAGCAGACAGACTAGCAAAAGAGGCCGCAAAAAATTCCAAAGTGAGACCGGATTACGATCTTTGCCCGGTTTCATTCGTCAAGCGAAGCATCCGTATGGCAACGCTAGACGAATGGAACCAAAGATACCAGACTGGCGAAACAGGAAAAATCACAAAACTGTTTTTCCCAGACGCGAAAGTGGCCTACCGAATAATAAGAAAATTTGAAGCAAGAAGCGAGACTACCCAAGTCATGACGGGGCATGGTGGATTTTCGGAATACTTACACCGCTTTAAGTGCAAAGAGAATCCATCGTGCATTTGCGACCGCGATGCTAAAGAAACTGTGCCACACATTTTACTGGAGTGTCCCGCATACGCCGCAGAGCGCCTGAAAATAGAACACGAAATTGAATTAAGGTTAATTAAGGAGAATATAAGTATCATAATGATGAGTAAATACAGAGAAAAATTTATTAGTTATTGTTTGAAAATTGCAAAAAGAGTAATAAATAGGAATAAAACTGTTTAAGTAAGGATGCTGTCATAATATATTGTATTATATTACAGATCAGCATTACAAAATAAATTGAAATATGTACTAATAATAATTTAATAGGACATAAGCAATAACTAACAAATAGTATAAGTCATATAAGTATTAAACATGTTGTAACTACCCCTAGCATTAAGTATTTGGAATTTGTTGTTGCATGCACTAGATTAAGAGTAGTAGGACTCCCGAACGAAAACCCGGAGTCCTCTACACCCTTTATAATATCAAGGACTAAATAAATAAAAGAACATGAATTCAAAGTCCGTGTTGAGCTGACAATGTCTCTGACCCCATGTCAGAGGGAAACAGCAAAGCATACAAAAAAAAAAAAAAAAAAAAAAAAAAAAAAACCTAACCTAACCTAACCTAACCTAACCTAACCTAACCTAACCTAACCTAACCTAACCTAACCTAACCTAACCTAACCTAACCTAACCTAACCTAACCTAACCTAACCTAACCTAACCTAACCTAACCTAACCTAACCTAACCTAACCTAACCTAACCTAACCTAACCTAACCTAACCTAACCTAACCTAACCTAACCTAACCTAACCTAACCTAACCTAACCTAACCTAACCTAACCTAACCTAACCTAACCTAACCTAACCTAACCTAACCTAACCTAACCTAACCTAACCTAACCTAACCTAACCTAACCTAACCTAACCTAACCTAACCTAACCTAACCTAACCTAACCTAACCTAACCTAACCTAACCTAACCTAACCTAACCTAACCTAACCTAACCTAACCTAACCTAACCTAACCTAACCTAACCTAACCTAACCTAACCTAACCTAACCTAACCTAACCTAACCTAACCTAACCTAACCTAACCTAACCTAACCTAACCTAACCTAACCTAACCTAACCTAACCTAACCTAACCTAACCTAACCTAACCTAACCTAACCTAACCTAACCTAACCTAACCTAACCTAACCTAACCTAACCTAACCTAACCTAACCTAACCTAACCTAACCTAACCTAACCTAACCTAACCTAACCTAACCTAACCTAACCTAACCTAACCTAACCTAACCTAACCTAACCTAACCTAACCTAACCTAACCTAACCTAACCTAACCTAACCTAACCTAACCTAACCTAACCTAACCTAACCTAACCTAACCTAACCTAACCTAACCTAACCTAACCTAACCTAACCTAACCTAACCTAACCTAACCTAACCTAACCTAACCTGTGACCCTCCATTTACAGTTGCAGAGCTAAAACACGCAACCAACAGCTTCAACCCTAAAAAGGCTCCGGGTGGAGACGGATTCTCGGCTGATATTTGCCAACATGCTATTCTCCATAACCCAGAACTTTACCTGAGCCTAGCTAACAAGTGTTTGGAGCTAGGACACTTTCCCACAGTGTGGAAAAAAGCGGTAGTAGTCGTTTTGAGAAAACCAGGGAAAGAAGACTATACGCACCCCAAAGCTTACAGACCGATAGGCTTGCTACCAGTTATGGGTAAAATCCTGGAGAAAATGACTATCAGAAGGATAAGGTGGTACATCCAACCTGGGGGGAGTACTCGCCAATACGGTTTCACGCCACAGAAAAGCACCGAAGATTCCCTCTATGACATGATGGAGTATATAAGAACACAAATACAAAATAAAAAAATAATTATTATGGTATCACTAGACATAGAGGGAGCCTTCGATAGTGCATGGTGGCCGGCCATCAGATACCGATTGGCTGAGGAAAAATGCCCTATTAATTTAAGAAGGTTGATGGATAGTTATCTCCAGGATAGAAAAGTTAGCATCAGGTACGCAGGTGTAGAGTACAACCAAGACACTTCAAAGGGGTGCGTACAGGGTTCCATAGGAGGACCGGTGCTGTGGAATTTGCTCCTTGATCCTCTGCTCAAGGAGTTGGAAGCAAGAGGCGACCGGTGTCAGGCTTTCGCCGACGATATCGTCCTTCTGTTTGCGGGGGACACGGCACTTGAAATCCAGAGACGTGCAAATGCCGCTCTCGAGCATGTTCGGAGGTGGGGAATTCGTAATAAACTGAACTTTGCGCCACACAAGACCAAGGCTATGTTAATGACTAATAAGTTAAAATACGATTCACCACGTCTGAGCATGGGCGGGATAGACATTGGCATGTCGGAGGAGATCAAAGTGCTTGGTCTCACCGTCGACAGGAAGCTCACATTTAAGAGCCACGTAAAAAATGTGTGCAGGAAGGCCACAGCTCTTTACACACAACTATCAAGAGCTGCCAAAATCAGTTGGGGCCTTCAACCGGAAATCATAAGGACGATATACGTGGCGGTTGCTGAACCGGTTGTCTTGTATGCAGCGAGTGCGTGGGCGCCAGCCGTCAGCAAACTGGGAGTCCGCAGGCTTCTCAACACCGTGCAAAGAGGATTCGCTCAGAAAATTGTTAAAGCATATCGTACCGTGTCTCTACACTCGGCGCTAGCGCTGGCGGGTCTGCTTCCTCTGGACCTAAGAATCCAGGAATCAGCATCCCTCTTTAAAGCAAAGAGAGGAAAGCTCCCGCCGGTTCTGGAGGATCGGGAGGTGGAGACAAGGGCGAAATTTACCGAACTGCCCCACCCAGGATCTTATATGGACTTGGAATTCGTATGCCTGGTAGACGAAAACGATACGAGACTCAATAACACCCAGAGTCTCCGAATATTTACCGACGGGAGCAAAATAGAGGGAAAGGTCGGAGCAGCACTTTCCATTTGGAATAGTGCAGCCGAGATCCGAACTCTAAAGCTTAAACTGTCGGACTATTGTACCGTCTACCAGGCTGAATTGCTGGCCATATACAGGGCAACTGAGCGAATTCTCAACAGCGCTGAAGTAAGCTTTGGAGTTTACAGTGACTCTAGATCGGCACTTGAGACCATTGTGAACCTAGACTCCCATCATCCATTGGCAGTAAAGGCCCGCAAAAACATACAAACCATCATTGAGCAACAAAAAAGTATCCAACTTTTTTGGATTAAAGCCCATGCGGGTCTTGCTGGGAATGAACGTGCTGACGAATTGGCTAAACTCGCTGCTCTTAGAATGAAATGTAAACCGGACTACGACCTATGCCCGGTCTCCTACATAAAAAGTGAAATCCGTAAGGACTCTATAGAAAAATGGAATCACAGGTACGTAGAGGGTGAAACGGCTCAAATCACTAAAAAATTCTTCCCAAGTGTCAGAGATGCTTACAAAGTGATTAAGTCGACAACACTGTCTCCAATAATGATCCAAGCGATGACCGGACATGGTGGGTTCTCCGAGTATCTGTACCGATTCCGATGCAAGGAGAACCCTTCATGCATCTGTGAGCCAGGAGTTGAGGAGACCGTGCTGCACGTACTTTTTGAGTGTCCCAGGTTCTGCAAACAAAGGTACGATTTTGAGACGTCGACCGGAGCAAGACTGGAAGAAGAGAAATTATATTTATTATTAGATAGTAAAGTCACTCGAAGTAAGTTTATTGAATTCTGCGAAGAAATTATTAATGGGGTCGTGAAAAATAACCGAAATTAAATTATATTTTTAGTTTTATACAATTTTATACAATTTTATACAATTTTTTACAATTTTACACAATTTAATATATTTTAAACAATTATGTAAATGATAATAAAAATGATTAAAAAAGGCAATAACAATTAAAAAATGTGAATTCAATATATTTATTATTTTATATCAAATGTAATGTTAGTTATAGTAATTTTGTAGGTATCAAATTAATGTCAATAATTTAGTGTCACCAAAATAAACATAGGGCGAGAATTGCAAATGCAAGATTGCCATTCGGTGCTTCCTTGTGAATATACCAAGTATATTCAGAGAGAATGAACTGATTGTAACATAAAATGAATATGTGAGAATAATGTGGTGATTGATTATTTATTTATTTTAATTTAAATGTTAAAATTACAAAAAAGTACTTACAAATTACAGATAGAAAATGACTCTGATCTCTATGTCAGAGGGCTGCAGTATTAGAGACATAAAAAAAAAAAAAAAAAAAAAAAAAAAAACCTAACCTAACCTAACCTAACCTAACCTAACCTAACCTAACCTAACCTAACCTAACCTAACCTAACCTAACCTAACCTAACCTAACCTAACCTAACCTAACCTAACCTAACCTAACCTAACCTAACCTAACCTAACCTAACCTAACCTAACCTAACCTAACCTAACCTAACCTAACCTAACCTAACCTAACCTAACCTAACCTAACCTAACCTAACCTAACCTAACCTAACCTAACCTAACCTAACCTAACCTAACCTAACCTAACCTAACCTAACCTAACCTAACCTAACCTAACCTAACCTAACCTAACCTAACCTAACCTAACCTAACCTAACCTAACCTAACCTAACCTAACCTAACCTAACCTAACCTAACCTAACCTAACCTAACCTAACCTAACCTAACCTAACCTAACCTAACCTAACCTAACCTAACCTAACCTAACCTAACCTAACCTAACCTAACCTAACCTAACCTAACCTAACCTAACCTAACCTAACCTAACCTGGACACGGCATTGTTCTTGGCACTAATCAACAAATGTTTAAGCCTCGCACACTTCCCCATAAAATGGAAAAAGGCAACAGTAGTGGCGTTGCGGAAGCCTGGTAAAGAGACTTATACACATCCTAAATCATACAGGCCGATTGGGCTACTGCCTGTCCTTGGAAAAGTCTTCGAAAAGATGGTAGTCCGAAGAATCAAGTGGCACATCGTACCCAAAATAAGTCGGAAGCAGTATGGGTTTATGCCACAACGCAGCACGGAGGACTCCCTCTATGATATGATGCAGCTAATAAGAACCAATTTAAAAGAGAAAAAGCTTATCCTGCTCATATCATTAGACATAGAGGGAGCCTTCGATAATGCTTGGTGGCCGGCAATACGATGTGCACTTGCGGAGACTGGGTGCCCAGTGAACCTGAGGCGCCTGATAGACAGCTATCTTAAGGATAGGTCGGTAAGCGTCAGGTTTGCTGGGGCACAATGGACTAAAAATACTACAAAAGGGTGTGTACAAGGTTCGATAGGTGGTCCAATTTTCTGGAATCTATTGTTAGATCCACTTTTAAGGGAGATGAGCGAAAAAGGAACCCACTGCCAGGCTTTCGCGGACGATGTAGTCCTGATTTTCACCGGGGACTCAACAGAACAGGTGCAGGAGCAGGCTAATGCGACTCTCGCACATGTCCATAATTGGGGTGTCAAAAACAAGCTCAACTTTGCGCCACTTAAAACAACAGCAATGGTCGTTACAAATAAGCTCAAATATGACACGCCAATTTTGGAGATGGGCGGGAAGAGCATTGGCCTCTCCAAAGAAATAAAAATACTCGGCCTGACAGTTGACGACAAGCTTGCCTTCAACACGCATATTAAGAATGTATGTAGCAAGGTACAGAACTTGTATCGTCAGCTGTCAAGAGCCGCAAAGATCTATTGGGGCCTAAACCCCGAAATTATCAGGACAATATACACTGCGGTGGTTGAGCCGATTGTAATGTACGCGGCTAGTGCTTGGGTATCAGCAATTGGCAAATGTAGTGTCAAAAAGCAACTGGATATAATACAACGCGGATTTGTACAAAAAGTCATAAAATCATATAGGACAGTCTCTCTTCATTCGGCCCTACTTC
>JAVANC010000019.1:33652-38652 GCA_033319125.1 Parnassius glacialis
AGTAGAAAATAAGACCAGACTCTTGGTAGAGCCAACAGTTTGTCGAGCAAAAAACTTTTTATTTTATTTGTTATAATTTAAATTTTTCTTACTTTTATTTTTTGTATTGTATTATTGTTTCCTTGATTTATTGACCTTAATACTTACAACAGACTCTACATAGAGCCACACGGATTTACAATTTTGGATAGGTTTAGAATCTAATTTAAATAAAGACATAGAGCCACCCTGTAGAGTGGTGCTAATATATAACGACGTAGAGTCGGGACTCTACAAAAAATTTACATATTTTATTTTTAAAATTTATTTTTATTTTATTTGTGTTACATTGTTTTTATTTGTGTTCTATAGGCCTGACTAAGGTTCGTGGTGGTTGTGACGAACTGCATATTAATTCAAATTTATTTTCTCTATTTCTCTTGAAAATTTTAACTTATACAACTTACTTTTCTGCTGGAAGGAAATTATTTGAAATAGAGAGTATCAGTTTATATATATTTAAATAAAGTTGGAGATAGTAGAGTAACTCTACATAGAGACTCTACCTTGAATAATTAAAAATCTATCGCAGTAGTCAGATATTTTAGATACCACTGTACGAACTCACTATAGCCGTATCGAACTGTATAATTTATATAACTTATACAAACTTTTTTAATTTTATAACTTTACAAAATTTTATTTTGTAAAAATTTTTTAAAATTATATTACGTAACGAGGACGCGTTCCCCTGACGATGTTTGGCTTCCGCACTCCTTCCAAAAAGACAGAGGACAGCATGCAAGACTCTCCAAAAGGGAAAGAGGGGACTGAAACATCCCCTAAATTAAATGAAACGGTAACAGTCAGTAGCGTTAGGAGAAGTATCGGAGAGTGGGAGGCAGCAAAAGCAGACGTGGAAGTTGGAAAGCAAACCTCACCCAAAAAGGCAGTCCCGGTGACGCGCCAGAAACATAAAATTGTACCATCACAACCACAAGAAGCAAGAGGGGCAACACGTAGAGTTCTGGTAGAGTCTACAGAGCAATCACCAAAAATGGAAACATCAAAATACATAGATCGCCTGACGGAAGCAAGGGCTTGCCTGAACAAGGCAAAATTGCATCTGAACAACTCGCGTAACCTCAGGACAGACATAAAAACTGAGGTTACCCAGGCGATTGATAGACTCTACCAGTTGGTAAAGGAAGCAGAGGCAGGTAAAAACACAGGGAAAGAAAAGAAAACAAAAGAACAAGAGAAGAAAGACGACAAATCGGTGGATAACCATGAAAACAGAGAGCCAGAAGAACATAATAAATTAATAAAGAAGCTGGAAGAACACGGCAAACTTTTGGAAGAAAACAAGAACGAAATGGAAAAACTTAGAGAAGAGTTACAAAAGCATGAAAGTAATGAAGAGAAAGGTACTTACGCAAGTATACTGGCAGGACCACCGAGGAGACAGCTACCGCACAACACGACCATGCACTCGGTAGCGATAACATCGACGGATGAGAAGGAAACGGGTGAGCAAGTGATGGATCGGATCAGAACAGTAATAAATGCCAAGGAAGAAGGGATAAAAATAGACAGGATCAGAAAAGCAAGAGATAGGAAGGTGATAGTGGGATGTTGTACCCAGGAGGAATTAAATAGGGTAAAGGAGAGAATAAAGAACGTTAGTAAGAGTTTGAATGTTGACGAAATAAAGAACAAGGACCCACTGGTTATACTGAAGGACGTGCTTCAGTATAACACAGATGAAGAAATCATAAAAGCCATAAAGGTTCAGAATAAACAACTGTTTAAAAACATAGAAGGGAATGAGAATAGACTGGAGGTCAAATATAGGAGAAAATCTAGAAACCCACACACAACGCATATCGTGGTGAGAGTGTCACCTCAGTTATGGAAAAACTTAATGGAGGTGGGGTTAATCCATATTGACCTCCAGAGGGTAAGAGTGGAGGATCAGTCCCCTCTGATACAGTGCTCGCGGTGCCTGGGGTACGGGCATACCAAGCGTTTATGTAGTGACACAACAGATGTTTGTAGTCACTGTGGGGGCCCACACCTTAAGGCAGAATGTGCAGATTGGCTTTCGGGCGAAATGCCCTCATGCAGGAACTGCCTTAAGGCAAAACTGGAGAGGAAAGATCACAATGCGTTCAGTGTAGACTGCCCCATAAGAAGGAAATGGGAGACATTGGCAAGGTCCACTGTGGCGTATTGTTGAGGTGGGCTCCAGACCGAATAGGGACTCAAACCCAAGTAACCACCGCTATCACGTTATCCAGGCAAACCTCCAGAGGAGCGAGCTAGCTACGGCCGAACTAATCATCGAGGCAACCAAAAACAAGACAACGTTTGCCCTAGTCCAGGAACCATACATCGGAAGTATCGGCGAAATGAAGACCCATCCAGGGACAAGAGTAGTACAATGTAGCAGAAGCCTAAACACGAACAAAGTGATAAAGGCAGCCATTGTGCTATTCGACGACACCATTGGCATAACCCAGTGCCCTGACCTTACAACAGAAAACGTAGCAGTAGCTAAACTGAGGACAGGGGCCTGGGAGATGGGAGTGGTGTCCGTCTACCTGGAGGGGGACAAATTAGTCGATCCTTACCTGGACGCGATGGAGAAAGCCGTAGCTGGCCTAGGAACTGGGAACGTGATACTCGGTGGAGACATAAACGCTTGGAGTACTTGGTGGGGAAGCCGGGAGACAGATAAGCGGGGGATCGAAGTAGCTGCCAAACTAGACCAATTAGAGCTCCACATATTGAACACAGGTACAGAGCCCACATTCGATACGATCAGAGGCGGGAAGAGATTCTCCAGCTGTGTGGATGTGACAACCTGCTCGACGAGCCTGCTCGGGAGGATTGATAACTGGAGACTTTCAGAAGAAGTAACTAGTTCGGATCACAGGGCAATCCTGTTCGAAATAAATTTAGAAAAATCTATTAGCACTGACATAAAGAGAACTACCAGAAAATTCAACACAAAAAAGACAAACTGGAGTGAGTTTCGTGAGAAGCTCACCCAGATTTGGCAAAATAAACAAATTAATAAAATTCAGATAGATAAAGTAGAAACCAGAGAAAAACTTGAAATGAAAGTAACAGAATACATAGAAACAATAGTAGAAGTTTGTGAAAGCAATATACCTAAAACCAAAAACATAAAACGAATAGGATTGCCTTGGTGGACCGAAGAGTTGACCCAGAGGAAAAAGGAAGTCTCCAGGATGAAGCGTAGAATATCGTGTGCAGCACCTGTCCGCCGAGAATGGGTCGTCGGGCAGTATATCAAAATAAAAGAGGAGTATCATCAACTAGTAAAGAACGCACAGACCGCCAGCTGGAAGAATTTCTGTAGCAAACAGGACCGTGAATCCATGTGGGACGGGATCTACAGGGTGATAGGCCGCACAACCCAAAGACAGGAAGATATCCCCCTTGTAAGGGATGGGAAGATCTTAGAGAACGCAGAATCAGCTAGATTTTTGGCGGAGACCTTCTATCCGGACGACAACACCCAGGAGGATGACGCGGAACACAAGCTTATAAGGAAAGTTGCGGAAACAGTAAATGTAGGACCACTTGATGATTCAAGTGATCCACCTTTTACGGTAGAGGAGCTTATGTGGGCCGCGTCCAGCTTTAATCCAAAAAAGGCTCCAGGAAAGGATGGTCTCACAGCCGATATCTGCGTAGCGGCCATTACCCTGGACCCGCAACTGTTCTTGGCTCTAGCCAACAAATGTTTGCAACTAGCACATTTCCCTCATAAATGGAAGGAGGCGACTGTAGTGGTACTGCGAAAGCCTGGTAAAGAGAACTACACGCACCCCAAATCTTACAGGCCGATAGGTCTATTACCTGTTCTAGGGAAAATCCTAGAAAAAATGATGGTACGGCGAATCAAGTGGCACATCGTACCAAAACTTAGCAAAAAACAGTACGGATTTATGCCACAGCGCAGCACCGAGGACTCCCTCTATGACATGATACAGCACATTAAATCTAACATCAAAGATAAGAGCCTTCGATAACGCCTGGTGGCCAGCTATACGATGTGCCCTTGCAAGAACCGGATGCCCCATAAACATTAGGCGACTAGTCGACAGTTACTTCGAAGACAGGTCGGTATGCATTAGATACTCAGGGGCAGAATGGGTCAAGAAGACCACGAAGGGGTGCGTGCAGGGCTCAATAGGCGGTCCACTGTTCTGGAATCTTCTGTTGGACCCACTCCTAAATGAGCTTACAGATAGAGGGGAGTACTGCCAGGCCTTCGCAGACGACGTGGTCCTAATATTCTCCGGAGACAGGGTATTGGAAGTACAGGAGAAAGCCAATGCAGCCCTCGCACATGTTCGGAAGTGGGGAGTCAGAAACAAATTAAAATTTGCACCGCAGAAAACCAAAGCAATGGTTATTACTAATAAGATCAAATATGACTCGCCACTTCTGAGGATGGGTGGGGAAAGCATTGAAATGTCAAAATCAATTAAAATACTCGGCCTCACAGTGGACAATAAACTAACTTTTAATACGCACGTCAAAAATGTGTGCTGTAAAGCACAAAATATATACCGTCAGCTGTGTAGAGCCGCAAAGGTACATTGGGGCCTAAACTCCGAGATTATTAGGACCATCTACATCGCGGTAGTGGAGCCAATCATCATGTATGCGGCAAGTGCCTGGTCACCGGCAACAAATAAACAACTAATTAAAAAACAGTTCGATGCGGTACAACGCGGGTTCGTACAGAAAATCGTCAAGTCGTACAAAACTGTGTCTTTGCACTCGGCCCTACTACTCGCCGGGCTGCTTCCTTTGGACCTGAGAGTCCGGGAAGCAGCCTCGCTTTATGAGATAAAGAAAGGTTACTCCCGGCGAGTGGTAGGGGATAGAGAAATAGAAAGAAAAGTGGAATTTGACAGGACGTCGCACCCCGCGGACCTGCATGGCCTCCAATTCATATGTCTGGAGGACGGTGCACAAAT
>JAVANC010000019.1:41152-91152 GCA_033319125.1 Parnassius glacialis
GAACGCTCTCGCACACTTCCGCGGCCCCACCTGCGCTGGCCACCCCATGGCGGCCCCTCCTCGGGAGAGGATCACTCCTCCCCATCTCCTTCTCCGGTAAGGCGCACCAGAACACATGGCGCGCCCTCCTCCTCGGCCTCCAATTTCACATGCGCAACGGACGCCCCCGTGTCCGATGCGCGAAGGCCATGGGGCCAGGAAAAACTAGCACTCAGGAGCACCAGCCTTCCTGGCCCCAGCGGCGGATCTGGTCTATGGCTCCGCCGCCAACCATAATTCGGCTGCGGAGGGTAGGGAGAGCGGCGCCTCGCAATACCGGCACTCCTCTCCCCCCGCAGCCCCACCACCACCGCATCAACGGTGCGGCCCCGTCTGAGTCGCGGAGGATAGGGCGAGTGGCGCATCGCCATACCAGCACTCCTCTTCCTCCGCGACTCCACCTCGGCTGCAGCGGTAGAGGGTGCGGACTCCCCTCTCACCGCAGCCCCCCGACACACATCCGAAGTGGGCTTCCCAAGCCCACTCGGAGTGGCCACCTCGGGCCGGCCCTACACCTCGGGCCAGCCAAGGGGTTCCTCTTCGTTCACCGCGGTTGACCAAGCCACGGCTACTAAGCCCCCCCGCCACGACAAGGCGGGAACCCGTTCGGGGGGGAACCTAACCTAACCTAACCTAACCTAACCTAACCTAACCTAACCTAACCTAACCTAACCTAACCTAACCTAACCTAACCTAACCTAACCTAACCTAACCTAACCTAACCTAACCTAACCTAACCTAACCTAACCTAACCTAACCTAACCTAACCTAACCTAACCTAACCTAACCTAACCTAACCTAACCTAACCTAACCTAACCTAACCTAACCTAACCTAACCTAACCTAACCTAACCTAACCTAACCTAACCTAACCTAACCTAACCTAACCTAACCTAACCTAACCTAACCTAACCTAACCTAACCTAACCTAACCTAACCTAACCTAACCTAACCTAACCTAACCTAACCTAACCTAACCTAACCTAACCTAACCTAACCTAACCTAACCTAACCTAACCTAACCTAACCTAACCTAACCTAACCTAACCTAACCTAACCTAACCTAACCTAACCTAACCTAACCTAACCTAACCTAACCTAACCTAACCTAACCTAACCTAACCTAACCTAACCTAACCTAACCTAACCTAACCTAACCTAACCTAACCTAACCTAACCTAACCTAACCTAACCTAACCTAACCTAACCTAACCTAACCTAACCTAACCTAACCTAACCTAACCTAACCTAACCTAACCTAACCTAACCTAACCTAACCTAACCTAACCTAACCTAACCTAACCTAACCTAACCTAACCTAACCTAACCTAACCTAACCTAACCTAACCTAACCTAACCTAACCTAACCTAACCTAACCTAACCTAACCCAGTTGCACTCCAAACGCCGTACCGTACGCAGCATTTTTATACCGCTCCGCGCTCTAAAAATCAAAGTGTCGGGTCAAAGTGCTCCAAATTAAAAGATTTTTATATCTTTAGACGCGTCTCGCTGAGACGAAGACATTGGTGCAATAAAAAAGTGACAAAAGTGCTCTGTGAAAAAAGTTATCTTCGAAAAACTGGTTTTTATAACCTTCAATACTTTCACAGTGAAACGTAGCTCGATTTTGATCGAGAACATATAGATTTTCTAGTGTCAAAAGAAGCGCCTTGACGAGCCTAAAAGACTAGGCTAATCAGAAAAATTTTCCGACACCAGCGCACGGAAATATTGGGGAAAAACAAAAACCACGTGGCCACGTGTTTTTTCACTGGAGGCCGTGCGGCTGATTCTGACGACGGAATATCGAAGAGGACCTCGAGACGAAGCGATTGACACCTCGATCGTCGAGATCGGACGAGAAATAGAGAAGATACGGCACAGTGAAGAAACAATTTTTCAGCAGAAAATTTCACACGTAAATTTCTCTGAAATTTCAGTGACGACCTAGGTGTTTTTTGTGCTCATCCGAAGAAGGATTCCAGGACCTAATACAAGACATTAAAAACTAAATTTTTGGAGTGTAATTAGACAAGTAAGGAATTTTATTATTATTAAGTGTTAACACGTGTTGTCCTGAAGGTGCAGCTGAAAATTCTGAAAAAATTTCATAAATTAGCTTATAGTTAGTTATACTATCCCAAATTTTTTCAAAATTTTTACATTAATATTTTTCGAATTAGAGGCTTTTTGCGGTTGGTGGTTTTTATAAGTCGATTTTCAAAATTAAAAAACTCAAAAAATTTTCAGGACAAAAATTTTTCCAAATTAAGTATATAATAGGCAATTTATCTGTCTATATATCATATCTTTTTCGGAATTTTTAGAGCAAGTACTTTCAGAGATACGAATTTATTTGTGTGAGCTGGGAGGTCCAACAAAAACACGTGGTGGCTGAAGGATCGTCGGGACATTCCTGAAAATATTGTCAGAAATTTTGTTATATTACATACTATATTCCAAAATTTTTTCAAAATTGTCCCGACATTTTTACAAGATTTATAGCCTTTTTGCGGTTGTTGGTTTTCGCAACACAATTTTCAAAATTTAAAAACCAAAAAATTTTTCAGGACATTAAATTTCTAAATTATATATTATTAAAGAACATTTAACGCTTCATATACCCTATTTTTTTCAGAATTTTTGGACAAGCCGTTTTTAAATTATTAATTTATTTGTGTGGGCTGGGAGGTCCCGCAAACCGCACGAAAACTTGTTTTTCAGTTTTCAGGAGAACGGAGCCTCCTAGCTCAATTCTGACAATTTTTTCGGGGGCCCCCCCCCCTAACCCCCCCCACACTATCCACTAAAGGGATAGTCTTCGGACCCTCCCCGATCATTTTGACTAAGTTTCATCCCCCTACCCCTAACTTGACTTCTGGACTTAGTCTCTGGGGGATGAAAAATTTTAAATTATAATTTTAAAGAAACTAGTGATCCGATTTTGACGGGGTTTTTTGTAAATAATTATATAAAAATAGATCTAGGAAATTAGAATTAGACTGACTCTACATAGAGCCTTGTAAAAATTTATTATTTTGTGTCAGACCCAAATATATTTAGAAATTAAGTGAGATAAACGTATAATACAATCTAATGTGTAGTTATAAGATAAAGACTAGAAAATAGTGTAAGCTCTAGGTAGAGCAAGTAAAAGTTTTCTTAAAAAATTTTTTAAAAAATTTTTTTAAAAAATTTTTGTTAGTTGATAAATAACTAAACAAATTAATAAATAGTAATAGAGACATAGACAGACTCTAGGTAGAGTCATTATAGACTATAAAAAATTAAATTTTTGAATGTTTCTTATTGCAACATTTATATTGTACTCTATGTATATGACATATTAACGAAGATAGAGTGGAGACTCTACATAGAGCAAAAATTTTCTATAACAATATTATTGTGACGCGGCATTGTGTGGTTTAGCCGATTGAAAAATTTAAATACTGCAACTTCAACAAACTTCAAAAAATTTTTCAAAAATTTTCAAAAATTTTCAAAAATTTTGAAAAGATTTTATAACTTCTACAAACCTTAAAATTTATTAAAATTTGACTATAATAAATTGTTGTTGTGTATCGTTGCTCTTTTTTACTTTTTACTTTTTTGTTTTTACTTTATTTGGTTTTATTATTTTATTTTAATTTACTTTTTATTTATATTTACAATTTGTTTATTGGTTGTTGAGACCTAAGACGCGTTCCCCTGAAAATGTTCGGCATTCGTACGCCCGTTAAAAAGACTGAGGATAGTGCCAGGGACACGAGTCCTCCGGGATCCCCAAGCAGGAGAGAGAAGGCTGGGCCTTCTCCTAAAAACGATAGTGTATCGCAAGTCCCTAGTGTAAGGAAAAGTATTGGTGAGTGGGAGATGGGAAAAATAGATGTAGAAACTGCAACACAAATCTCGCCAAAAAAGGTAGCCCCGGTGGCTCGTCCAAAGCAGAAGATTGTTCCATCACAGGAGGCTAGAGTAACAGCGCGAAAACCAGCGGCTGAGAACACAGAAAGCTCTCCAAAAATTGTCACAAAATTTACAGATCGGATATCTGAGGCTAGAGCCTGCCTCCATAAAGCTAAGTTACATTTGAGTAACTCTCGAAACCTGAGGACCGATATAAAAACGGAAGTAACCCAGGCAATAGAGAGGCTCTATCAACTAGTGAAAGAGGCGGAAACAGGCAAAAACACCGAGAAAGAAGAAAAGCCTAAAGACCAGGAGAAAAAAGGATTAGAAGATGAAAATAGGAAAAGAAAAGAAGAAGAACAATTAATGAAGAAATTGGAAGAACACGGCAAACTGTTAGAGGAAAGTAAAATTGAGATGGAAAAATTAAGAGAAGAAATGAGGAAACAGGAAACAAAAGAAGATAGAGGAACATATGCAAACATAGTGGCTGGGCCACCAAGGGGTTTACCATTACCTACACCCTTGCCTTCAGAAAACATGGCCATGCATTCGGTAATGATCACATCGAATGACGAAAAAGAAACCGGTGATCAGGTCATGGATAAGATAAGAAACGCAATAAATGCCAAGGAAGAAGGGTTGAAAATAGATAAAATCAGGAAGGCAAGGGATAGAAAAGTAATATTGGGATGCCGAACGGAAAAGGAAATAAATAGAGTAAAGGAGAGATTAAAACAGGCAGGGAAAGATCTTAATGTGAATGACATAAAAAACAAGGATCCACTTGTTATCATGAGAGATGTCATGCAATACAATACGGATGAAGAGATAGTAAAAGCCGTAAGAACGCAAAACAAACAGCTCTTCAAGAACATACAAGAAAAAGATGATAGAATGGAGATCAAATACCGGAAAAGAACAAGAAACCCGCATACGTCCCACATTGTGGTGAGAGTTTCGCCTCAGATTTGGAACCGTCTTACTGAAGCTGAGGTCATTCACATTGACTTACAGCGGGTAAGGGTAATGGATCAGTCCCCCTTAGTTCAATGCTCGCGTTGCCTTGGATATGGACATAGCAAGCGTATATGTACGGAAACAACCGACGTTTGCAGCCATTGCGGAGGCCCACACCTCAAAACAGAGTGTGCTGATTGGCTGTCTGGAGAAACACCAGAATGCAGAAATTGCAACAAAGCTAACCATGATCGAAAAGACCATAATGCATTTAGTCCAGACTGTCCAGTAAGAAGAAAATGGGAAGTACTCGCCAGGTCTACCGTAGCATACTGCTAAAGTTGAGTCAAACTCGACCGCGGAACCTAACATCTGTACCCACCGATATCACGTGGTCCAGACGAATCTACAAAGGTGTGAACTAGCCACGGCCGAATTAATAACAGAGGCGACCAAGCGAGGGATATCTTTCGCTCTAGTTCAAGAGCCTTATATTGGTCGAATTGGTCGAATGAAGAGTTACTCGGGGACGAGAATAGCACAAAGCGACAGAAGCCAGAACACTGAAAAAGTGATCAAGGCAGCTATTGTGCTATTCAATGACGCCATCGACATGACCCAGTGCCCCGGCCTAACAACAGAGAATATCGCAGTCGCTAAGCTGAGCACCGGGGCATGGGACTTGGGGGTGGTGTCCGTCTACCTAGAGGGCGACACACCAATCGACCCTTATTTAGAAAAGATCGATGCGGCCGTGGTGGGTCTACGGACAAGACACGTGATACTCGGTGGGGACGTAAATGCTTGGAACACCTGGTGGGGAAGCCGGAGAACAGACAGCAGAGGAACAGAGGTCGCCGCGAAGCTTGACCAACTAGAACTCCATATTCTTAACAGGGGGACTGAGCCCACTTTTGACACATATAGAGGCGGAAAGAGGTTCTCCAGCTGCGTGGATATAACTACCTGCTCGACTAGCCTACTCGGGAGGGTGGACGACTGGAGACTATCCGACGAAATAACCAGTTCGGACCACAGGGCAATCCTATTTGACATCAATTTAGGAAAATCAACAGGAACTAATATAAAAAGAATAACAAGAAAATACAACACCAAGAAGGCGAATTGGGGCGAGTTTCGTGAGAAACTCGTCCAGATTTGGAAGGAAAAAAGAATAAATAAAGAAGAAATAAATAAAATAGTAACAACAGATGAATTAGAAATAAAAACAGAACATTACACAAATTCAGTAATAGAAGCATGCGAAAGCACTATTCCAAAAATAAAAACCAAAAAACAAATGGGACTGCCCTGGTGGACCCACGAGCTGACAGTACGTAAAAAGGAGGTCTCCAGGTTGAAGCGCCGTATTTCATACGCAGCACCAGTCCGTCGCGGGTGGGTTGTCGAGCAGTATAAAAAAGCAAAAGATGAATACCAACACGAAGTAAAAAGAGCTCAGACCACCAGCTGGAAGGACTTCTGTTGTAAGCAAGACCGAGAAACAATGTGGGACGGTATATATAGGGTTATAAGCCGCACATTGAATCGACATGAGGATACTCCACTTATGCAGGACGGGGAGACGCTCGACGGTGAGGCATCGGCCAGGATACTTGCAGAAACTTTTTATCCGGAAGATAGTACTGAGAACGATGACACGGTACACATGCGAACAAGAGTTACAGCAGAAACTGTAAACGAAGGGTCACATGATAGTTCATGTGACCCACCATTTACAAAAGAAGAACTAATGTGGGCCGTGTCCAGTTTTAGTCCTAAAAAGGCACCCGGTGACGATGGTTTAACATCGGACGTTTGCGAAGTAGTCGTCACCTTGGATTTAGCATTGTTCCTGGCACTAATAAATAAGTGCCTCAGTCTTGCATATTTTCCCATCAAATGGAAGAGGGCCGCAGTTGTTGTATTGAGAAAGCCTGGTAAGGGGGATTACACACACCCTAAGTCCTACAGGCCGATTGGGCTTTTGCCTGTACTGGGGAAAATTTACGAAAAAATGCTAATTCGCAGGATAAAGTGGCACATCGTGCCGAAGATAAGCCAGAAGCAATATGGGTTTATGCCGCAACGCAGCACGGAGGACTCCCTCTATGACATGATGCAGTTTATTAAGACCAAACTGAAAGACAGAAAGTTGATTCTGCTTATATCATTGGACATAGAGGGAGCCTTCGATAATGCGTGGTGGCCGGCGATACGGTGTAGGCTCGCGGAGATTGGGTGTCCGGTAAATCTGAGGCGGGTAGTAGATAGCTATCTTAAAGATAGAACGGTGTGCCTCAGATATGCCGGGGCCGAATGCGTAAGAAAGACCACTAAAGGGTGTGTGCAAGGCTCGATCGGGGGTCCAATTTTCTGGAATTTACTTCTGGATCCACTCCTGAAGGAGTTAAGTACAAAAGGGTTCCATTGCCAGGCCTTCGCGGATGACGTGGTCCTGATGTTCTCCGGGGATACGGCACAACAGGTGCAGGAGCAGGCCAATGAAGTTCTCGAACATGTCCGGAGGTGGGGAGTCGGTAATAAGCTTAATTTTGCGCCACACAAAACAAAAGCAATGGTCGTAACAAATAAGCTGAAGTATGACTCGCCACGTCTGGAGATGGGCGGGGAGGACATTGAGCTCTCCAAAGAAATCAAAATACTCGGCCTCACAGTTGATGATAAGCTTACCTTCAATACACACATCGAGAGAACTTGTTGTAAAGTTCAGAACATATATCGTCAACTGTCGAGAGCTGCAAAGGTACATTGGGGCCTGAACCCGGAGATCATTAGGACCATCTATATTGCAGTAGTTGAGCCAATAGTTCTGTATGCGGCCAGTGCATGGGCATCAGCAGCCAATAAACATAAAGTCAAAAAACAACTGGATAGGGTACAGCGCGGGTTTGTGCAGAAAGTTATAAAATCTTACAGGACAGTCTCTCTACACTCGGCACTACTACTCGCCGGGTTGCTTCCATTGGACTTAAGGGTCCAGGAAGCGGCCCTCCTTTATGAAATAAAGAAAGGCTTCTCCCGGCGAGTGGTAGGAGATCGGGATGTAGAAGCCAAAATTGAATATTCAAAGACCACACATCCCGCGGACCAGCCCGGTTTGGAATTTACATGCCTGGAAGACGGTGCACAAATGGACCAGAATGATAACAACGGATTGAAAATATACACAGACGGGAGTAGGATAGAGGGGAAAGTCGGCGCGGCGTTATCCATATGGAATAACGCTGCGGAGACAAATACCCGGAAACTGAAACTGGAAAATTTTTGCACCGTCTACCAGGCAGAGTTGCTAGCCATCCTGGAAGCAACCAAGTATGCACTCATGGCTTCAGCACAAAACTGCAGTATATACAGCGACTCGAGGTCTGCTCTACAAACAATTGTCCAAGACGTTTCCCTCCATCCCCTAGCAGTGGAGATAAGAAATAACATCTATAAATTAAATAAACAAGGCAAAATATTAAACTTATTTTGGATCAAAGCCCACGCAGGGTTGGAGGGAAACGAGAGAGCAGACCATCTAGCCAAAGAAGCCGCCCTAAAAATAAAAACTAAACCTGTATATGGGAAATGTCCGGTATCATTCATCAAGCGAAATATTCGAATGAAATCGCTTGATGAATGGAACCGGCGTTATAAAATTGGAGAAACAGCCTCAACCACTAAAACATTCTTTCCGGATGCCATTGCTGCATATCCAATAATTAAGAAAATAGAAATGGATCCTATATTAGTTCAGGTCATGACAGGACACGGCGGGTTCTCCGAATATTTGTTTAAATTCAAGTGTAAGGAGAGCCCGGCATGTGCCTGCGACCCTGTAAAAAATGAAAATATAGTACACATACTGACAGAATGTCCAATATATGGAAAAGAGAGAAATGAAATAGAAATAGAATTAGGAATGAAAATAAGTGAAGAAAATGTAAATAAAATAATTAGTAATAAGTATATTAGAAATAGGTTCATAAAATACTGTAAGGATATAACAAGAAGTGTAATAAATAGAAATAAATAGTTACTAAGAAAATGGACGCTGTAACAAAATATAATATAAGTATATGATGTAAACAGCTCCGAAATTAATAGAAATAAGAACATAAGTAATATAGAAATAAGGAATGTAAGCATAAAAATCTCAAAAAATAAAATAAAGAAAGAAAGAAAATAACAGAGGTGAAAAAAGACACACCTAAAAGATGAAAAAAGTCCCTGACCTACACATATCAGGGGAACTAGAATAAAAAAAAAAAAAAAAAAAAAAAAAAAAAAAAAAAAAAAAAAAAAAAAAAACCTAACCTAACCTAACCTAACCTAACCTAACCTAACCTAACCTAACCTAACCTAACCTAACCTAACCTAACCTAACCTAACCTAACCTAACCTAACCTAACCTAACCTAACCTAACCTAACCTAACCTAACCTAACCTAACCTAACCTAACCTAACCTAACCTAACCTAACCTAACCTAACCTAACCTAACCTAACCTAACCTAACCTAACCTAACCTAACCTAACCTAACCTAACCTAACCTAACCTAACCTAACCTAACCTAACCTAACCTAACCTAACCTAACCTAACCTAACCTAACCTAACCTAACCTAACCTAACCTAACCTAACCTAACCTAACCTAACCTAACCTAACCTAACCTTTTTTTTTTTTTTTTTTTTTTTTTTTTTTTTTTTTCGTGGGGAAATCCTCATGGATACCTCCGGCTGCGGGGACAACCGGAAGGTTATGCCGGACTCCTACCGGCTAAAACCCCACGGTACCTCCTCGCACGTGCGCGCGGGGCCGCGGGAATCCAAATTCTTCCGCAGCCCCACACTAGTGCTGGCCCGGTCTGTCCGGGCCTCGTCTCCTGCACGGGGTAGCGAGGTGGTCAGCTACCCCCCTCCACGGCCTCCAACTCCACCTGCGTATCGGACCTCCCCGAGTCCGATACGCGGAGGCCATGGGGTCAGGAAAAACTAGCACTCAGAAGCACCAGCCTTCCTGACCCCAGCGGCGGATCTGGTCTATGGCTCCGCCGCTAACCAAGATTCGGCTGCGGAGGGTAGGGAGAGCGGCGCCTCGCAATACCGGCACTCCTCTCCCCCCGCAGCCCCACCACCACCGCATCAACCAACGGTGCGGCCCCGTCTGAGTCGCGGAGGATAGGGCGAGTGGCGCATCGCCATACCAGCACTCCTCTTCCTCCGCGACTCCACCTCGGCTGCAGCGGTAGAGGGTGCGGACTCCCCTCTCACCGCAGCCCCCCGACACACATCCGAAGTGGGCTTCCCAAGCCCACTCGGAGTGGCCACCTCGGGCCGGCCCTACACCTCGGGCCAGCCAAGGGGTTCCTCTTTGTTCACCGCGGTTGACCAAGCCACGGCTACTAAGCCCCCCCGCCACGACAAGGCGGGAACCCGTTCGGGGGGGAACCTAACCTAACCTAACCTAACCTAACCTAACCTAACCTAACCTAACCTAACCTAACCTAACCTAACCTAACCTAACCTAACCTAACCTAACCTAACCTAACCTAACCTAACCTAACCTAACCTAACCTAACCTAACCTAACCTAACCTAACCTAACCTAACCTAACCTAACCTAACCTAACCTAACCTAACCTAACCTAACCTAACCTAACCTAACCTAACCTAACCTAACCTAACCTAACCTAACCTAACCTAACCTAACCTAACCTAACCTAACCTAACCTAACCTAACCTAACCTAACCTAACCTAACCTAACCTAACCTAACCTAACCTAACCTAACCTAACCTAACCTAACCTAACCTAACCTAACCTAACCTAACCTAACCTAACCTAACCTAACCTAACCTAACCTAACCTAACCTAACCTAACCTAACCTAACCTAACCTAACCTAACCTAACCTAACCTAACCTAACCTAACCTAACCTAACCTAACCTAACCTAACCTAACCTAACCTAACCTAACCTAACCTAACCTAACCTAACCTAACCTAACCTAACCTAACCTAACCTAACCTAACCTAACCTAACCTAACCTAACCTAACCTAACCTAACCTAACCTAACCTAACCTAACCTAACCTAACCTAACCTAACCTAACCTAACCTAACCTAACCTAACCTAACCTAACCTAACCTAACCTAACCTAACCTAACCTAACCTAACCTAACCTAACCTAACCTAACCTAACCTAACCTAACCTAACCTAACCTAACCTAACCTAACCTAACCTAACCTAACCTAACCTAACCTAACCTAACCTAACCTAACCTAACCTAACCTAACCTAACCTAACCTAACCTAACCTAACCTAACCTAACCTAACCTAACCTAACCTAACCTAACCTAACCTAACCTAACCTAACCTAACCTAACCTAACCTAACCTAACCTAACCTAACCTAACCTAACCTAACCTAACCTAACCTAACCTAACCTAACCTAACCTAACCTAACCTAACCTAACCTAACCTAACCTAACCTTCTTCTATAACTTTACTCAAAATTGGTCTTTTCCGTTCAAGTTTTCTTTTTAAATAGTATATCTAATTGCTCCTCGTAGTTTCTTATAGTTTTCTCTGTAAATTTTCACAGTTTAATAAAAAATTTTCATAAAATTCGTTTTCTTAGTGTCGTAAATTCATAAAAATTTTAAAATTTTACAAATCTTCATTTCTTTCGCTCTTTTTGCTTCAGTCAGGTCCGTCCAGTGTAGAAACTGCTATCTGCACTCAAATCGGTAAAATAAAACACGCGAAATTAGAGAAAATCGCTACTTACCTAAACCGAGGTATAGTGGTCGATCGTTAAAAATATATAAATTTAACTACAACTTTGCTAATAACTTTGCTGAATATTGATATTTTTCGTTGAAATTTTCTTTAAATAGTGTAATTAAACGCCCCTCGTATTTCCTTATAGTTTTCTTAGTAATTTGTCACCGTTATATAATTAATTTTCACATTTTACCTTCTTTCATAGTCTTAAATTAATAAATAAAACATAAATTCTTCTATAACTTTACTCAAAATTGGTCTTTTCCGTTCAAGTTTTCTTTTTAAATAGTATATCTAATTGCTCCTCGTAGTTTCTTATAGTTTTCTCTGTAAATTTTCACAGTTTAATAAAAAATTTTCATAAAATTCGTTTTCTTAGTGTCGTAAATTCATAAAAATTTTAAAATTTTACAAATCTTCATTTCTTTCGCTCTTTTTGCTTCAGTCAGGTCCGTCCAGTGTAGAAACTGCTATCTGCACTCAAATCGGTAAAATAAAACACGCGAAATTAGAGAAAATCGCTACTTACCTAAACCGAGGTATAGTGGTCGATCGTTAAAAATATATAAATTTAACTACAACTTTGCTAATAACTTTGCTGAATATTGATATTTTTCGTTGAAATTTTCTTTAAATAGTGTAATTAAACGCCCCTCGTATTTCCTTATAGTTTTCTTAGTAATTTGTCACCGTTATATAATTAATTTTCACATTTTACCTTCTTTCATAGTCTTAAATTAATAAATAAAACATAAATTCTTCTATAACTTTACTCAAAATTGGTCTTTTCCGTTCAAGTTTTCTTTTTAAATAGTATATCTAATTGCTCCTCGTAGTTTCTTATAGTTTTCTCTGTAAATTTTCACAGTTTAATAAAAAATTTTCATAAAATTCGTTTTCTTAGTGTCGTAAATTCATAAAAATTTTAAAATTTTACAAATCTTCATTTCTTTCGCTCTTTTTGCTTCAGTCAGGTCCGTCCAGTGTAGAAACTGCTATCTGCACTCAAATCGGTAAAATAAAACACGCGAAATTAGAGAAAATCGCTACTTACCTAAACCGAGGTATAGTGGTCGATCGTTAAAAATATATAAATTTAACTACAACTTTGCTAATAACTTTGCTGAATATTGATATTTTTCGTTGAAATTTTCTTTAAATAGTGTAATTAAACGCCCCTCGTATTTCCTTATAGTTTTCTTAGTAATTTGTCACCGTTATATAATTAATTTTCACATTTTACCTTCTTTCATAGTCTTAAATTAATAAATAAAACATAAATTCTTCTATAACTTTACTCAAAATTGGTCTTTTCCGTTCAAGTTTTCTTTTTAAATAGTATATCTAATTGCTCCTCGTAGTTTCTTATAGTTTTCTCTGTAAATTTTCACAGTTTAATAAAAAATTTTCATAAAATTCGTTTTCTTAGTGTCGTAAATTCATAAAAATTTTAAAATTTTACAAATCTTCATTTCTTTCGCTCTTTTTGCTTCAGTCAGGTCCGTCCAGTGTAGAAACTGCTATCTGCACTCAAATCTGTAAAATAAAACACGCGAAATTAGAGAAAATCGCTACTTACCTAAACCGAGGTATAGTGGTCGATCGTTAAAAATATATAAATTTAACTACAACTTTGCTAATAACTTTGCTGAATATTGATATTTTTCGTTGAAATTTTCTTTAAATAGTGTAATTAAACACCCCTCGTATTTCCTTATAGTTTTCTTAGTAATTTGTCACTGTTATATAATTAATTTTCACATTTTACCTTCTTTCATAGTCTTAAATTAATAAATAAAACATAAATTCTTCTATAACTTTACTCAAAATTGGTCTTTTCCGTTCAAGTTTTCTTTTTAAATAGTATATCTAATTGCTCCTCGTAGTTTCTTATAGTTTTCTCTGTAAATTTTCACAGTTTAATAAAAAATTTTCATAAAATTCGTTTTCTTAGTGTCGTAAATTCATAAAAATTTTAAAATTTTACAAATCTTCATTTCTTTCGCTCTTTTTGCTTCAGTCAGGTCCGTCCAGTGTAGAAACTGCTATCTGCACTCAAATCGGTAAAATAAAACACGCGAAATTAGAGAAAATCGCTACTTACCTAAACCGAGGTATAGTGGTCGATCGTTAAAAATATATAAATTTAACTACAACTTTGCTAATAACTTTGCTGAATATTGATATTTTTCGTTGAAATTTTCTTTAAATAGTGTAATTAAACGCCCCTCGTATTTCCTTATAGTTTTCTTAGTAATTTGTCACCGTTATATAATTAATTTTCACATTTTACCTTCTTTCATAGTCTTAAATTAATAAATAAAACATAAATTCTTCTATAACTTTACTCAAAATTGGTCTTTTCCGTTCAAGTTTTCTTTTTAAATAGTATATCTAATTGCTCCTCGTAGTTTCTTATAGTTTTCTCTGTAAATTTTCACAGTTTAATAAAAAATTTTCATAAAATTCGTTTTCTTAGTGTCGTAAATTCATAAAAATTTTAAAATTTTACAAATCTTCATTTCTTTCGCTCTTTTTGCTTCAGTCAGGTCCGTCCAGTGTAGAAACTGCTATCTGCACTCAAATCGGTAAAATAAAACACGCGAAATTAGAGAAAATCGCTACTTACCTAAACCGAGGTATAGTGGTCGATCGTTAAAAATATATAAATTTAACTACAACTTTGCTAATAACTTTGCTGAATATTGATATTTTTCGTTGAAATTTTCTTTAAATAGTGTAATTAAACGCCCCTCGTATTTCCTTATAGTTTTCTTAGTAATTTGTCACCGTTATATAATTAATTTTCACATTTTACCTTCTTTCATAGTCTTAAATTAATAAATAAAACATAAATTCTTCTATAACTTTACTCAAAATTGGTCTTTTCCGTTCAAGTTTTCTTTTTAAATAGTATATCTAATTGCTCCTCGTAGTTTCTTATAGTTTTCTCTGTAAATTTTCACAGTTTAATAAAAAATTTTCATAAAATTCGTTTTCTTAGTGTCGTAAATTCATAAAAATTTTAAAATTTTACAAATCTTCATTTCTTTCGCTCTTTTTGCTTCAGTCAGGTCCGTCCAGTGTAGAAACTGCTATCTGCACTCAAATCGGTAAAATAAAACACGCGAAATTAGAGAAAATCGCTACTTACCTAAACCGAGGTATAGTGGTCGATCGTTAAAAATATATAAATTTAACTACAACTTTGCTAATAACTTTGCTGAATATTGATATTTTTCGTTGAAATTTTCTTTAAATAGTGTAATTAAACGCCCCTCGTATTTCCTTATAGTTTTCTTAGTAATTTGTCACCGTTATATAATTAATTTTCACATTTTACCTTCTTTCATAGTCTTAAATTAATAAATAAAACATAAATTCTTCTATAACTTTACTCAAAATTGGTCTTTTCCGTTCAAGTTTTCTTTTTAAATAGTATATCTAATTGCTCCTCGTAGTTTCTTATAGTTTTCTCTGTAAATTTTCACAGTTTAATAAAAAATTTTCATAAAATTCGTTTTCTTAGTGTCGTAAATTCATAAAAATTTTAAAATTTTACAAATCTTCATTTCTTTCGCTCTTTTTGCTTCAGTCAGGTCCGTCCAGTGTAGAAACTGCTATCTGCACTCAAATCGGTAAAATAAAACACGCGAAATTAGAGAAAATCGCTACTTACCTAAACCGAGGTATAGTGGTCGATCGTTAAAAATATATAAATTTAACTACAACTTTGCTAATAACTTTGCTGAATATTGATATTTTTCGTTGAAATTTTCTTTAAATAGTGTAATTAAACGCCCCTCGTATTTCCTTATAGTTTTCTTAGTAATTTGTCACCGTTATATAATTAATTTTCACATTTTACCTTCTTTCATAGTCTTAAATTAATAAATAAAACATAAATTCTTCTATAACTTTACTCAAAATTGGTCTTTTCCGTTCAAGTTTTCTTTTTAAATAGTATATCTAATTGCTCCTCGTAGTTTCTTATAGTTTTCTCTGTAAATTTTCACAGTTTAATAAAAAATTTTCATAAAATTCGTTTTCTTAGTGTCGTAAATTCATAAAAATTTTAAAATTTTACAAATCTTCATTTCTTTCGCTCTTTTTGCTTCAGTCAGGTCCGTCCAGTGTAGAAACTGCTATCTGCACTCAAATCGGTAAAATAAAACACGCGAAATTAGAGAAAATCGCTACTTACCTAAACCGAGGTATAGTGGTCGATCGTTAAAAATATATAAATTTAACTACAACTTTGCTAATAACTTTGCTGAATATTGATATTTTTCGTTGAAATTTTCTTTAAATAGTGTAATTAAACGCCCCTCGTATTTCCTTATAGTTTTCTTAGTAATTTGTCACCGTTATATAATTAATTTTCACATTTTACCTTCTTTCATAGTCTTAAATTAATAAATAAAACATAAATTCTTCTATAACTTTACTCAAAATTGGTCTTTTCCGTTCAAGTTTTCTTTTTAAATAGTATATCTAATTGCTCCTCGTAGTTTCTTATAGTTTTCTCTGTAAATTTTCACAGTTTAATAAAAAATTTTCATAAAATTCGTTTTCTTAGTGTCGTAAATTCATAAAAATTTTAAAATTTTACAAATCTTCATTTCTTTCGCTCTTTTTGCTTCAGTCAGGTCCGTCCAGTGTAGAAACTGCTATCTGCACTCAAATCGGTAAAATAAAACACGCGAAATTAGAGAAAATCGCTACTTACCTAAACCGAGGTATAGTGGTCGATCGTTAAAAATATATAAATTTAACTACAACTTTGCTAATAACTTTGCTGAATATTGATATTTTTCGTTGAAATTTTCTTTAAATAGTGTAATTAAACGCCCCTCGTATTTCCTTATAGTTTTCTTAGTAATTTGTCACCGTTATATAATTAATTTTCACATTTTACCTTCTTTCATAGTCTTAAATTAATAAATAAAACATAAATTCTTCTATAACTTTACTCAAAATTGGTCTTTTCCGTTCAAGTTTTCTTTTTAAATAGTATATCTAATTGCTCCTCGTAGTTTCTTATAGTTTTCTCTGTAAATTTTCACAGTTTAATAAAAAATTTTCATAAAATTCGTTTTCTTAGTGTCGTAAATTCATAAAAATTTTAAAATTTTACAAATCTTCATTTCTTTCGCTCTTTTTGCTTCAGTCAGGTCCGTCCAGTGTAGAAACTGCTATCTGCACTCAAATCGGTAAAATAAAACACGCGAAATTAGAGAAAATCGCTACTTACCTAAACCGAGGTATAGTGGTCGATCGTTAAAAATATATAAATTTAACTACAACTTTGCTAATAACTTTGCTGAATATTGATATTTTTCGTTGAAATTTTCTTTAAATAGTGTAATTAAACGCCCCTCGTATTTCCTTATAGTTTTCTTAGTAATTTGTCACCGTTATATAATTAATTTTCACATTTTACCTTCTTTCATAGTCTTAAATTAATAAATAAAACATAAATTCTTCTATAACTTTACTCAAAATTGGTCTTTTCCGTTCAAGTTTTCTTTTTAAATAGTATATCTAATTGCTCCTCGTAGTTTCTTATAGTTTTCTCTGTAAATTTTCACAGTTTAATAAAAAATTTTCATAAAATTCGTTTTCTTAGTGTCGTAAATTCATAAAAATTTTAAAATTTTACAAATCTTCATTTCTTTCGCTCTTTTTGCTTCAGTCAGGTCCGTCCAGTGTAGAAACTGCTATCTGCACTCAAATCGGTAAAATAAAACACGCGAAATTAGAGAAAATCGCTACTTACCTAAACCGAGGTATAGTGGTCGATCGTTAAAAATATATAAATTTAACTACAACTTTGCTAATAACTTTGCTGAATATTGATATTTTTCGTTGAAATTTTCTTTAAATAGTGTAATTAAACGCCCCTCGTATTTCCTTATAGTTTTCTTAGTAATTTGTCACCGTTATATAATTAATTTTCACATTTTACCTTCTTTCATAGTCTTAAATTAATAAATAAAACATAAATTCTTCTATAACTTTACTCAAAATTGGTCTTTTCCGTTCAAGTTTTCTTTTTAAATAGTATATCTAATTGCTCCTCGTAGTTTCTTATAGTTTTCTCTGTAAATTTTCACAGTTTAATAAAAAATTTTCATAAAATTCGTTTTCTTAGTGTCGTAAATTCATAAAAATTTTAAAATTTTACAAATCTTCATTTCTTTCGCTCTTTTTGCTTCAGTCAGGTCCGTCCAGTGTAGAAACTGCTATCTGCACTCAAATCTGTAAAATAAAACACGCGAAATTAGAGAAAATCGCCCTCCCACCCTCCCGGTTTTCCTTACTTAAGTAGACTTTGATACTAATTTTATAGAACTTCAACATATTGCTTTAAAATTTTTTGTTTTTCTTGCTTATAAAAGATAATACTTAGTTTCGTTCTGTAGTACACTTTAAGTGTAAGTAATATTATTATTTTTTATTTTCTTACAATCCCTTAATCTTAAATAAAAAAATAATAATAATAATAAAAAAAAAAGCAAGATGCCTATCATGAGGGAAGATCCAAACCATACTTATGTGGTCCCACCAAGCACATCAAGAACTTACGTTCAGCTGCCCGCTTCGTCTGTGGATGTAAAAGACCTCAAATCCTTTACAGAGGTTGTATTAAAATTATCAAAATGCATAACTATAGCGGTTCAGGAAGGCAAAAGTGTTACGACTGTCAATAAAAGGATTATCATCAAGGCCGCTGAAGAAATTCAGGCAGCTACTGCTAGTTTAAATACACTGAACCTGACAATGCCTTCCGTATCACCAACTTCATCAGAATGTCATAAAATTGATGGAATTCAGACTGTCAAAGACGACATAATAGATTGCATCAAGACAGAGCTAAATAAATTTAGAGAGGAGAACAATCAAATTCAAAAGCAAATTAATATCATGAAAATAAATGATGTAACATACGCAGATATTTTAAAAAAACCGAAAACTTTGGAAGCACCTAAAACTCCAATACACTCTATAATTATATCATCTAAAGATGAAAAAGATACAAGTGGAGAAATAATTCAAAAAATTAGAAGTGCAGTAGATGCAAAAAAATCAGGCATACAAGTCGAGAAAGTTCGAAAGGCAAAAGATCAAAAAGTTATAATCGGTTGCAAGACCAAAGACGAACTCAATCGACTAACGGAAAAGATACAAGAATCACAAGCATCGCTTTGCGTTGATCATATTAAAAACAAAGATCCACTCGTAGTCATAAAAGAAGTTTTGTCTTACAATACTGATGATGATATTATAGAAGCCCTTAAGAACCAAAATAATCACATACTAGGAAACATACCAACAACAGATATTAGAGCTAGTGTAAAATACCGAAAAAAGGCCAGGAATCCACATGTTAACCACGTCATATTACAAGTTTCACCAAAAATGTGGCAGGCTCTAACTACTGAAGGGCGAGTCCATATTGACTTGCAAAGGCTAACTGTAACAGACCAAAGTCCTCTAATGCAATGCTCGAAATGCCTGGGCTATGGACATGGGCGAAAATGGTGTAAAGAAACAGAAGATTCATGTAGTCACTGCACTGGATCACACCTGCGAAATGAGTGTCCAAGCTGGAAAGCTGGCGAAACACCGACATGTCGAAACTGTCAGTCAGCAAAGCACGAAAAAGTAGATCACAATACGTTTGACAGCGAGTGCCCAGTTAGAAAAAAATGGGATGCTTTAGCCAGATCAACTATAGCGTACTGCTAAAGGCCTCGATAACCAATCTAATATGAATAAACCACAAAAAGTTATCAATAATATAAGTAAATATCGGGTAATACAGGCAAATCTACAAAGAAAAAAACTAGCGATGGATGAACTTTACATAGAAGCTCAAAAACGAAAAGTTAGCTTTGCGCTTGTTCAAGAACCATATGTCGGAGCAACAGGAGAAATTAAAGAGCAAACAGGTACTAAAGTCATACAGCAAATAAACGCTAGAATATCCCCGGTAAAAGCAGGTATTATAGTTTTTGATAGTAATATACAAATCATATACAACCCTTCCTTAACTTCCGAAAATATTGCCGTAGCTATACTTAAAACAGAATCCTGGTCTATTGCAGTAATATCAATATATTTTGAAGATAATCTTCCAATTGAACCCTACTTAAACAAAGTCAAATCCATCTGTCGAAACCTTCCCACAAACAAAATTTTATTAGGAGGCGATGCAAACGCGTGGAGCACGTGGTGGGGTAGTGTTAGTGAAGACCACAGGGGAGAAACTCTTGTGGGATTTCTTGAAGAAATGGATTTCCATTTATTGAATATAGGAAACGAGCCAACTTTTGATACGATAAGAGGTAATATTACATATCAGAGCCACGTCGATATTACTGTATGCTCAAATGACTTAATTGGTGTAGTAGAACAGTGGAAAGTAGACAAAGGGGTCACTAGTTCAGACCACAATGCAATTACTTTTGAAATTAATATAAAAAAACCAAATCAAGAAATTTTAACTAGTACAACTCGTAAGTATTTTACTACAAAAGCAAACTGGATTGATTTTAAAAAAGAATTACAACAACAACTTATAAACAATGACTTAAAGGAAGAAAAAATTAAACTAATTAAATCTAAAGACATTCTTGAAAATACAGTACAAACATACATTAAATCAATAGAAATTGCATGCCAAAAAGCTATACCTACAATTAAAAAGAATAAAAGAAAAATGAACTTACCTTGGTGGAATCAGAACTTAGAAGACTTAAAGAAAGAGGTAGTCCGCAGGAAACGACGCATATCATACGCAGCTCCCCGTAGGAAGCAGTTTGTCATCGGCGAATATCTAAAAATAAAAGCAGAATATGAAAATATGGCAAAACAAGCACAAACCGACAGCTGGAAAAACTTTTGTTCGAAGCAAGATCGGGAAAGCATATGGGATAGCATATATAGAATAATTAGAAGCTCACCAACAACAAAAGTCGAACAATTACTTGCTAAGGACGGAAACATATTGAACGAGGAAGAATCAGCAAATTTTTTAGCTTCTACTTTATTTCCAGAGGATAAGGAAGAGGAAGATAGCGAAGAACATCGCACGATTAGAAGTAGAGCCGATGCATTAGCCAATATTGAAACAAGTCAATTTCACGAACCACCTTTCACAACCATAGAACTTAAAGAAGCAATGTATAGTTTCAATCCTAAAAAAGCCCCTGGAAAAGATGGTTTTACGGCAGATATCTGTATTAATGCAATATCACAAAATAACACAGTCTTTCTATGCATTGTCAATAAATGTCTGGAACTCTCCTACTTTCCAAAACCATGGAAAGAAGCTGCAATAATAATATTAAAAAAACCAGGAAAAACTGACTACACCCAACCAAAATCATTCCGTCCTATAGGCTTGTTATCAATTTTAGGCAAAATACTAGAAAAAATGCTCATACAACGAATTAAATTTCATGTTCTTCCGAAGATCAATACCCAGCAATACGGCTTCGTACCACAAAGAAGCACAGAAGACTCTCTCTATGATCTATTAAATCACCTCCGTGATAACCTGAAGAAGAAGTTAATAAATATTGTTGTATCACTAGACATAGAGGGAGCTTTTGATAACGCATGGTGGCCAGCCATTAAAAATGGATTAGCAGAAAAAGGATGTCCCTTAATTCTTAGAAAATTAGTAAACAACTATTTAGAGGAAAGAAGTATAGTTTTACATTACTCAGGACATTTATGCAAAAAAATAACTTCAAAGGGTTGCGTTCAGGGTTCAATAAGTGGACCATTATTTTGGAACATCTTACTGGACCCACTCTTAAACGAATTAAACCAAATGAATGTGTACCACCAGGCATTCGCCGACGATATCGTACTTGTGTTCTCAGGAAATTCAATACAAACTCTACAACAAACAGCAAATAAAGTGCTCTCACATGTGACCAAGTGGGGCTTCAAAAACAAACTAAGGTTCTCGCCACAAAAGACAAACGCGATGGTTATAACAAATAAGCTCAAGTTTGAGTCCCCGATTGTTCACATGGGAGGCACGAACATCAAAATCGTTAACCAAATCAAAATATTAGGTATTATAGTAGACCATAAACTTAGTTTCAATAGTCATGTATCCTATGTTTGTCGAAAAGCGACAAACATCTACAAACAATTAGCCAAAACAGCTAAAATTAACTGGGGATTGAATCCTGAGATTATACGTACGATATATACAGCAGTTATTGAACCCATCATATTATACGCTGCAAGTGTATGGGCAACGGCGGCTGATAAATGGATAGTACGAAAACAGCTAAATACAGTTCAAAGAGGCTTTGCCCAAAAAATATGTAAATCCTACCGAACTGTATCTCTGAATGCAGCAATCATCCTGTCAGGTCTTCTACCATTGGATCTCCGAGCGCACGAAGCGGCAAAAATATATGAAGCAAAAAAAGGAATACCACAAACACAAATAATTAATGACAGAGAACTAGAGCATCCAATACCTTATATCGAATCACCCCATCCATCAGAACATATAGAAATTACTTATGAAAAGTTAGATACCTCAGGAGAACTACAAATTCAAAATAACAATAGTATTCAAATATTTACAGACGGTAGCAAAATTAACGGAAAAGTCGGCGCATCACTTTCATATTGGAAAAATAATAAAGAAATTAAAACCAAAAAATATAAATTAGAATCATTCTGTTCAGTTTTTCAAGCTGAAATGTACGCCATTTTACAAGCAACTGAACTAATCATAAAGAGTAATGACATAAATTTTTGTATTTTAAGTGACTCGGAATCCTCTTTAGAACTCCTTAAAAATTCCAACAGTTTCAATCCCTTAGCTTTTCAAATTAGAAAAAATATAACATACTTAATAAAACAAAATAAAAATGTAAGCCTTTACTGGGTGAAATCCCACACAGGACTTTTCGGCAATGAAAGGGCGGATGAGTTAGCTAAAAATGCAGCGCTGTACAAAAAGACTGCCTCCGATTATGACAAATGTCCCTTATCATTTATAAAACAAATGATACGGGAAGAAACAGTTCTGAAATGGAATGACAGGTACTTACAGAATGACACAGCTGCTACAACCAAAGTATTTTTACCTAACGTATTACTAGGATATAAAATAATTAAACAGATAAGTCCCTCCCCACTGATGGTACAAATTTTAACAGGACATGGAGGTTTCTCAGATTACCTATACCGGTTTAAATGCAAATCAAGTCCCGCTTGTAAATGTGATCCAGGAGTTATAGAAACCGTTCTACATGTAATAACAGAATGTCCGATACACAACAAAATAAGATACAATCTAGAACAAAGCATAGCACAAAAGATTAAAAAAGAAACATTATCTGAAATATTAGCAAATAAGAAAACCAGAGATAAATTTATAAGTTATTGCGAAAGAGTAACAAAAGAAATAAATAAAAGAAATAAAAATTAATAAAGCCTTAACTTAAAGGCCAGAAAAAAAAATACCATATGACGACAAAATGAAGCTTAAAAGATAGAAAAGGTCTCCGAATCACATTGTCGGAGGAAAAAGAGTATAAAAAAAAAAAAAAAAAAAAAAAAAAAAAAAAAAAAAAAAAAAAAAAAAAAAAAAAAAAAAAAAAAAAACCTAACCTAACCTAACCTAACCTAACCTAACCTAACCTAACCTAACCTAACCTAACCTAACCTAACCTAACCTAACCTAACCTAACCTAACCTAACCTAACCTAACCTAACCTAACCTAACCTAACCTAACCTAACCTAACCTAACCTAACCTAACCTAACCTAACCTAACCTAACCTAACCTAACCTAACCTAACCTAACCTAACCTAACCTAACCTAACCTAACCTAACCTAACCTAACCTAACCTAACCTAACCTAACCTAACCTAACCTAACCCAGTCGCGCGTCATACGCCGAAGCGTAAGCATCGTTTAAAGTGAGCTCCGCGTTCGAAAAATCCGGAAAAATAGTAAATTTAGTGCTATTGTGAAGTGTCATACATCAAATTGTGTGTAAAGTTGTCAGCTTTACGGTGGTGGTAGTGGTACCAAGTACACGATTTCGCTTGAGTGGGTTTTTGGCGAAAAACCTCCGATTTTCAACAAATTAAGGTAAATTTTTATCTTATTCTTGAAACGCTGCGAAATCTAAAGCTGCAACATATTATTTTTAATACACCAAAATTTGACTCTTTGCATGCTGCACATTTTGATACTTGTTCTGGATTTTTCCGATAAAAATTACGGAAGTTATATTGATTTTTCTTGAAACCACGTGGCCACGTGTTTTAAGAACCAGAATAGTGCGGCTATATCTTAGAGTGTATTTCATAAGTGCTTATAACGGGCTCTTAAAAAACGTTTAGAGCACACAAATTGATTCACTCTACAAGATTTTATAGCCTAAAAACCAACATTTTCATAAAATCAAAATTTTTAACGCTCTATAATTCGAGAACCAAATCGAGGACATATACTTTTTATTTACCTAAATTGTGGTCTTTTTAATACAAAATCCGAATAAAACAATTTCAGAATTTTTCGTCACGAAATTTTCATAATATTAGATTTTTCAGAAAAAGTGTGTGACACGTGGTCACTGTTCCGGCAATATCACAGTCTTTTAAAGGTCGTAGGAGGAAGTGTGACATAATATCATTTCAATTTGTCTTTTTTTGAAAAAAATCGGACAAAAACTTCAGGAGATATTGAATTTTTTGCAATTTTGGAATTTATTTTAATAAATATAAATAAAATTCATAAACAAACAATTTAATCGCACAAAGCTCCCTGAGACCTTTTCAACGATACCAAGGTCGACAGGTCTATCTCTTACCGTTGCTGAGTTACAACAAAATTTGTATATTGGACGCCATATTGGAAAATCCACCAAAATTTCAACTGGCGATATCTCAGCAACCATTGGTCGTATTACACTGAGGTTTTCAAAATAATTATAGTTGGGACATTCTTAATATTAAAAAATACAGAAATCGCCCACTTCTTCAACCATCATAACGGTGTCCATTTCTGGATAGCTGACTGCGAGCTGAGCAGATAGAGCCCAAACTCGACCATTTTAGGTCCAGTAGAACGGCAGAAAAACAAGTTTTAGTTAACATCAGCCATCTTGTTCCGCCATCTTGCTAAGTTTTAAATTGCAATAACTTCGGAACCGTTGGTCGTAGAAAGTCGCGGTTTTCACTTAATTTAAGAGCAAATTTTATTCTATCAATACATACATATAGCAGTACTAAAATTCTGGTCGGCCATTTTGAAAATTTCAATCGTTGATATCTCTGCAACCGTTCAACATATAGTATTCGGGTTTGGACTCATTCATTGCAGCTAAGTCAGTAAATAGTAAAAAAGGGATACTTAGTAGATAATCATTAAAATTAAATTAAATAAAAATGTCCGGAAAATCAGTCGCCTCTAGTGCCGCATTTACCAAGCCTAAGCTTGCTGCAAAGACCAGTAAAGGAGTGAGCCCCGCTACTAGCGCGGCCCTTCGAAAGAAGGTTTTATTACAAAACGCGGCTTCTTCCAGCAAACCAGCCGAAGATGAAAGTAAAGGCACGGTTTCAGAGGCAAATAGGATGCCAATCATTGAACCAATCAATCCAAACGCATCTCATACTCACACTGAAGGATCTTATGAGACAGCCAGCGTACACAAAAGACAGGCAAACCCATCTCTAACAGAGTTTGATTCAGACGACAACAGTTCGGTGGCACAAGATATGGAGACGGAGCTAGAAATCCTGGGTAAATGCAAGCATGCACGCACAGACGACGAATGGTCTGATGCTGACAGTATACTCAGCGACAACAGCAAGCGATCCAGTATACTACCGCCAGCGTATAAGCGAGCCGGTATATCCATGGATCTTGCTACCCAGAGGGCCAACGAATTCCTACTTTCTGGTAAGGAAGCCTTAGAAAAGGCTGGTAATATGAAAAGGGAATGTAAGACTGAGGTACACGAGTGCCTCCAAGGGCTATATGAAATTGCACTATCTTTATCCGATTCCCGTTCGCGTCACCGTTTAGCTTTGGAACAAGAACGATGTCGTGCCGCCAAAGAAATAGTGAGGATAGAACGGGCACATAACAAACAGTTAGTTGAGATACAAGACACCTACGCTAATAAATTGGCAGAAACCTTCGAAATTGTCCAAAACACCTCCAAGACGGCTGAAGCAATACGTAGCTGGCTCAGCTATGAAATGGACGAACCCATAAAAGCTATTAGCCGAATTCAACTTGAGGTTCATGGATTAGTAACGAAGGCACTACCAAAATCAAGCACTGTGGCTTTAGTTCCCCACCCCGTAAACTGCTCAGAAGATCTAACACATGTGAAAGAATTAATCACCGAAGTGGCACATGAATTGCGATCTGTACACGTCGCAATTGAAAAACTAGTCGACTCCTTAAATGAGATAAAAGAGAAATCACTCCTCAATGATACAATGCAGACATCTTATAACACCCGTATTGAATCTGTAACAACTCGTATCCAAGAACTGCAAGATATGATACGAGACCAACAGACCAGACCGCAGTGCCAGGAGGAGACTATAAATATTGAAACAGAAATTCAAAAGGTAATTAATCCTGTTGTTGAGATGATCAAAAACCTCCGAGAAGAGACAATCGAAACAAGAGATTGTTATACAACTCACATGGCATTTCAGGGCAATGCAGGGTTAAGTACGGAATTAGCAATAGCCGAGATCAGAGACAAAATCAACGACATCAGAAATCACCAATGTGCTAGTCCGTCACAAAGACTAAAGGGCAAAGACGAAAATAGCGCAGAAGTTACTACGCATACCAGCGAAACAGCACAATTCTTCCAACCACGTAGACGAACCTATGCGGAGACAGCTAGTATGCCCCGATATGCTATGATACTCGAGTCTGTTGACCCGCGTCTCTCGAGTGAGGATATCATAAGTCAGGTAAGGAAGGATGTAGATCCGATCGAGTTGGGAGTCCGTGTAAATAAAATAACTAAACTTAAAAACCAAAGGATTGTTATCAACTGTGACTCTCAACAAGATCAACAAACACTAAAAACCGCGATCCGAGACACCTGTAATAAGTTAACTGTGTCAACACCTTCAATGAAAAAACCACAGCTACGGCTCATAGGTGTAACCACAGATTTGACTGACGAAAAACTAGTAAAGGCTATATCAAGCCAAAATAGCAAACTCACGTCAGACCTCACAGAAGAACAAAAAGTAGCGAAAGTCCTCCGTCGTACAAAAGGCAGAATCCGAGAACTGGCAAACGTCATTCTCGAGGTAACACCTCAAATGTGGTCAAAACTGAAGGATCAGAAATTGCGCATTGGATACCAGATAGTGTCTTGTATTGACCAGTCTCCACTAACACAGTGTTACAGATGTCTAAGCTTTAATCATAAGGCAATAAACTGTAACAATAAACTGTGTTGTGGATATTGTTCAGAAGAACATGACACTAGGGAATGCACCAAGCAAAACACTGTCCCTATGTGCTGGAATTGCAAAAACTCGCAAAGGGAAAATACCGCCCACCCAGCATATAGCTCCCAATGCCCAGAATGGATAAAATGGGATAAAATTGCGAGATCCTCTGTCTCGTATTGCTGAGAGTCAGGTGACACCACATCCTCCACAGTAGTTAAAAACTGTCTAGCTTCAAACACAGATATTAAAATAGTACAGTATAACCTGGATCGTGGGCGCGCGGCCACTCAAGAGTGTTTACGTGCAGCCACGATGCAGGGATACTCAATCATTTTGATGCAAGAACCATACGTAGGATCAAAAGCTCATGTTACTATAGGGTCTCAGTACCGAGTTATTCAGAAAGTAACAAGCAACAGTTCAAAACCAGTAAGATCGGCAATCATTGTTACTAACCCAAAAATCCAATGTACTACTAATCCAGATTTGTTAACAGAAGATATAGTAGGAATAACACTTAAATTAGGCCATATTAAGATTGGACTGATCAGCATCTACCTACACGAAAAGGGAGACATCGAGGAAGAAATGTCAACGATCAAGCAAGTCATAACATCAATGGACGCCAACGAATACTTAATAGGAGGAGATGCAAATGCTAGCAGCATCTGGTGGGGATGCAATGCAGACGACAAAAGAGGAACTTCTATAACAGAGACATTGGCTGAACTAAACATAGAAATACTAAATATAGGTACGACTCCAACGTTTAGTGCTTACAGAATGGGTATACTTTGTTCCAGCATTATCGATATCACTGCTTGTTCATCTTCCCTAATACATAGAATCAAAAACTGGAGAGTAGACGATACATTTTGTACGCTTTCTAATCATAAGCCTATCCTCTACCAGATAGAATTCAAGAACATAAAACTAGATAAAGTAATCAGCGTCACAAGAAAATATAACACTAAGAAAGTTAATTGGGTTCATTTCAAAACAGAATTGACAAAAGAATTAGAAGAAAAAGGTATTAATAGGGATAAAATTAAAGAAATAAACACAGATCAAGAATTGGATAATATATTTGACAACTACATGCAGGCTATAATATCAACAAGCGACAAAATAATACCATATCTACAGGAAAAAAGAATAAGTAAAGCACCAGTCTGGTGGACCAAACACCTAAATGAACTAAAAGCAGAAACGATTAGAAAAAGACGCAGAATAAGGAACGCACACCCGAAAAGAAGGGATTACGTCATAGAACAATATTTAAATACAAAAGAACTATACGTACAAAGCATCGAAGAGGAAGCAACAAAGAGCTGGAAAAACCTATGCTCAACGGAAGAGAAAGAAAGCGTGTGGCAAAGAACTTACCGGATTCTGAAAATATGCTCAAACAAAGAAGATGATAAACTGCTCCGAAATTCAAGCGGCAAAATATTATCTGAAAGAGAATCAGCAGAACTTCTGGCAGAAACGCTTTTTCCCTCAGATATCATTGAAACTGACACCGAAGATCATACCGTACTAAGGACTACCACTCAGGAACAAACATTAAAACTAAAAAACTCTAACATAGACATAAGACCATTCACTACGCATGAAATAGAAAGCATATTCCGAAACATGAGCCCAAAAAAAGCCCCAGGAGGAGACGGATTAACCTCAGATATTTGCCAAGCAGCATATGAAAGCAAACCGGATACTCTACTAGCATTGTTTAACCAATGCCTTCACCTCGGATATTTTCCAAAGAAGTTTAAGATAGCTACAATAAAAATCTTACCGAAACCGAATAAGGAAGACTATCATGTTCCTAAATCCTACCGGCCAATAGGGCTTCTACCAGTGTTAGGAAAGGTATTAGAAAAGCTGTTCGTTAACAGAATACAGTGGCAACTTGGAAATGAAAGGAAACTGAACAACAGACAATATGGTTTCACACCACAAAGAGGAACTGAAGATGCGCTTTATGACGCTATTACACTTATCAAAAATGGGCTAGATAAGAAAGATATAGTAGTAGTGGTATCACTGGACATCGAAGGCGCATTTGACAACGCTTGGTGGCCAGTGATAATTAACGAACTTCAAGCTAAGCAGGTCGAACCATCAATGCTCAGGCTTATAACCAGCTACTTAAGCGACAGGGAAATACAGCTAAGATATGCGGGAGAGGAAGTCAGACGATCGACTAACAAAGGTTGTATACAGGGATCAACGTGCGGACCAATCATGTGGAACATCCAACTGGATCCCTTGCTACAAAAAACACAAAGCATTAACACCCACGTTCAAGCATTTGCAGATGATATACTAATTATAGCGAAAAACAAAAATGGTGAGACTCTAGAAAAGGACGTAAATGAAACATTAAAGATAATTGCAGAATGGGGTAAGAGGAACAAAATGAAATTTGCACCACAAAAAACGCAGACAATATTAATAACCAGGAAACTAAAGTATCATCATCCTGTAATCAAAATGGAAGGAGTCGAACTGAAATTCTCTAATCAACTTAAAATATTGGGATTAATTATAGATCGCAACCTAAATTTTAAACCGCATATTGATGAAATCAGCCGGAAAGCTATAAATCTATATAAAGCAATATCCAGAGCAGCAAGAGCACAATGGGGTCTGAATTCAGAAATAATAAGACTAATATACTTGGCAGTTGTGGAGCCGACTGTACTATATGCTGCCAACTGCTGGGCAGAAACAACTAACAGAAGATACATTGAACGCACCTTAAACAGATTAACTCGGATGTTCAGCATACGTATCAGCAAAGGCCACAAAACAAATTCACTGATTTCAAGCACACTACTGGCACAAATTATCCCCCTAGCACTAAGAGCCAGAGAAAATGCTCATTTATATGAGGTAAAGAGAGGTAAGCCCATAGACCAGTTACCTGGTAGGCAACTTGAAATAAAAATAAGTCCGTTTGACCTACCACATCCCTCAGAAAGAGAAATATTAAAATATCAGCTCATTAATACGCAAGAGGATACAGAATCAATTGATAACGAATGGCCCAAAATCTACACGGACGGTAGCAAAATCAACAACAAAGTGGGAGCTGCAATAACAGTATGGAAAAATGGAACAGAAATATACAAAAAAATGTTTAGGCTAGAAAGTTATTGCACTGTATTTCAGGCGGAATTGGCAGCCATATTGAGAGCAATAAAATACGCAATAGCAAAAAATCATCGCGAAGTTAATATTTTAAGCGACTCAAGATCAGCTTTAGAGTGTATCTGCGATCCCACCTCAAAACACCCAATAGCTGCCGAAATCCGAAATGAAATAAGAGAGAATAGGAAACTAGACGGTAATATCCAACTATTCTGGATTAAAGCACACAGTGGAATTGCCGGTAATGAGAGAGCCGACGAATTGGCTAAACATGCAGCTTCCAACAACAAGCAAAGACCAGAGTATGATCTTTTCCCATTGTCTTATGCAAAGCATCTCACCAGGCAATCTACTCTACAAGTATGGCAACGGAAATACGAAGAAACCCCAACTAGCGACATCACAAAGACGTTTTTCCCTAATATTATCATAGCTTATAAGGTACTTAAGTCGATCAAAATAACAAATTTAATTTGTCAATTATTTACTGGGCATGGAGGGAACAAAGCATACTTGTACCGTTTTAAGTTGACGTCATCCCCATGCTGCACTTGCGACGAAACGACAGAACAATCGATCGAACACTTAATAATAGATTGCCCGCGATTCGGAAGAAAGCGATACGAATGCGAGTGCAAAATGGGAATGACTGTAAGCAAAAACACCCTGTCTAGCATAATTGAAGACAATGACTGCCGATCGAATTTTATGGAATTTGCGCTATCCGTGTTAAAAATCGTAAATGTAGAAAATGGTAGTAAAATAACTAATTAATTAGACAAAAAAAAAAAAAACTAGGTAGTATTAAGTAAACTTGAAATTAAGATGTAAATAAGTTAATAACATGTGTGTAATTTTAGATTTAGTATAAACTCTCTATACTGTCAACGTTGAATGTAAAAAGATAAGATAATCGTTGTAAATGCATCGTAATAAAAATTATATCTAGTGAACTAGAAATTAATATATAAATAAGCTAATTAACATAATGTTATTTTAGATTAATTGTTAACTGTTTGTAATGTCAAAGTACAGTTCACCGTAAAAGATAAGATAATTGTTGTAAACGCAACGAATGAACAAACAAATAAGAAAAGGACAAAAAAAAAAAGATAAGAAAAAAAGAAAAGAGAAATAAAAAGAGCTTATACAAAAAAAAAAAAACAAAACAAAAAGTAAAAAAAAAAAAAAAAAAAAGTTAAAAGAATTATTATAAAAAAAAAGGAATTAATAGAAAAAAAAAAGTTAAAACATAAAATAAAAATGATAAAAATAGTAGCATGTAAGATTAATTTCGCAAAGTAATTATTAAGGTAGTAGAAATTTAAGCATGAAATGTCATTGTATTGTATTGGAAAGAGGCAGTTATATAAATTTAGCGTGTATATGTTATAAAGTAAAATAATGTTTCATAGCCGGCCGTTAAAAAACTGTCCGAAATGTAAGACGTGCGACAAAAAAAAAAAAAAAAAAAAAAAAAAAAAAAAAAAAAAAAAAAAAAAAAAAAAAAAAAAAAAAAAAAAAAATCAAGTTCATTATAATAGATAGTATTTCATTACAGTAAGAAGGGTACTGCAGAATAGCAGTAGTATAAATAGTTAAAAAAAAAAAAAAAAAAAAAAAAAAAAAAAACCTAACCTAACCTAACCTAACCTAACCTAACCTAACCTAACCTAACCTAACCTAACCTAACCTAACCTAACCTAACCTAACCTAACCTAACCTAACCTAACCTAACCTAACCTAACCTAACCTAACCTAACCTAACCTAACCTAACCTAACCTAACCTAACCTAACCTAACCTAACCTAACCTAACCTAACCTAACCTAACCTAACCTAACCTAACCTAACCTAACCTAACCTAACCTAACCTAACCTAACCTAACCTAACCTAACCTAACCTAACCTAACCTAACCTAACCTAACCTAACCTAACCTAACCTAACCTAACCTAACCTAACCTAACCTAACCTAACCTAACCTAACCTAACCTAACCTAACCTAACCTAACCTAACCTAACCTAACCTAACCTAACCTAACCTAACCTAACCTAACCTAACCTAACCTAACCTAACCTAACCTAACCTAACCTAACCTAACCTAACCTAACCTAACCTAACCTAACCTAACCTAACCTAACCTAACCTAACCTAACCTAACCTAACCTAACCTAACCTAACCTAACCTAACCTAACCTAACCTAACCTAACCTAACCTAACCTAACCTAACCTAACCTAACCTAACCTAACCTAACCTAACCTAACCTAACCTAACCTAACCTAACCTAACCTAACCTAACCTAACCTAACCTAACCTAACCTAACCTAACCTAACCTAACCTAACCTAACCTAACCTAACCTAACCTAACCTAACCTAACCTAACCTAACCTAACCTAACCTAACCTAACCTAACCTAACCTAACCTAACCTAACCTAACCTAACCTAACCTAACCTAACCTAACCTAACCTAACCTAACCTAACCTAACCTAACCTAACCTAACCTAACCTAACCTAACCTAACCTAACCTAACCTAACCTAACCTAACCTAACCTAACCTAACCTAACCTAACCTAACCTAACCTAACCTAACCTAACCTAACCTAACCTAACCTAACCTAACCTGAAAAAACTTGCGGACAGAGGTGATTACTGTCAGGCGTTTGCTGACGACGTTGTGCTGGTGTTCGATGGCAAAACAGCTCAAGAAGTCCAGGATCGTGCCAATGAAACTCTCGAACGTGTCAGGTCGTGGGGTGTCGAGAATAAGCTTAACTTCGCTCCACACAAAACATGCGCTATGATAATCACCAGAAAGCTTAAACACGACACACCACGACTGAGCATGGGAGGGGTTGCAATTGGCATGTCGAAGGAAATAAAATTGCTGGGTATGACCATCGACGAAAAACTGACCTTTAACACCCACGTCGCAAACGCTTGCAGGAAAGCCATAAACTTATATAAGAAACTCTCCGGAGCGGCAAAAGTCAGTTGGGGACTTCACCCGGAGGTGGTCAAAATCATTTACACGGCGACAGTGGAGCCAGTCATCTTGTACGCTGCTGGAGCATGGGGGTCGGCTGCAGAAAAACTAATGGTCATCAAGCAGCTGCAGACAGTACAACGGGGCATCGCCCAAAAGCTCTGTAAGGCCTACCGCACGGTCTCCCTGAACTCGGCACTGGTGCTGGCTGGGATACTCCCCCTAGACCTCCGAGTACGTGAGGCGTCCTCATTGTACGAAGCCAAGAGGGGATTGCCCCAGTCAGTGCTGGCCGGGGGGGAGGTCGAGCGTATGGCATCAGCACTTGAGACTCCACATCCGGCCGAATGTCTCGAGTTGAATATCGTAAGCTTGGCAAATCAGGACGAAGTGAACAATGCAGTTGCTTGCGATATGCATATTTACACGGATGGGAGCAAAATTGATGGCAAAGTTGGCGCTGCAGTATCTGTATGGACTGGCGGGGTGGAGGCCAAAACCCTCAAGCTTGCTCTGCCGGTATACTGTACCGTCTACCAAGCCGAGTTACTAGCAATAAGCCGAGCTACTCGAGTCATTCGCGCTCACAACGTCTTGACCTACGGGATCTATAGCGATTCTATGGCCGCCCTTCTTACAATTAAGAACCCCCGTTGCCTTCACCCAATCGCAGTAGAAGCCAGAGAAAATCTTAAAGATATTTCTCTCCAGGGCAAGGTAGTCACCTTGTTCTGGATAAAAGCTCACGCAGGTTTTGAAGGCAATGAACGAGCAGACCAACTCGCGAAGGAAGCGGCCAAGAATTCCAAGAAGAAACCGGATTACGACCTTTGTCCGGTTTCATTCGTCAAGCGGTGCATTCGCCAGGCAACACTTGACGAATGGAATCATAGATATAAGACAGGTGAAACGGCCGCAATTACAAAAATGTTTTTCCCGGATGCAGTAACTGCATATAGAATTGTCCGTAAGATTAAAATAGACAGTCACAAAACACAAGTGATGACAGGACACGGTGGATTCTCCGAGTACCTAAACCGTTTTAAGTGCAAGGAGAGTCCATCGTGTATCTGCGACCCTGCGATACCCGAGTCAATCCCTCACATAGTGTTAGAATGCCCCGTCTTTGGCATAGAACGTTTTGAAATTGAGAGTAAGATGAAAACCAAAATAACGGCTGAAACTGTGAAGGATATCATAGAAAGTGATCAAAGAAATGTATTTCTAGATTATTGCGTAAGAATAGCGAGAAAAGTAATTGTAAGAAATAAAAGTAGTTAAGAAAGTATGCTGTATTAATATATTGATGTATATTACTTATAAGCATAATACTGTAATAGATTAAAATATTGTTAGCAAGTAAGCAGTAGAAAGAATAAAATAGATCAGGTTGTGTACATTTACTTCCCTGAAATAATGCCCAGCAGTGGAAAAAGAAGGAAAGAATAGAAATAAGAATGTAGTTAGATTAGATAATAAAGAATAGATAGAAGGGAATCCCACCCTTAGTAGAAAGAAAGACGATGGATGCAAGAAAGAACTAGTATGTAGAATGAAAGTACGAGAAGCATAGAAGCGAGAACTGGTATGAAAAAGAAACAGCTGAAATAGGCTCCGATAATGTTGGAGGTATATAAAAAAAAAAAAAAAAAAAAAAAAAAAAAAAAAAAACCTAACCTAACCTAACCTAACCTAACCTAACCTAACCTAACCTAACCTAACCTAACCTAACCTAACCTAACCTAACCTAACCTAACCTAACCTAACCTAACCTAACCTAACCTAACCTAACCTAACCTAACCTAACCTAACCTAACCTAACCTAACCTAACCTAACCTAACCTAACCTAACCTAACCTAACCTAACCTAACCTAACCTAACCTAACCTAACCTAACCTAACCTAACCTAACCTAACCTAACCTAACCTAACCTAACCTAACCTAACCTAACCTAACCTAACCTAACCTAACCTAACCTAACCTAACCTAACCTAACCTAACCTAACCTAACCTAACCTAACCTAACCTAACCTAACCTAACCTAACCTAACCTAACCTAACCTAACCTAACCTAACCTAACCTAACCTAACCTAACCTAACCTAACCTAACCTAACCCAACTAAAAATTCGCTAATAACTTTGTTAAATATTGGTATTTTACGTTCAAATTTTCTCTAATTAGTGTAATCAGTTGGCCCCCATATATCCCTGTAGTTTTCTTAGTAAATATTTGCCGTTAAATAATTAAATTTTGTATTTTTCATTCTCTTATAGTTGTAAATTCATAAATAAAACATAAATTTATCTCTAACTTTGCTGAAAATTGATCTTTTCTGTTCATATTTTCCTTTTATATAGTGTAATTCATTGCCCCCTATAATTCCCTGTAGTTTTTTCATAAAATTTTTACAATTTTATAACAAATTTTCAAATAATCCGTCTTTTATTGTCGTAATTTCATAAAATTTTTAAAATTTTTCAAATCTGCTTTTATTTCGCTCTTTTTGCTTCAGTTAGGTCCGCCCCGTGTAGAAACTGCCAACTGCACTAAAATCTGCAAAATAAAACACACGGAATTAGAGAAAATCGCCCTCCCACCCACCCTGTTTTTATTGCTTAAGTAGGGTCGGATTAGACAATTTTGTTTTATTTTAATTATAGTGACAATTGTTGATTTTAAAATTTTTGACTTTACTTGTGACTGTTTGTATTATACAAAAATATTTTTTGACAATTTATGCATTCTATATTCATTATTTTATTTTATTAATCGTCTTATTAGGCGCATATTAGCGAATATTTCGCCTTCCCATCCATCCCGGTTTTATTACTTAGTAGTTATACTATTTGATGTATAATATTGATTTATGACAACAGGATTCGTAGTGGATCTTTTCGTAATTTACGACAGGTTGTGATATTACTAAAGTATATATTAAATCTTTTGACACTTTATTTTGACATATTATAAATATTCTTATTCATTTTATTTAAAAACCTTATTGTCTTATTGGGCAAGTTTTAATTATTTTAAGTTTTTTTTTTTTTTTTTTTGCTTTTGTTTGACAAAGCCCTCTGAAAGAAAATAAGCATGTTCAAAACACCCCCGCAAAACAAGTCTGAATCTTCGACGGTGGACTCTAATATGAGAACGGAAAAAAGAGCAACTTCGGCGGGGAAAGACAAAGGGGTAACATCCCTGGTAAGGAAAAGTGTTGGTGAGCTGGAATCTCGTCTTGATGCTGCACCCAAAACAAAGACAACCACAATGCCGCAAAAGCAGAAGTCAAAAATCTCCCCTGCCACCGAAATTGACGAAAACCAAGAGGTTGTAGAAAAGACCAAATACTTAAATAGAGCTCAAGAGGCGAAGGCCTACTTGGTAAAAATAAAATTATTATTAAATAGCTCACGTAATTTGAAAACGGAAATAAAAGACAAAATAATAGAAGCCGTAGACAAATTATATGGTTTTTCAAAGGAAGTTGAAGAAGGTAATGGGAATAGTATAGAAAAAGTAAAGATAGATCAAGGGAAAAATCTAGAAATAGAACACGAATTAATAAGAAAAATGGAAGAGCATTCACAATTTTTAACAGTATGCAGAACCGAAACCCAACGTTTGAGCGAAGAGTTGAAAAGCCACAGAGAGGAGCTTATCACCTACGCAAGTGTGACAGCAAATCGGACCAAAAGACAGCCCCTTGAGCATATCACACCCCACTCTACAAGCCACTCTATAAACACATTATCTCCACAAATGCACTCCATCATAGTAACATCAGGCAATGTAAAAGACACTAGTAGTGAAGTCCTCGAAAAGATAAGAGTGGCGGTGGATGCAAAGGTGAGCGGGTTGAGAGTAGATAAAGTAAGAAAGGCTCGAGACCGGAAGGTGATTGTTGGTTGCAACACCAGGGAGGAGATGGAAAAGGTAGCTGACCGATTGAAAGCCAGTGATACGGGGCTCTCAATTGAGGAAACTAAAAATAAAGACCCACTGGTCATATTGAAGGACCTACTGCTGATTAATACCAATGATGATATAATCGCTGCAATTAAGTTCCAGAACAAAAACTTGCTGGAATCTTTGAAAAGTGAAGATGTGAGGCTAGTAGTACGTTTCCGAAAAAAGACCAGGAATCCTCACACGAACCATGTGATCCTTCAGGTCTCCCCACCAGTGTGGAAACGACTTGTTGAGATTGGACGTGTACATGTGGACTTGCAGCGGGTGGTGGTGGCTGACTATTCACCACTAGTGCAATGTTCAAGGTGTCTTGCATATGGGCATGGCAAAAGACACTGCAAAGAGACAGAAGACAAGTGTTCTCATTGTGGAGGTCCACATATGAAGGACTCATGTACTGCGTTCATCGATGGAAAATTGCCATCTTGCACCAATTGCCTTAAGTCGAAATTGGACCACACAAATCACAACGCATTCGATAGCAACTGTCCAGTGCGTAGAAAGTGGGAAACAATAGCAAGAACAAGTGTGGCATATTGCTAAAGTAGAGGTTAGAGACAGCAGCAAAAACTTAGGAAGACAAAATAGAAAAAATATATCCATCCTAGGGGCACAAGCTAATCTTCAGAGAAAGGAACTGGCAACAACCGAATTAATGCTCGAAGCAAGTAAGAGTGGAATTAGCTTTGCCCTGATACAGGAACCATACGTGGGGGGAATAGGATGCATGAAAGACTACCGGGGAGTTCGCGTGTTTCAGTGCTCCAAGAGAAGGGAAGGTGTAGCGAAGGCGGCAATTGCTGTCTTCGATAGTAATATCGACATCACTCAATGTCCATCTCTCACCACGAACAACATCGCAGTGGTTAAAATAAGAACGGACACCTGGGAGTTAGCAGTGATCTCATTGTATCTGGAACCGGACTCACCTATTGAACCGTACCTAGCTCAACTGAAAACAATAGTTTCGAAAATGGGAAAAACCCAAATACTTGTAGGAGGGGACGCAAATGCGTGGAGTCCATGGTGGGGAAGCGTGAGAGAAGATAAACGAGGAGAAGCACTTTTGGGTACCCTAGATGAACTTGGTCTCTGTATACTAAATGAGGGAGATAGACCAACCTTCGATACAATAAGAGGAGGTAAAAGATATAAGAGCCACGTGGACATCACAGCGTGCTCTGAAAATTTGCTGAAACTGGTGGAGAACTGGAAAATAGATGATAGCATGACAAGTTCGGACCATAACACAATTACCTTTCAAATAAATTTAACGAAATCATTCGGTACCTCAATAAAAAGAACTACAAGGGTATACAACACAAAAAAGGCAAAATGGAGTCAGTTTCATGAGAAACTGACTAAATTATTGTCGGATGAAAAAATTAATTTATCAGAAATAAAAAATATTAAAACGAAAAATCATTTGGAAAATCAGTTGGAAAAATACATAAAGACCATTAAAGAAGCATGTGAAGTCACAATTCCTAAGAGGAAAGATGAAAATAAATTAACATTGCCGTGGTGGAATGAAGAACTTGCTATGCTGAAAAAGAATGTCATCACCAAAAAGCGACGCATCAGATGCGCTGCTACGGTGCGAAAAGCCGCTGTTGTAGAGGAGTATCTAAAAGCGAAAGAAACCTATGAAAATAAAGCAAAAAAAAGCTCAGGTAAAAAGTTGGAAGGAGTTCTGCGGTAGACAGGACAGGGAGGGGCTATGGGACGGAATATACCGGGTTATTGGAAGAACAACAAAAAGGCATGAAGATCTGCCTTTCATTAAAGATGGAAAGCAGCTAAATAACATAGAATCAGCGAAGATGTTAGCCGAGACCTTTTACCCGGACGATGCAGTTGAAGCTGATAATGCAGAACATCAGCATATTAGGGAGCAAGCCGAAAAAGTGAATGTTTGGACACAAGATAACTCTTGGGACTTGCCATTTACACTTTCAGAGCTCAAACATGCAACTAACAGTTTCAACCCAAAAAAGGCTCCGGGTGGAGATGGTTTTACGGCTGACATCTGCCGAGAAGCTATCCTCCATGCCCCAGAGATTTACCTGAGTATAGTAAACAAATGCCTAAAGTTAGGACACTTCCCCACCATCTGGAAGGAGGCAGTAGTGGTGGCGCTACGTAAACCAGGAAAGGACAGTTATACGCACCCCAAAGCATATAGACCAATAGGCCTATTATCAGTAATGGGGAAAATCTTGGAAAAGATGATTTTTAGACGGATTAGATGGCATATCCAACCTGGTAGTAGTACTCGCCAATACGGCTTCACACCTCAGCGAAGTACCGAGGACTCTCTCTATGACATGTTGGAATTCATAAAAATACAGCTGCAAAACAAAAAGATAATAACAATGATATCACTTGACATAGAGGGAGCCTTCGATAGCGCTTGGTGGCCAGTTATCCGCTGCCGATTGGCTGAGGAAAATTGCCCCATAAATTTAAGAAGGATAATAGATAGTTATCTCCAGGAAAGAAAAGTAAAAGTGAGATATGCTGGAGTGGAGCAAACCCGGAAAACCACAAAAGGGTGCGTACAAGGTTCAATTGGAGGACCAGTGCTGTGGAACCTGCTTCTTGATCCCTTGCTCAAGGAGCTGGACACAAGAGGTGACAGATGCCAGGCTTTCGCTGATGATATCGTCTTGCTGTTTGCGGGGGACACTGCCCTTGAAATCCAGAAACGTGCAAATGCCGCTCTCGAACATGTTCGGATGTGGGGGATTCGTAACAAGCTCAAATTCGCGCCACAAAAGACCAAGGCAATGGTCATAACCAACAAACTGAAGTACGATTCACCACGTCTGAGCATGGACGGGATAGGCATTGGCATGTCGGAGGAGATCAAGGTGCTTGGTCTCACCGTAGACAGAATGCTCACATTTACCAACCACGTCAGAAATGTGTGCATGAAGGCAACAGCTTTATACTTACAACTGTCGAGAGCTGCTAAGATCAGTTGGGGCCTTCAACCAGAGATAATAAAGACGATATATACGGCAGTCACTGAACCGATTGTAATGTACGCTGCGAGCGTGTGGGCACCAGCTGCAAGTAAGTTAGGAGTCCAAAAGCACCTTAACACTGTGCAGAGAGGATTCGCCCAAAAAATGATCAAGGCCTACCGTACAGTTTCCTTACATTCGGCACTAGCACTGGCAGGTCTGCTTCCTCTGGATTTAAGGATCCAAGAAGCAGCATCTCTTTTCTTGGCAAAGAGAGGAAAACTCCAGTCAGTGTTGGGAGACCGAATCGTGGAGACAAGGGTAAGATTTATAGAACTGCCTCACCCATCGTCATATATGGACCTAGAATTCGTCAGCCTGGTAAACGAGGACGATTTGAGACACTATAACACCCAGAGTCTCCGAATATTCACTGATGGAAGCAAAATAGAGGGCAAGGTCGGAGCAGCATTATCCATATGGAATAGTGCTGCCGAGATCCAAACTCTAAAGCTCAAACTATCAGATTATTGCACCGTTTACCAGGCGGAATTGCTGGCCATATACAAGGCAACTGAGCGAATCCTCGACAGCAATGAGGAAAGTTTCGGAGTTTACAGTGACTCGAGATCAGCACTCGAGAGTATTGTGAACCAAGACTCCAAACATCCCCTCGCAGTTCAGACCCGACATAACATAACGACCATCTTGAACCAGCAAAAATGTATCCAACTATTTTGGATCAAAGCCCATGTAGGATTAGCTGGCAATGAACGTGCAGACGAGTTGGCGAAGCATGCAGCGTTGCGAATAAAAACCAAGCCAGAGTACGATCGGTGCCCGGTGTCCTACGTAAAACGGTTGCTTCGTAAAGATACCGTAAATAGATGGAACCAAAGGTATAAAGAAGGAGAAACAGGCAAAATAACGAAACTTTTCCTGCCGGATATTGTTGATGGATACCAATTGGTCAAAAAGGCAAACCTGTCCCCAACGATGATCCAGGCCATGACCGGACATGGTGGATTCTCTGAGTATCTTTACCGTTTTCGGTGCAAAGAGAATTCATCGTGTCCATGTGAGCCAGGAGTTGAGGAGACGGTTCTACATATCCTCTTGGAATGTCCTAGATTCGCAACTGATAGATTTAGTTTTGAGAACACGGTAGAAACGAATTTGAAAATAGATAATTTAAGCATATTGTTGGCTAGTAAGAAAACTAAATATAAATTCATCGAATATTGTGAGGGTGTTGTAAATAGAGTCATAAAATGTAATAAAAATTAAGATTTGTGTTATTTATATTTATTATGTATTTTAAACGCATTAATTACCTAGGTAAGAAAGCAATTGGTGTTTCCTTGTACGTATAACTTGTATACGAAGAGAGAATGCACCAATCTAAAATTATTATATATATATATATTGAAAACCAAATTCAAAAAGTCATTAAAATCAAAACGATATAAAAAGTCTCTGATAACCACGTCAGAGGGCTGCATGGAAAAAAAAAAAAAAAAAAAAAAAAAAAAAAAAAAAAAAAAAAAACCTAACCTAACCTAACCTAACCTAACCTAACCTAACCTAACCTAACCTAACCTAACCTAACCTAACCTAACCTAACCTAACCTAACCTAACCTAACCTAACCTAACCTAACCTAACCTAACCTAACCTAACCTAACCTAACCTAACCTAACCTAACCTAACCTAACCTAACCTAACCTAACCTAACCTAACCTAACCTAACCTAACCTAACCTAACCTAACCTAACCTAACCTAACCTAACCTAACCTAACCTAACCTAACCTAACCTAACCTAACCTAACCTAACCTAACCTAACCTAACCTAACCTAACCTAACCTAACCTAACCTAACCTAACCTAACCTAACCTAACCTAACCTAACCTAACCTAACCTAACCTAACCTAACCTAACCTAACCTAACCTAACCTAACCTAACCTAACCTAACCTAACCTAACCTAACCTAACCTAACCTAACCTAACCTAACCTAACCTAACCTAACCTAACCTAACCTAACCTAACCTAACCTAACCTAACCTAACCTAACCTAACCTAACCTAACCTAACCTAACCTAACCTAACCTAACCTAACCTAACCTAACCTAACCTAACCTAACCTAACCTAACCTAACCTAACCTAACCTAACCTAACCTAACCTAACCTAACCTAACCTAACCTAACCTAACCTAACCTAACCTAACCTAACCTAACCTAACCTAACCTAACCTAACCTAACCTAACCTAACCTAACCTAACCTAACCTAACCTAACCTAACCTAACCTAACCTAACCTAACCTAACCTAACCTAACCTAACCTAACCTAACCTAACCTAACCTAACCTAACCTAACCTAACCTAACCTAACCTAACCTAACCTAACCTAACCTAACCTAACCTAACCTAACCTAACCTAACCTAACCGGAGTCCGGTGTCAACTGCCGTCCCGAACGCCACGTTTTTAAGTCGCTCCGCACTTAAAAATTCGGAAAAATAGGTTTTTTGTGTCGGATTTTCGCGTGTGATACACCAAAAGACGCGTCTCGTCTAGCGGTTTAATTTAGTGAAAACAGAGTGAAAATTGGAGTTTTGGTTAAGGAGTTATTCAGAAAATAGTGTTTTTCAAAAAGTGAAAAAACTTTGAAGTCGAACGCTGTGCGATTAAGCGCTTTGACCCCAACTTTTTATAGTGCGGTTTTAAAGATATAAGTGGCCCCCACATATGGGCAAAATTTGTGATTTTTCGGAAGTATAGTTTCCGAGAAAAACGTAAAAAAACAAGTGCCACGTGGGCACGTGTTTTGTGATCCGGAATCGTGCGGCTACTTTTGAAGTCGCATTCCGGTAGCACACGTAGAGAAGAACCTGGAGCAATTTTCGGAACAAAATTAAGTTAAGTGGTTAAGGAATTATCGAACTTTTAAATTTTGGCAAAACTTCAAAATTAAATTACTTAAAAACTAAATCGAAGACCCCACATTTTTATTGTGCGGCTTTCAAGCTATTGGTGGTCCCTACAACCTTGCAAAATTTGAGATTTTTGTGAGTAACAGTTTTTGAGAAAAAGGCAAAAAAACAAGTACCACGTGGGCACGTGTTCTGTGATGCAGAATCGTGCGGCTACTTTAGGAGTCGCATTCTGTTAGCAAACGCGGAGAGGAGCCGGGAGCAGTTTTTTGAACAATCCTAAGTTAAGTGGTTGAAAAAATATTGAACTTTTAAATTTTAGAAATATTTTTAAATTACATAACTAAATAACGAAATTGAATTTCGTAGTTTTTATTATAGAATACTGTAAAGACTAATGCATTTAAGGTATATATAAAGTTTTGGATTTTTGTAATAAGTAGTTTTTAAGTTAAAATTTTTTAAATATTTAGATACTTATAAGTTACCTATAATTACGTGTTAAAATTTTTTAAAATATATATTCATAATTAGCATACTGAGAATAACTTCTCAAAATTTTTGTAGATTTTTAGAACTAAATTAGGCCCAAAAAATCAAAATTATTTAAAAAATTATACCTTTTTTATAAACATTTTTATTAAAGGGGGCTTTAAACACCCAAATATTGATTCAGCTACAATCCTGACACCGAGACCTTTTAAACGAGCCCAAACACGGGCAAAATCGGTGAAAAGACGCCCAAAATAACATTTTGCTGTCTGGACTGGCGGCCATTTTGGATATCTAAAATAGGCCATAGCTGCCGAACTAGGAGTCGTAGAGGACTGGGGTTTGGACCCTAGACGTCGGCAAGTAGTGCCGGAAAGGACAATCTAGCTTTCAGGAAATTTCAGCGCTCAAAAATTAAATTCCTGAAAGCTACACTATTTTATAGCCCTGGTCGAGCCCATCAAAACGAGCCCAAGCACGGAACTGTAGGCCCATCCGTTCAGGAGTTACAGCGCACAAACCGTAAATTTGGCGGCCATCTTGTTTTATAACCATAATTTGGAAGCGCTGTAACTTGGGAACCTTTCGGGCTAGGTATACCGAGTTTGGGTTCCTTGAATAGGGCTCGAGGAGCGCTTTTAGCTGCTGTTTAGAAATAGACTCTATATAGAGCCAATAATTTGTTAGCCTGTAAGTCTCTTATTAATGAATATTTTTTGAAAATTTTTAAATGTACTAGACATATATCTTCTAGGAACTTTTGTTTTTATTAGATATTTAATTTGAATGTATATATACTAGAGTAAGACAAAAATAGACGTATCTACATAGAGTACAGCATATTAAAATATACATATATTAACGAAATTTTATCGAAGAATTAATTATATTGAAATTGGAATAGCGTTTACAGACTGACTCTAGATAGAGTCATATTAGTATATTAGGCTAAAATAATCTTATTTTTTAGAAAATTTACGGATATATATAGGTATATATATTGACTGAATATAAGAGTGACAAATCCAACAAGGTAGAGTCACGACTCTACATATAACAAAAAATTTTTGTTTTGAAAAACGGAGACGGGGTATTTGCGATTCTTCTAAATTAACAAACGTGAATTTACTGCAACCCTGTCGAAAATTTGTAAAATTTTTTAAAACTTTACAAACTTTAATTAATTGACATATATATTTGATTTATTGTTTTTATTATTGTTGACTGTTGAACCTAACGCGTTCCCCTGGCAGAATGTTTGGCTTCCGCACCCCCACTAAACAGACCGAGGATAGTGCCAAGGACCAAAGTCCTCAGGGTTCACCAAATGGGATAGAGAAGGCTGGACCTTCTACTCAAAAGGACCCAAAAACACGGGCCCCCAGTGTGAGACGAAGCATCGGCGAGTGGGAAACAGGAAAGATAGACACGGAAGCCGTAAAACAGCCCTCTCCGAAAAAGGTAGCCCCACTGGCTAGACAGAAACAAAAGATTATTCCATCTCAGGAAGCAAGAGGAGCAGCTCGTAAAATAGTAGCAGAGAGCACAGACAGCTCTCCAAAAACCGAAACAACTACAACAAAATATGCGGATCGCCTGACAGAGGCTCGAGCCTGTTTGCAAAAAGCAAAATTACATCTGAGCAACTCTAGAAACCTGAGGACTGACATTAAAATGGAAGTCACTCAGGCAATAGAAAGACTTTACCAATTAGTGAAAGAAGCTGAAACAGGTAAGAATAAAGAGAAAGAGGAAAAATCTAAAGATCAAGAGAAGGAAGAGGAGAGACTGGAAAATGAAAGTAAGAGAAGAAAGGAAGAAGAGCAAAACCTAATGAAGAAATTGGACGAACATGGGAAACTCATAGAGGAGAGCAGAAAAGAGATGGAAAAATTAAGAGAAGAAATTAAAAAACAAGAAATTAAGGAAGATAGAGTGACTTATGCGAGTGTGGTGGCTGGGCCACAAAGGGACTTACATTCAGAAAAAACGGCTATGCATTCGGTGATAATTACATCCAATGATGAAAAAGAAACAGGAGACGAAGTGATGGATAAGATTAGGAAAGCAATAAATGCTAAAGAGGAAGGCTTAAGAATAGACAAAATTAGGAAAGCAAGGGATAGAAAGGTAATAGTGGGATGTCGAACGGAGAAGGAAATAAGTAGAGTCAAGGAAAGACTAAAGATGGCAGGGAAAGACCTAAATGTAGATGATATACAAAATAAGGACCCACTCATAATCCTGAGGGATGTCCTACAGTACAACACAGATGAGGAAATAGAAAAAGCTATAAGAATGCAAAATAAACATCTCTTTAAAGACGTATTAAACAAGGATGATAGAATGGAGGTCAAGTACAGAAAAAAGACCAGAAACCCGCACACATCTCACATCGTAGTAAGAGTCTCACCCCAAATATGGAACCGTCTTATAGAAGCCGGAGTAATCCATATTGACCTTCAACGAATCAGAGTAATGGATCAATCCCCTCTGGTTCAGTGTTCGAGATGTCTAGGATATGGACATAGCAAACGAACATGTAGTGAGACGAGTGACGTCTGTTGTCACTGTGGAGGACCACATTTGAAATCTGAATGTGCGGAATGGCTATCTGGAGGACCGCCAGTATGTAAAAACTGTGACAAGGCAAATCTCGACAAAAAAGAGCATAATGCTTTTAGTGTAGACTGTCCCATAAGGAGGAAATGGGAAGCCCTGGCAAGGTCTACAGTAGCATACTGCTGAGGTTGTCCCGGGGTCGAACATTGAGCAAAACGTCGAAAACCACCGATATCATGTATTCCAGGCGAACCTACAAAGATGTGAGCTCGCCACGGCCGAACTAATTATAGAGGCGGCAAAGAGGAGGATATCCTTTGCCCTGGTACAAGAGCCTTACATTGGACGAATTGGTCAGATGAAAAGCTACTCGGGGACGAGAATAGTACAATCCAGCAGAAGCCCGAACACGGAAAAAGTTATAAAGGCGGCAATTGTGCTATTCGACGACACCATCGACATGACCCCATGCCCCAGTCTAACAACAGAGAACATCGCAGTCGCAAAACTCAGAACAGGGGCTTGGGAGCTTGGAGTGGTGTCCGTCTACCTAGAGGGGGATAAACCAATTGAACCATATTTGAGTATGATTGGAGCGGCCGTGGAAAGCATAGGGACAAGGAACGTGATACTCGGTGGTGACGTAAATGCGTGGAACACCTGGTGGGGCAGTCGGGAAACAGACATTAGAGGGGTGGAGCTTGCTGCAAAACTTGATGAACTGGGACTACATACTTTAAACAGGGGAACTGAGCCAACATTTGATGTTATTAGAGGTGGGAAAAGATTCTCGAGCTGTGTTGACATTACTACTTGCTCGACTAACCTGCTCGGAAGGATGGAAAACTGGAGACTATCCGACGAAATAACTAGTTCAGACCACAGGGCAGTCATATTCGACATAAATCTGAAAAAATCAATAGGCACGGATATAAAGAGAACGACCAGGATATACAACACGAAGAAGGCAAATTGGAGCAAGTTTCGTGAGAAACTTGCCCAGATTTGGAATGACAAAAGGTTAGATAAAACAACAATTGATGGATTAACAACTACAGAAGAACTAGAGGAAAGAATTAACGATTTCACAAATTCGATGACAGAAGCCTGCGAATATAGTATACCAAAGTTAAAAAATAAAAAACGAGTAGGACTGCCCTGGTGGACTGACGAGCTAACACAGCAGAAAAAGGAGGTCTCCAGGTTGAGACGCCGTATCTCGTACGCAGCGCCAGTCCGTCGTGAGTGGGTGGTCGAGCAGTACAAAAAGGCGAAAGAAGAATACCAGCAGGGAATAAAAAGGGCTCAGACCACCAGTTGGAAAGAGTTTTGTAGCAAGCAGGAGCGAGAGACTATGTGGGATAGTGTGTATAGGGTGATTAGCCGAACAATGGTGCGACAGGACGATATTCCGCTTGTTCAAGGTGTAAAGACACTAGAAAGGGAAGAATCAGCCAGGATCCTGGCGGAGACATTTTATCCAGAGGATCAAAACGAAGAGGATGACACGGAACACGAGTTGATGAGAGAAGTAGCTAAAACAGTAAATGAGGGGACACTTGATAGTTCATGTGACCCACACTTTACAGCGGAGGAACTAACGTGGGCCGTGTCAAGTTTTAATCCGAAAAAGGCGCCAGGTGACGACGGCTTCACAGCAGACATCTGTAGAGTGGCTATAATAATGGATTTAGGACTGTTCTTGGCACTGGTCAATAAATGTATGGAACTCTCATATTTCCCCAACAAATGGAAGAAGGCGGTAGTGGTAGTGTTACGAAAACCGGGTAAAGGGGACTACACACACCCCAGATCCTACAGGCCGATTGGGCTTTTGCCTGTGCTGGGCAAGGTCTTCGAAAAAATGGTAGTCCGAAGAATCAAGTGGCACATCGTACCAAAGCTAAGCCGGAAGCAATATGGGTTCATGCCACAGCGTAGCACCGAGGACTCCCTCTATGATATGATGCGATTCATAACAACTAAGCTAAAAGACAAAAAGCTCATCTTACTGATATCATTAGACATAGAGGGAGCCTTCGATAATGCCTGGTGGCCGGCGATACGATGTGGACTTGCGAATACTGGATGCCCAGTAAACCTAAGACGCCTGATAGATAGCTATCTCAGGGACAGAACGGTGTGCCTGAGATATGCGGGGGCAGAATGGGTAAAAAATACCACAAAGGGGTGTGTGCAGGGTTCAATAGGGGGTCCAATTTTTTGGAACATATTGTTGGACCCACTATTGAAGGAATTGAGTGAGAAAGGGAATCATTGTCAGGCTTTTGCGGATGATGTGGTCCTGATTTTCTCTGGGGACACGGCAAAACAGGTTCAGGAGCAGGCAAATGCGACTCTTGCGCATGTCCATAAGTGGGGAGCGAAGAATAAACTTAAGTTTGCGTCAGATAAAACTAAAGCGATGATAATAACAAACAAACTTAAGTACGACGCACCACTTTTGGAGATGGGCGGGAAGAGTATCGGCCTCTCAAGAGAAATAAAAATACTCGGCCTCACAATCGATGACAGGCTTGCCTTCGACAAACATATAAAAAATGTATGCTGTAAGGTACAGAACCTGTATCATCAGTTGTCGAGAGCCGCAAAGGTTCATTGGGGCCTAAACCCGGAGATTATCAGGACCATATATACTGCGGTGGTGGAGCCGATCGTTTTGTATGCGGCCAGTGCTTGGGTGACAGCAGTCAACAAACAAAAAGTTAAAAAACAACTCGATATGGTGCAGCGCGGATTTGTGCAGAAAATTATAAAATCGTACAGAACAGTATCATTACACTCGGCCCTACTGCTCGCCGGGCTGCTTCCACTGGATCTAAGGATCCGGGAAGCAGCCTCGCTTTATATAATAAAGAAAGGTTTATCCCGACGAATAGTGGGCGACAGAGAGGTAGAAATGAAAACAGAATACGCAAAGACCCCACATCCCGCGGAACAGATTGGGTTGAAGTTCACATGCCTGGAAGACGGTGCACAGATTGACCAACATGACAACAAGGGCCTTAAAATATTCACAGATGGCAGTAAAATTGAGGGAAAAGTCGGCGCGGCGCTATCCATTTGGAATAGCGACACGGAGACGAGTACCCAAAAATTTAAACTGGAAAATTTTTGCACCGTCTACCAGGCAGAACTGCTGGCTATCCTTGAAGCAACCAAATATGTAATTAATACACCGGCGCAGAGTTGTAACCTGTACAGTGATTCAAGATCTGCTCTTGAAACAATCGTACAGGAAGTTTCCCTCCATCCCCTAGCGACGCAAATAAGAAATAACATCTTAAAGATTAACCAACAAAGTAAAACACTCAATTTGTTTTGGATCAAAGCTCACGCAGGATTGGAGGGAAACGAAAGAGCAGATAAGCTAGCTAAAGAAGCCGCCACAAAAATCAAGAGAAAGCCAAATTACGAAAAGTGTCCGGTTTCATATGTCAAGCGACAAATCCGATTGGAGTCGCTTGACGAATGGAATCGGCGCTACATGGAAGGGGAAACGGCCTCCACGACCAAAATGTTCTTTCCCAATGCCATTGAGGCCTATAATATAATAAGAAAATTGGACATGGATCCGACAATCATTCAAGTTATGACAGGCCATGGGGGGTTCTCCGAATATCTGCACAGATTTAAGTGCAAGGAAAGCCCCTCATGTGCCTGTGACCCGATAAAAAAGGAAAATGTAATGCATGTCATAACCGAATGCCC